>VXAA01004513.1:260825-381306 GCA_013399115.1 Anseranas semipalmata | reverse complement strand
AATAGTAATAGTAATAATAAAAAGTGCGCCCTTTCCCTTACAAAGACGTGACAGGTTGTTCGGGCTCATTATCGCAAATCACCGATCAGTCTAACTAACCAGAACTAATGAAGTTTGTCGTTCTCGGAAGATGCAGATGGTCCGTTTGAATTAACGAGATGAGCTTCACCTATGGCTAAACCGTGAACTCCAGTTAATTGCAGCTCCCGGCGGAGGCGGGTCCCTACCCGTGGCATCCGTCCCGGCCGCATCCTGCCCTCTGCCTCCGGACCCCAGCCCCTGGGAGGCGCGCGTGGTCCCGCGTTTTGTTAACCCCGGGCTCCTTTGATGTGCGAGTTCTCGCTGCTCTTAACCTCCGCCTGACCCAGATCGGAGAGGATTATCGCAACCCGTACAAACAATTTCTAATGTTCTTTGACGGGGAAAATAGGGCACGTTTCCAGGCTGCGAATGTTAGGGAAATCGTGTTGGGGCTGGGGGTGCCATCCTCAAGGACAAAATGGGGCCGCTTTGCTGGTTTTGAGAAAAGCCGTTTTCTTCCCCCAGCCAGCAGAGCCCCGTCAGCCCTCGGGGAAGCCCGGCCAGGCAGCGCGTACAGCCTAGGGGTAAAAGCAGGAATAAAGGGGGGCCAGATCCCGTGCAGCCCACGAGCCTGGAGCACACTTAAACTTGGGTGGGAGCAAGAGCCCTCCGTGGGGTCCGTCTGGGTGCATCTTCCCCTGCTGAAAAGGAGTTGCTGTTTGTGTGTCATCGTGCTGGCAGCAGCAGGTCTCGTGGGCTGCTGCGTTGGAAGTGGTGGATTTTGCTGTTGGGTCATATGTGTAATTAAGTTAGTGCCTTTTAATTTAACATCCTGTGTTGTAAAGCGTATTTGGAGAGCTGGCCGTAGTATTGCCCTCCTGTGTGCGGTGCCGAGCCCAGTGTTAGGGCACAGTCCACTGATTATATTAAAAACTCCTGCATGGAGCTGCTAAATATTTTGAAGTACTGGGTTCTGGTTTTTTTGTTTTTAATTACAGTTGTTCCCATTATTACGGTCATTGTGAAGATCTGCCCTGCTTTTTAGTTTTAACTCAAACATGACAGTTCCTTATGCACCCCTTTTGTGCACGTGAAAGGATGCGATCATTGCTTTAGAGAAATGGGACTGCAGTGGGAGAACGACAAGTTAAGTTTGGGAATTTTCTTTACGCTTCCAGAGGTTTTAATTTTTTGTTGTTGTTTGATTAGGTTTGGAAGATTTCCTTCTGTCCTTCTGTTCCGTCTACTTGCATGGAAGAACAGCAAATGTGGAACTGGGAGGTGATAGAAACTATTAGGACTTGCAGAAAATTATTTGATAGATGTAAGGCAATGATTGACAGAATCAATTATTCAGCCCAGCACTGATTGATTTTTGAAATAAATTGTAAGGTGTTGTGGGTCACTTTTATTTACAAATTACAATGTTATGGTTTTCCTTTTAAGCACCTTAAAATTGATTTATTTTTAAGACATTCATTTGGCAAAAAAGTTTTTTCCTCTCGTAACCTACTTAAAAAAAAAATTTTGAAAGCATTTCCTGGCGCCGTCTGCTTGAAAGCCTTAAATATCTGAAGGCAGCGCGTTTTGTTTTTAACCAGGATTGTGCGTACTCACAAAGGCTCTAAACCAGGCAATCAAATCCTGCTGCATTTTTGTGTTTTAATTAAAATTTAGCTGATGGGGTGACCCCTGAAAGCCCTTCGGTACCAGAGGAAAACCAAGCGACCGCTCCTTCTGCTGCACGAACGCTGGGGACGTTAATATGAAAATATGTAGATGTTAGGAATACAAATAATTGATGAAGTACACATCCTTTGGGAGCAACACGGTTCAAGTGGCAAATCTCTCTCGTCAAACAATAGACACCCTTCAGAAGGGAGGAAGCCATCTCTATGGTAATGGGGCTCACAGTGCCCTATTGATTGAGTGGAAGAAGACATTATACAATGTCACTTGGGCTGTTACAATTTCATTTGTCGTCTGACCTGAACTTAACCTCTAAAACCTTTCTTTTCTCCCTGCAAACCCACCAGCCGGGCACAGTTGCTGTTTACCATTGCGGCGGGGCAGGGGGGGGGGGGTTTCTCTGCGTTTCCCAGCCTCTGCGTACAGGAAATCTATTCCTTTTAGCCCCGTTTCTCTTTTTTTTTTTTTTTTTTTGCCGGCCGTTTGTTTAAGAGGCATTTCCCGACTTTATTCGCCGGCGGGTCAGGGCGATTTGTTTTCCTGCTTAATGAAAGAGTTACGATTTGGCGTTATTTAGGGCGCCGCGGCGTGTGCGGGATTAGGACCGAATCGTGCTCGGTGCGTTTGTTCTTTAACCAGATTCCTCCTCTCCCAGGTACTTGTTGGCGGGATGCTCTGCGGGGGCTCCGCCGGGTCGATAGGAAGCAACCCCGGCTTCTGGTTTGTTTGTTTTTAAACACGGATCGTGCTTCTCAAAGCAAAGTTGCGTTGGACTGTGCTGATGCAAAAAGCCCTTTTGTCAGTAATCCAGACTATCGCTGAATGAGTGTGCTACTCCTTTGAATTAGTTATCAAATATGTTTTTCCCCTCCGCGCAGTCTTAAGAAATCGCTTGTAATTATCGTAAAATGGCATTTACAAAGAGTTTTCTCAGACTGCTTGTAACTGATGCAAATAATTCATCTTTGCTTTGAAAGACGGGGGAGCTGCATTATGTTTGTAGGACACAGCGAGTGCGACTATATGATTGTTTCCTTAAACAAATATTTATTTGTTTTACTGTGGGAGGCAAAGCATAGCAAGTTTACAAAGTAAACCAATTATGTTCTTATAATATGATTGCCAAAGTGTAATTTTCTGCACAGATGATGCATTCTTTGCGTTCTCTGTTGCGAAGAGGAATAGTGTGCTTTTCCTTGCTTTAAGTGCCTTTTTTCTACCTTCCGTAGCTTGGCTGTTCTGCTGTATGTAAACATACAAAGCTAAGTTATTGCAGGTGCAGCAGTAGAGTGCAAGGTGTTATTTCTGAAGGACTTTTTGTAATTTTTTGCCAGCTTTAATCTGAGTTGCACATGGGCATTTGAAAAGGAGAAAAATATTGCATTGAACCGAGCAGCTCATGTCTCTTCAGTTGCTGTTCTGGGTATCGCATTAAGTTTGGGGCTTTTATTTATACGTATAAAAAATATGTTCTATGTAATACGTTCCCTGCCCCCCGAGCAGTCCACCAAGCCTCAAGCTGTGGACGCGTGTGAAAGCTGGGGCCCGCTCCTCTCCCCCCGCTAACACGAGGGAGCGGTGGTGATGTGTTTGAGGGATCGATGGCGGGGCTTTGGAAGTGGCACCTTGCTGTCCTGCCTGCTCAGAGGTTCCTTGCTCTGGTGACGCCGTCCTGGAGCTCCCATGGGAAGGACCAGGTGCGTGGGAGGATGCGGCTCTTCCCAGAGGGAGCTCACGGCTAAAAGGAGGAAAAAACGAGCGTGGAAGTCGCGATCTGCCTGCGTTTTGCTCCCCTAAAACCAGTGCTGGAAAAAGTTGTCCGCTGCGAGGGGGCAACCACTGCACCCTTCGGATGTGCAGGTTTGCTGGAGCACGAGTAGTCACCAGCAGCTCGATTCGGCAAGGTGTGGGCAGCGCGGAGGCGTCGGTGCCGTTCCTCGGGCAGAGCGACCCGGGAGCATCCTCGCCGCGGGTGATGCAGGGACCCGGGCAGCTTTAAACGCCGCGGGAGGGAGATTATGGAGGAGGGCTGCGGACGCCGAGCGAGGGAGGGAAGCCTCACCCCGCGCTGCGAGCGCGCTCTCCTCCATCGCTGCCCCCTTGACCGTCGGCGCAGCACGGGAAAATTAAAATGCCGGGCTTTGGGGAGCGAGGAATCTTCTTATAGGGCACGTTTGGATTTTCCAGATTACAGATTATTTTAGATTATTGCCATTGTAGCAAAAGGCAGTTTCAAAAGCGGCTCTGTATACGTAACAAGTAGTTACCAAGTTTTAGGAGGAAGAGAAGAATGGAAGGTACTTCAGTATTAATTTGCTTTTAGAAGAATACCTACCGTGACCTCTGGCTAATTGATCATATTTTTTTCCTCTCCTAGCCATAATAAAACGGCATTGAGTTCAGTCTGTTTGAAGACATTAACAAATCTGTTCATTTGCATTTTGCCATAAAGTACGCACATTAGGCTGAAATAACTGCTTCGTTTTGAAGGGGGGGGAAAAGCAGGGCAAAAACTCTTTTTTTTTTTTTTTTTTTAAAGACTGAAGAGTCTTTTCTGACAGCTAGTCAGAGTTAGAATTAGTTCAAGGAAATGTTAATAATGCACTGCCTGGCTTAATCCCTTTGATATCACCAGGTATCCTCCTGTTCATGGGTTAATTGCTTTAAAAGCGGAGGCAATATTCTGAGCGGTGGGCCGCTTCACCTTTTCACAGCTGTTACCATTGAGTGACAACTAAATCCCATGTGTAAGATGAGGAAGAGCTCAATCTCCAATTGGGAGAAAATTTATGTAAACCGCAATCCCTTCAGAATGTGCGGAAGTCACAGACTTTCTTGATTTACTCTGCTTTTCCCAGAAAGCTCTATTGTTCACTTCCCTAAGTCCCATCAACCCTTTGTAGCAGAATATCACAGCGGCAGCAGATAGCTTGAAATATATAAATGCTATCATAGCTCTGATTAATAGCGGCGCTTATGAGTCAAGTCTGATAACAGAGCAGCTCTCCACTCAATTTCAGATACCGCTAATGGAATCTGTCTCCTGCAATTGTAATGTGAGAAGGCCTAATTTGCCATGGAGCTTGGAGCTGTCACCAGCCGGGGATTGCGGGGTCAGATGGGAGCTGCCAGGTTTGTGCCCCGCAGCTTGTATCTCGCGCTTTGAATAGCGCAGCCCCCTGCCTGCCAGGGAGCTGATAGCCCGCCGGGGGGTTTATGCCACCCCGCACAATAGCGGAGGGCTGCATGGGCTGACTTGGTAATTGTGAAGCCAGCTCCAGTTTTTTTTTTTTTTNTTTTTTTTTTTTTTTTTTGCCGCAGCTACCGCGGCTGCATAATTTCTAATAAGGGGTTTTAACAAATGTCAGATTAGGAAAAGTTTCTGCAATTACAAAAAAAACTTATAAAACATTTAAATTGCTAAAGCTGGTTCCTACTGAGAGTTTTTTCTTTTTCTTTTTTTTGGCCGCTGGAAGCAGGCACCATTTATTATGAGTGCCTGGGATCAAGCATACCTATTTTGTAAGGATTTTTGAGTTTGTGAATCAAGCCTAACTAATGCACCCTTTCTGCTTACAAAGACACGGGGAGAGAAGTTTCCTCCTGGTTCTGGTGGCTGGAAGCACCGTTCTTTTGCAACCCGACTTCCTAGGAAGTTGCGAGCGCGGCGGGGTATTTCCGTAACGCGTCCTGTCGCCCTGTCGGCGGCTGTGCTGCTCGCCGACCTGCCCCGGGAGCTGATGTTCAGGGCCCCGTATTTACCAAGGGGACAGGCAGGGGCTCGGCGTTACCCTACAGGGCCCTGGTGCTGGTGTCCTCACCAGCCCCCAGTCCGGGAGGCCCTATGCACAAGGGTGCTGGGAGGGACCAGCTCCCCGTAGCCGAAATCCCCGCTGGATCCCGACTGGTCCTGACCATCCCCTCTTTTTAATTCGTGGCGTTCCTGCCCATTTGTGTGGGTTTTGTTAATATCTTCTCCCGACCACGAATACTCAACCAGGATGGGCGAGCCAAGCTCCTTGCTGCCTCCTCCTCCTCCGGCGCTGGGAGCGGAGGCTGCGGGCACGGCTTAAGTGGCTGTTGAGCTCCAGGTCCTTGAGGAAGAAAGAAATCTGGGTTGCTATTCCCTGTAGTACCTGCGCTGGCTCTTCAGTGCTGAGAGCAGGAGAAACCGGCTTTTGTCCAGTAAGTGTTTGTGACTAAGAGGCAGGCAAACCCAGAGGGATTGGGCTTTGGGGGGATAATTATTATCTCTTTGGTCCTAAACTCGTGTTTGATTTCTGTTTTCTTTTTAGAAAGTAGTTCTATTTCAGCACCAGTGCACAGGCACACTTAGAATAAGTCTGGTGAAAGCTTGGTTTTTGAGTCTTCTAAAAGACTCATTCTTCATTAGCTTACGTCAAAAAAAATATATTTTTTAATAAATCAAACAAGTGAAACCTCTTAAGTTAAATTTGAAATGTTAAACCTTTAATGCACTAGTCTATTATACCATGAAATAAAAATATATTAAAATGATATACCTTTGCTGCTGCCAAGATAAGTCACAGCAGTGCAAAGGGAGAAGTTGCCGGTGATGTACCCAGAGCTGGAAGTGGAAGGGAACCACCAACAGTCGGTGTCATCTTCTGCAGGTGCAGGGAGGAAACAAAATGGAAAAAAAAATCTGTTCATTGGTGCAGATGTTTAAAAGCAGGAGTTGTTTCTTATATCACTTAGAATGTGTTTTAATTAAAAAAAAAAAATCGACACTGCAATTTGCTACCTCTAAAGTTTTGGAGGAAACGGAAGGCAGAAATAATCAGCTTATTTAACTAGGTACAGATAGATGTTTCCAGTGTTTAATGCATTAGCTTCAAAGATACAACATGCTTTGGTTAGCTGACTTTTCTTCTGTATGAATCCACTGCACTGAAGATTGCGTTTTACTAAAACATTTCAGTTAAGTTTCAATTCCCTTCCCTATATAGCTTTATCCAAATCATTTAATAACTTCTTGCTAATTACTAAATACAGTATGTCAGCCATTATTTTCTAAATAAAAAATAAAAATGCTGCTCGAGTGTAAATGCATATAGATATAACCTGTGCTCTTGGCTAACAAAGTTTTACCAAACTTAGTATGGAGGCTAAATTTTGAATTGCATGTTGACATGTTTTAATGATTAGCCACAAATCAGAAGCTAAAACCTATAAATTGCACAAACAGATTTAAATACCCTATTCGATTTTTTCCCCATTGATTTAACTCTTAATAAAAACCTGCAGCCCAAAAGCAAGTTTGTGCTGCCCATGTCCTTGGAGTTGAGGCCTGGGGACACATTCTTTCACTCTGGTGCCTGAAAAGGAAAACAAAATAATTTTTTTAGTCTTTTCCTTTTATGTTTAGGGATGCCATGGGAAAATACTTCTCACAAAGGACTGTGTGACCTCTTCTTGGCTGACTGTTTCTGTCCCTTGTGAGCGCGCTATAAGATGATGGGATTTTCTGCCCGTGTTCCGAAGATTATAGTTAGTGGACTGATAGGAAGGGACCTTCCTCCCACTTGTTTTGTTCTGTAAAAAGTGCTCCCTGTGCTTTGTGCAGGCCTTGCCCCAAACTAGTTATTTTGCAAAATCAGAAATACAAGCTGTTCCCCTGGTTTTTCCCCCAGCTAAGATAAACAAGGCTAGAAGGCAGGTTTTATCTGAACTCTGTGCATGAGTTCGCATCAAAGCGGGCCTGACAATGTTAGCTGTAATGTCCCTGGGAGAAATTATGAAGCCTTTCCCACTGTGGCATTGGCTGCAATCTTTCCTTCTTTCATGAACCAACTTCCATGTGCTGAGGCTGTTCCGAAGGCAGGGTGTTGCTGCCCTTCAGTGCTTGCTTCTAGGTGACCCAGCCTTCCTCTGCCTGGCCCGAGCACAGCGTCCCTCCAGCTGGACGGAGCCTTATAGCGGGGTTTTGCCCACCTTTTGCTCTTGGTAGAGCCTCTCTTCTTGGGGCAGTTGCTGCAAGGTTGCTTTATGCACATGTTGTGTTGACAGATGAACATTGGATGGTTATTGCCTTGACTTAATTGTTAGTGAACCTGTGATCCTCTTGTTTTGGTCATCTGTGCTTTATCACACCAGTTTCAAAGACTTGGAGTAACGCACGGGCTTTGGGTGAACGGGAAGCTGCCCTCCCTCTTAGCTATCATTCCCTGCTCCCCAGAATCAATGGGATAAAGCCCTTCTGGGTGTTCCTTTTACATGAGGCCAGTTGAGGATCCAGCTGTCATGGGTCTTCCCTGTGATTTTTTTTGTAGCGCCTTAACTCTATTTGAAAAATGTGTTTGAAGACAGGAACACGAGTAGAAGTCAAGTGAGGATAAATCTCTGCTGCTCTCTGCTCTGAAGACCTGATGTGCTGTCAGAAGGAGAGACAGCTATGCAACTAAAAGGTTTTTTTTTTTTTTTTTTTTTTTTGAAAAAAAAAAAAGTGTCCTCCTCCTGACCTCAATGCACCTGGAAGCCTCCAGGCAATGTGGATGGAGCATGGGTCTCCAGACTGGGTGGTAGAGACCAGGGGCTGGGTGCTTCTTTCCTGTCCAGCAAGGCTTCATTGCACGAATCGTTTGCAACGTCTGTGTCAGACCTGGTGTTTGATTTTGGAGAGAGATGTGTCTATACACCAAAAGAAAAATGCCTTCTTACCTTATGGACATGGTTCTGGGCAACTGGCTCTGGGTGGCCATGCTGGAGCAGGGGTGGTTGGACAAGATGACCTCCAGAGGTCCCTTCCAAGCTCAACCAGTCTGTGACATAAGTGGCTTCTTGGCCTTGCTCCCTCTCCCTGTCTCGACACTGCTAATTGAGTTGTTGCTGAGCTGTAGTTATGGGATATCTCCTTTACTTCTTGTGTTCACCTCGTTCCACAACATACTCTATTAACCACTAAAATGCTGTCTATGCCTGTATCTAAAGGAGTCATTGCCTGCTGGCTCCCTGATGTCCTCCTTGCTCTATCCATTCTTATGCAATATGTTGTCACTAACAGCTTCTTCCATTGTAGATTGCACTGTCCTGCTTTACAAATACTTTCATCCTCTTAATTTCATGCTTCTTGACCTGCAGTCCAGTCCCCATCCCTTTGCTCCTTCAGTTCTTCCCTTCTCTGTTTTATTCTCATCTTTGTACCTCTTCCATTCCTTCGTGTCTTTCTGCCATATGTGACTAAGCACCCACCAGTGTCTTCTCCACCTTGGAATTGTTCTTCGGTCTGCAGTGCTGTATGTGGCTGACCTGTGTTGTCTGTGTCTGACCTGCTTTGTCACCTCCTTGGACAGCATGTGCTTTTGAGGGCCCTCTTGGCATTACAACAAGAGAGAGACAACGCAGTGCCACGCTGTGCTGGAGAAGCCCAGGGGGCTGCCAGATGGCGGGTTGCAATGGTGTGTGGAGATCCTAGTGTGGATCACGTTAGCCCAGACGCAAGTCAGACTTGCTTTACTTTGGGCCCAGCATCATGCGACATAGCTGCATGGGATTCATTTCTGCTGGTGCTACTTCGTACCGTGAACTGTTGCTTCGAGTAGACCTGCTTGATGTGTTATTTTCTGCCAGTTGGGTCTTCATCCTTGTCTGGAGATACCTGGTCTCATCACTCCCACTTCTCGAAGTGTTTCCTTCTGAACCAGCAGAGCTGTAAATACATCATTTCCACTGCTGGTAGCAGACAGAATCTGGAAAAAGATTCCTGTGTTTCCCAAACTGCGTTTCCCAGCTGCTGTCGTGATGTTCGTAAAGAGTTCAGCGCATTCCCATTTTTATTTTATTTTTTTTAAGCACCTGATATACGTGCAGGAGCTTAGTGCTCCATGCACACAACATGCTTTCAAGCAGGAAGCTTAGCAGCCTTTATTGGAAGACCTATGGGCTGTGCCCAGTGCTGGGTCCTGACCCCGTGCTGCTCGGAGGCTGGACAGTGAGCAGAGGTGTCCCCTGCCCACGTAGCCAGGATAAGTCTTTAAGTTTGGGGTTGAGTAGCTTTTGCTTAATCCTTATTTCATAAAACTCGAAGCGCAGGTTTGAGACTTTTTATCGAGAGGACAGGCGTTCTTTAATCTCATTTGAACTCTAGTAAGACGCTTGAGTCTTTTCTGGGAAAGACAAGAAGAATTGGTAAATGATCGGGAGTTTTGCCTAATAAGCTGCTTTTCATCCCAAGGAGTTTGGGAAAGTTGTTTTACCTTTTCTGCTTTATTTCCCTGCAAGAATTTCAAAGGGTTTTACAAACTTGTTTCTTTATAACTAAAAGTTTGTGCTGTTTAAAGGGAAAGGAAAAGCTGCCGTGTTTCCCACCTCTCCTTGGAGGTGATGGGGACTCGGGTCTGCTGGGCTGGCTCAGTAACAAAACCGATGGAGCAGCGTTGGTGCTTATGAACAACTCCTCTCTATGTGGTTGCGTGACTTTGAAACATCGTATTAATGCTGGTAGAAAGCCATCATAATGATATATAATTAGCAATATTTAACACCTTATTAACAATAATTAACACCTTTAGTTACTTGCAAGTTTGCATTCAATTTGCTGAAGATTTTAAGATGAAGTTCCATGCCTAAAAATACTTACATAGTGACTTCTATATCGTGGTACTGCTGTAACATGGCTTTTAGTTTGCTGAGTGCCATGTGTAGTGAGCGTCAGGTCTTCCCTTGGAGATTTTCGTGCTGAATGCCCAGACCTGTGTTGAACTGTGGTGAAGTTCAAATGTTGGAAGAGCCCACCATGGTGGTGAGGCATTAGTGAGCACCAGGGAGATGTGGTGGGGCACGGGGTTCATCAGTAGTCACTTTAACGACAAAGGAGGCTGAATGTGGAAATCCATGCTGCAGTTATTGTGCAGAAGGGCTGGGTCGGAGTGACCTGTATGGGATGGGTGAGCCCAGTGTGCCCAGGCTTTTCAGCTGGCAACACCAAGATACTTCAGTTTCCCTCATTTCCTACGGAAGAGGTCCCCGTCACCTTTCTTCAAAAGCTTATAGGCTACTTGGCAGACACCTATTTGGTCTAAAGCAGTACTGTGTGCTATCAGTTGGGAATTTTCAGTTATCAAGACCCCTTCCTACAACTTTGCTGCTGAAGCACTGTGTCACCCTGAACTTGACTTGCTCTGGCCTCAGACACCTGGGAGCTGGTTTCTTTTTCTTCCCCATTGTTAACCAAACTGCCTTGCTCCTTGCCCTCTGGGTATGCCCTACAGCTGCAGATCTTTACAAAGGAGATAAACATCGTTGTCCTATTTTGCAAATACATGGGGCAAGCAGGGTGGCTTGCCCCCGACCATCTGGGGTGTCCGATGTCAGGAGGAAGAGTGGAGATCTGGTCTTCCCTCACTCTTGGGTCCGTCCTGTCTTCCCTGTGAATGCTGCCTTCCATTTTTAATGGATTAAAACTTCCAATTCTAACTGCATGGGTCCTTCTCGGACATCTGCAGAAATACGTTGGCTTTTCAGTGTGCTGAGAGGAGACCAAGCACATAACCAAGGAGAGGAGCCCTTGCTAGAGAGTGCCCTGCCAGCATCTCCCTCATCTCTGTTTGCAGGGGCTGTCGGTTTTGTTTACTTGGTCTCCATTTATCTCAGAGTTGTGTCCTGTGAGGAACCCCATAAACAAGCTCTGTGTGGACGCCCAGATCTCCGATCCCTGATGGACAGAACGAACCACGTGGGGACTTAGCTGTGGTTGTGCTAGAGGACATGGTCAGCATTCAGGAGCGAATTGTGCTGGCAGCTTGATGAAGAAGTTGGCCAGCTTATAGTAATTTTGCTTTAAACCTGCTGGAAACGTTAGGTCTAAATGGAAATGTGCATACCTGTGGTGGGACTAGAAAAACTCCCAATTTGTGTAGGGTCTGGCTTAGTCTCTCAGCAGAGCGGTGAACTTCTGGAGAGCAGCTTTGACCGTGGCCGCAGCTATTTCTGTCCTTGGATAAGACACGACTGAGCGGGTTGTGGTGCCCTACGTGGCGTTTTTCAGGGCGACTTCCCACGGGGGAGACCTCCCAAACAGCCAGGCTTCGAAAGAGCTCAAAAGGCAGACCCGGGCGGGCAGAGCCGCTATGGCAGAGTGGCCACAATAGGTTTCCTGGACTAAATCCCACCTCGTGGGCTCCCTGCACTGCCTGTGGCACCCAGCCGATTTGGGAGCGGGTGCCGTGGTCCATCCGGCTGGGGACGGCACCCATTTCCCCTCTCCCTGGCTCTGGCGGGTGCCTCTCCATCCTGGGGCCGCGGGTGCTGCAATCCTCACCCAGCCCCGAGACACTGAAACCTGCCCCCCGGGAAAGCTCTGCTAATGCTGTCCGTCGTGAATAGCTCTAATCCACTCTTTATGCAGGGTCTCGATGAATTTAAGGCTGCACCGCTGCTCGCGTGTCCTCCAGCGGAGAGCATCCCGTTAGAGGCATGACTCTGGCTCGGCGTACCGTGACCCGCTGTGTCATTGCTCATCAAGGTTTCCGAACCGAATTGAATACTGGAAGTTTTTGTAGTGTTTGAGGAGAAAAAGCCAGCCTGGCTCGCCAGCCGTTTGGTATTCAGTGCCTTGCAAATACACGGGACGGCTGAGGTGTGCTCTTCCTAATTGCAATTCTTTGCAAAGAAATTATTAGGAAGATATTAACCATATAATGTTTTGGAAGGATGCTGGGTAGCAGTCAAAATTTCTGCTGCTACAGTATGTTTAAAAAAAAAAAAAAAAGGACAATAAAGTAGGCTTTTTTGTTGGAAAAGAAGATTTCATGTTATCTGTGTTTGCAGGCTTTCTGGCTCATATGCTGGAGGAATCCTTGCTGCGGGGGTGTTTTCATTTTCTCGTCTAACATGGCAGTGGTCCATCACGGCGGAGGTTTTTAGCTTAAACAATCTGTTTGTGGGGCTGCTTATGGCTCTTACCGTGCATTTTGAGGAGGCATCCACTGCAAAAGAGAGATCAAAGGTAAAACATCTCAAGCAAAGTGAATAGTTCTTTATTTTTTTTTTCAATTAGTTATCACGCGTCTGTTTAATTTCCTATTCATTTAGTATTGATTTAGTTTTGTTTATATAGGAAAGGCCAGATTTTGGGACGGGGCTCAGCACCTGTGCTCAGTGGTGTTGATCTCTGACCCACCTGGACTCTCAGAAGTGCCAAACATTTAAAAATCTGTGCCCATTGCTTCAGGGTTGAGTTGGGACGTGTTAGATGTGCTTTTTGTTGTTTTACACACACTGGATAGAAGCAGGAACAGCAAAATCATTTTCATCTAAATGTTTTAGTGCAAAGTTTAATTTTCTGCATCAAAGACTCAAACTAGGCTGTGAGTGTTAAAGGTTTTGTTGTCAGAACTGTTATTTTTCCTGAGGGTAAATAGATGCATCTTACAGAAAAATTCATCTAGCTGGAAACCCAGGTTTCTAATGAAAAACAGAAATGACCAAATTTTCAATCACTTCTTTGCAGTTCAATGTATATTCTTTTGAAGTTAAATGTGCCCCTAAAATAATGCCATTATTAAATACAAAGACATTGAATTTCATGCTGTATCCTCTGCTTTGTAAACAGACTAGGCAGTCAAAAGGTATTTTTACTCACCAGTCTTGTTCTTTCTACTTTTGTTTGCCTGAACATCTGATCTCCTCTCTTCATACAGTCTTGCCTGCTGTGACTCCTATAAATTGTGGGAATAAAAGGATTTTTGTCAGGCTAGCCTAGAATTTTGGGAGTATACAGTGGTAGTTTACTCAGCTTTGCAAGTTCTCAAATAACAAGTTTTATCACTGGCTATAGAGGCCTTGTTTCATCATTGGGCTTCTTTATTTTCTGGTCAGTTCTGTCCCAAGATCTGTAGAGAATGGCCTCCACGAAGATGGAGTTGGGCATTTTCCGACCTGCTCCCATGGTTGGTGTGCCCGATTTCCAATTGGATTTTCAGATGAGGTTTTCAGAAGCAGTCGCTGAGCTTGTTCTCATGTTTTGGGTGTCCAGCATCCCACACCTCGAAGAGGCCAGACTACAAACAGCAAGTTGGCAACACATTTTAGAAGTCTGACTTTCTTGCAAACATCTTCATGAGCATGCTCAGAATTCACCAATATACTTGGTGAATTATTCAGGTTGTCCTGAGTCCTGCAGGGCAGCTCTGAAGCCCACAAATGTTTTTCTGAAGTTATGTCAGGTGTTTCTGGGACAAAGCAGCATCCACTGTTGAATGCTAGTTAAAAACCACTGTGTGATCCCATCACCATGCCAAGGCAAGTGCTTGCACCTCACATGCCATCGTTACCAGTGACTGAAATAAGCAGGGGCAATGCTCTGATGACTGATGGAAGTGCCTGTCCTCCTCGGGGACAGCTGGGGAGGTGAGGATGGATTGTCAGCTCCTGCCCAACAACATCTGTGGGACCCTGGTGGCTTTTTGTCCACTCAGGAGCTGCCCTGGAGCAAGGGCAGAGCGTGGCTCCGGGGTGTAACATGGACCAAGCGGCCAGTGATGGAGGAGGAGGCGGCAAATTCAGCAGAAGAGCAATGTCCTGTGGTGTATGTGGTGCTGACCCAGGGTTTGTGTAGGTTTGCTCTTGTAGCCTGGCCCTGCCCCACTGAATGGGATGGAGAGCAGCTTCTCATAGCATCAGCCAGGGATGGCCGTGGTACTGCAAACGAAGCTGTGAATAATCCTCAATGAGTTCCAGAAATACTCTGCACTGTGCTGCAGAGTCTGGATACGTTACCTCTTTTATCAGAAAAGTCTTTCAGAGATGCTTAAAAAGGATCTTAGACTACTGAGGGATACTGCATTTAATTCCGTCTGCTTAGCAAGTTTGTGTAGCCCTGACTTTAGCCCTCTGTGCCTGCAGAAGAGGAAAAAATTATTCCTGTTATATATAATGATGTCTCTGTACATAAAAATGGCATTATTATTTTTATGGCATAAAAATAACCCAAAGTAACCTGTGTTGTCTATGTTACAATTGACCGGTGCTCACTGATGTATTTTGCCTTTCTTCTGTAAGCGTGCTGTGGGCTGCGTTGAAGCTGCTTTGGCATCTGGATGTTTTTGCAAACTGTGAAGAGTAATTATGAGGTTTTGTTTTTTTTCCTTTTCAGATTTCTAAACTTGGTGCCTTCTGCTGTGGGCTCAGTTTGTGCAATCAGCATACGATAGCGCTTTATATTGCTTGTATTGTGCCTTGGGTTCTCTCCCGGCTGTTCAGAAAGACGGTACGTATTTTACTGACCCACGCCTCTGTTTTAGCTCATTTTAAGGCAGTTAATAATTCTTCTTTCCAGCCACTTGTACCACTTTTATATGCTGATGTATGAACAGCATCAGTTTGTATTCTGTCTAAACTCGTCAGTCAACCAACTGACTTTACAGTCCATCACAATTTAGGGGCTTTGTTCACACCAGCTATCTGCGATCTGCCCGTGTCTCCTGGCACAGATCTGTGCCCCAGCTGCTTCTAAGTGCCCAGTACACAGCCACAGGACTGATACTCTGAGCTAAAACGTGCTCAGCATGTAGGAGATGAGTGTGTTCAATGACGTACCACACAGGAGAGCCGCCACACACCCGTTGGTGGGAAGTCCCGGGCATGAGCAGCCTCTCCTGGATGGTGGCACTGGCTTTCTCATGACTGGAGTTGAGTTTGTGTGTTCATTCCATGGTGGTAGCAAACAAAATCCACATCTGCTTGTTGCACATCATCTTGTGACTGCTGTTGAAGTCAAAGCCGCAGGTGCTAATCTCTAGGAGGAGTCCTCTTCAGCACCTCCCTGGGATGTCCCGGGCTTGGTGGCCTCCAGCTCTGATGCTGCTAGGGCTTGGGAGTCCAAGAAGAGATCATCTCTCAGGTGGACAGCACCTGGCTTCTGCCAGCTGGAGCAAAGACCAAAGCAAGGCTGACCTTCAGTGAAACGCCAAGCCACTGAGCTGGTTGAATATCTCAGAATCACAGAACGGTTAAGGTTGGAAGGGAGCGCTGGAGGCCATCTGGTCCAACCCCACTCTCAAGCAAGGCCACCTAGATATGTCCCTTTCATCTACCACAGATCCCCGTCTCAGGACGTCCCTCATTTTACACCTCTTTATTAAACTTGTTAATTGTATAAGAAGGTGAAAAGACCTCTATGCATTTCTGGCTCAGGAGGGTGAGGTGCATCCATCTGGATGAGGCCCAAGGTGATGTCCAGGGGCCCTGCAATGCTTTTGTCATCTGTAGGTGGCCTTCTGCAAGTGGCTGTGTTAGGCTGGATGCAGATGTGTTGTAGAAGCTCTGCTTTGCTCTGGAAAGGGCTGCGCATCTCGGAGACGCAGATCACTTCACAAGTGGCCCAGGGAAACCACCTGTACCCTCTCTCTTTTGCCTCCTGAAGATGACAATTGGGCAGGTTTCTGCTGGGCCAGTCCTGCCTATCTTTCTCTACCCTCAGCCTGGTAGATCAGGTGTGATTTTGTGCGGTGGCACAGCTCATTGCTGAGCCCAGAGTGAAGCACATCAGCTGCAAGAGAGAGATGCTGCTCAGACGAGCTTGATCCAAAAGTTCAGCGTCTCCAGCAAAAGCCTTACTGACTTCATATTTCCCTTAACAAAATGACGGCCCGTGCAATGTATTTCTGTTCTTTAAACAGAGCTTTTTTTTTTTTCCAACCAAGGAAGCCTGGAGAGACATCTGTGATTTCCAGCAGGGAAAATGCTGTTCCAATATAATATTCCTGGGAAATACCTTAGTCCAGTAGAGCCCGCTGTAGAAAAGCACCTCATAAGCACCAAATATCCTCTAATAAGAGGATATTTGATCAAAAATGGTGCCTTTCAGTAAAAACAACAAAAAAGAGACAGGCTTCTAAAGGAATTTTGGCTGCCAACATTATCAAGCTACTTTCTCTGCTCTGTAGGTCATCACTCTGAATGGTGTCTCTTCCACATAACCCCAAATTCTGAAGGAAGTGCTTTGATTGGCAGGACAGTGGCTAATGATAAAGCAAGCGTGCAGTATTCTAGGGTGGGATTTTCCAAAGCACTTAAAGGAGTTAGGCACAGAAGTCCCTTTGAAAGTCTTGTCTTCCTGACCCCTTAGGCAGTCTTGAAAATCCCACCCCAAAAGTTGGCCTATCCAATTTAGCCAGTGTAATCATGATAAAGTAAATGGCAAAACTGACTCCTGATGATGGTGATGATGTGTGTAGTTGTAGTAGAGCAGCATTTTTTTTTTTTGCCAGATGGAATACCAGCCAACTCTTAATCGCTGCAAAGTGGGTTATCTCAGCCTTGCAGTGCTTCAGCCATCTATGCATGTCATGCCATGATTTAAATGTGAAAGATGCAATGAGTATGATACTCATGAGTCCTAGCTAATATTATTTGCTTCACTTAAATTTCACCCTGCCATGCAAAGGAGATCAGTTTGATGCAGTTTCCTAGTAATCCACAAAATCGTAAGGTTTAACATAGCATTTTGTAGGGACTTACTATAAATTGAGAGATCAGCTCTGTGTAAATATATTTGATGTTTTTTCTTTATCTGTTCTTGAAGTTCCAGCATGATTAAACTAAAATAAACATTGTTATGCAATATGACATATTTTGGTGCAGGAATTGTCCCTAGGCCATTTGCTGAAGTTGGGCTTATGCTTCTTGGCTGGTTTGCTGCCTTATCTCTATCTGCCGGCTTCGTCCTACCTCAATCGAGCTCGTTGGACATGGGGAGACCAGACGACTTTTCAAGGATTTTTGACCCACTTTCTCAGGGAGGAATATGGGACATTCAATCTGGTAAATAAGGGTCATTTTCTAAATGGCTTTCTTTTGAGTTACACAGTAGCAGAACCTTTCTGTTCATGATGTTAAATACTTTGGAGGCTAAGAAATGGAAAATGTTTTCTTTTTTAAATTTCTGATTTTGACCTTTTGATCTGTCAGAGTTTCTGGGTATGGATCAGGTGGCTGATGTCTTTATGGGGTGAGCTGTATTATTTACTGAAAGCTGTGCAGATGCCTCATATTTAAAAGAACCCAAAGAGCAAGCCTTGCTAGAGGGAAATGGTGACATCAGTTTTGTGTTTTTCTTGTTTTAAGACAAATAATTGTCTTTTTTAAAATTTATTTTAAACAACTATTTAAAGAGGTTGCAAGCAGTTTTCATTGCCTTACCTTTAAGAGAGATTCCTCTAACTTACTTCTTAGTAATACTTTATTGAAATGAGTGGTAGGTTTTGGGGGGTCTTGGAATCCTCTGATCTGAATTATTCTGACTGCTTATTCTGACTGCAAAGGGAGGGAGGTATGATGTGACTGCTTGCAGAGTGTAGGGTTTGCATCTGTCTCCTCCAGCCCTAACTTAGATGTTTGGCTCCGGCCACCCAAGGAAAGCAGTGCCCAGCACCCCTTCTTTCCATCCTGCTTCAGAGATTTCAGTGCAGAGGGCTGGGAAAAAAGAAAGAGGTATGTTTTACATATCATGTCACTCCTTGGAGTCCTCAGCATCCTCAGAAATGAAGTCCTGTGCCTGCAGCAGCTACATCCAGCTGGTGTGACGCCATGAGCACCATTGCCCTTCCAGGGAATGCTCTGAGAGCCGTGCGGCTGTAGCATGTGAGGCAAAAGATTTGATAATTCCTGCTGCTGGCAGTTAAATCTTTCCAAAACTCCTACAGAGATAAGATCCACCCTCTGAAGGACTTCTGAGACTTCCCCTGTTGTCCTATTCCCAGCTGTCTCCTGAGAATTAGGCTCCGTTGGGCAGAGCAATACCAAGGCATGCAAATCCCTTAGCTCCTTTCTCCATCGGATGTGATGAATTCACGTTGATGTTCAGGAGGCTTAGAGATGGACCGCATGGAATCCTCCGCTGTAAATCAGGTTTACGATGAACGGGTCTGAAGCTGGAGCAATAAATGCAGCAAAATCCAAGCATTTGGTCGTGATGCCATCTGGGCTAATGCCAGCGCCCTGCCTGGATGGACAGACACCCTTGCGTCCTAGGGAAGGGCTATGTTTTAGGAGCAAGCAGGGTCAAAAAAACAGGGTGACTGTGCTGGGGAGAGAGCATTTCCCTCCAGAGATTGCTGCAGCAGGCATGCTTCCTGCTGGTGGTAGTGGGCTTGCACCCGGCTGGGGCTGGGGCTTTTGGGGCCAAACCACAGAAACCTCCCCTTGTAAGCTGAGGATCAGAAATGTCATCTCTTGCAAGGAAGCCATCGTAGCTGCCATCAGCTGCCAGCAAGGTGGGGCTTTGCAAGAGATGGAAAGCTATGATGTGGGAAGCAAGAGATAGTGGTGGTGCACCACGACCTGTGGGCTGGCTCTCCATCTTCTGACACTTTTATTTAAAAAAAAAAAAAAAAATTAAATACAATTAACTGTTCCATTTTTATTAAGATTAAATACTCCTTCCTGACCTCCTGAATCACTTTACCTTATGTCTGGTAGCCACCGCTTTTCCAACAAGCACCTACAAAGGTAATTCCTCATCTCCACTGAGCATCAGTTGTTTCCCAGACTTGTGCCATGGAATGCAAGTCTCTGCAATGAAAAAAAAATATCTGTACAGGTCCTCTATGAGTGCAGAAGGGCCATGAGCAAGTCTGGTAAGCAAGTAGGCACTGAGGCCCCAATGCTTTTCTCAGCTCGCGGGGAGATGACCCAGATGATAATTGTGCCATGCAGATACATTGGAGATCATTGCTAAACCATACAGTGTTCCCGAGTCACGGGGCAGTGGGCTGGCAGCACCTGAAATAACATTCATCTGAGTGGTTAAGCGTGCACCAATTGCGAAATACAAGACAAGAATCCAGAAGAATATCTTCCAATGATGGTTCGAGTAGCTTGCTGTCTTTTTGTTTTGTTTGTTTTTGTTTAAGCAGCTCCTGTTCCCTGTGACCACTCCGTGGTACCACCTGAAGGGTTTTTGGAGGAGCCCTGTATGCTCAGGGCTCTGCAAACTGAAAGCAAAGACTTTTCCTTGCCCCAGTGACACATTAATCAGTGTGTGGGCTTCTCATGGGTTTTCTTTCTTTTTAATCCAGGCCAAGTCTGAGACCGGATCCAGTATGAGAGAGATGCTGGTGTGAGTAAAATCTGTCTATCTTCTAGTGAAGGGACAATGCTTGATCCCCCTCCCCAGCGATTTTTCATTCAAAATCCTGGCATGTAAACCGAGCCTGTTCCCATTTCTGGTAGACTTAATCCCAGCAGGACGGGGATGCGTTAGGCTGTACTTCTGCCCTGCTTCTTGCTACACTCTGAGTGCCAGCAGCGATTTGGGGGTGATGCAGACGTGCACTGATCTCTCCACAGCTTTCAGCTGGCGCAGATGAGGTCGGAGCTGTCCCTCGCTGTCCTCGCCCTGGCGCTCGTGGCCTGTTTCAGCGCAGCACTGCCGTAAGTTGGAGGGGAATGTTTGCTCCGACCTGCATTTCCTTACTGCCTGAGCAGGACATATGGGTGCTTTCTCTGCCGTGTGCCATGTGGAGCTGTTCTGCTTCCCTGTGCAGAAATTTCAGCAGTTGTCCTGTATTGATTAAGAGCAAAATAGTCCTGCACCTGGTTACCCTGAGACTTTGTAGATGGCAGGCTTAAAAAAGCTTGAAATCCTGGTGGTTTTGTGCTTTGAAAAAGTTTCATAAATTGCAAAGGTAAAGAAAAGCCCATCAGCTCCTTGCATTAAATGCGTTTAGGTATGCAGAGAGACAGTTGTCCTCAAGTGCATGTAACTTTTTCCTACTTTTTGATCATGCCACTAGAGTGCTATCTTATTTTTTATAGGACAAAACAACAGAAATCACACGTGATTTGGCTCTTTGCTGGAATGCTCTGTGTTTATTCTCTCTTCTTTGCCTGGAGAGCAAATTTGGACGTTACAAAGCCTCTGTTTCTGGGTGTGGTAAGTTTCACTCTGAAAATTGCTCTGGGGCGTTAATTTTTGGAAGAAGCCTCCTTCATGCTTTGTAGGAGGCTGCTGTTGTGTCCCTTGCTAATCAGGAACAGGTGGCTGTCTTGGAGCTGCACAGGGTGCAAACATACAGCTACGTTGTCTGTTTCCTTATAGCTGGGCAAACAGAAATACGATCTCTGGGAATTTAGATGGATGATATGTATTTAAAAGGAAGGAAAAAAAAAAACTTCTTCCTGCATCTCTGCTCTTAAACTGTGAGCTTTTCAGCCTGGAGACCATGCTGCCCTGAAAACGTAGACTTGCATCCTAAGTAAGCACTGCCGTAATGGCTGGTGGGTGGTACATGCCCTGTGCACGCTGTGTCCTAGGTGGAGCGATTCTGGATGCAGAGCAATGCCGCCGTGGCCGTGCTGGCGGGGCTGGGGCTGCCCGCCCTCGTGTCCCTCGTGGGTGCTGTGCTGGAGGGTGGCCGGGCGCTGCCGTGGCTGGAGTGGCTTTCTGCTGTGGCTCTCGTTGCTGCTCAAGTTTGGGCCAATTACAGGTAAGAAGTCCCCGGGACTGCGGGGTGCCGTGCGGTCGGGTGCTGCTGTAACCTGCACAAGTCCAGGCTCCCATCGAAGCACCCGTGGTCACAGCTGGGAGCTGTGGAGTGTGCCCCAGTTCCTTGTTTGAACACCCTCAGAATCACCAAGCACTTCAGGCTGTAAATCAGGGTGTTGTGTAGGTTGAAGGAAAAAAACTATGTAGATACCTAAGCTTGTAATGGAAGAAACCCATGAATCCGAGCATTATTGCCAAACGCTTACAGAATTGATTTGACCTGAACAGTCGCCTTCTCCTTCATTTGCTTTGCTTCAGGTTTCCTTCTGCCCAGATTTTTTCTTACCTTTTTTTTTTTTTTCCCTTTCTTTGAGTTAGATCTGTATTTTAGGGCTTCCTTATTGCTTAAACACGCTGAAGACTCTGCAGTGGTTTGGGTACAAACCAGTATAGTAGTAGGGGTGCTCGGGTAGAGGTTGACCCACTGATGAAGCATACAGCGCATAGGCAGGAATCCTTGCTTCGTGCACCCATAGGTGAGCCAGTCACGGCTTGTCCTTAGCCATGCCACGTAGCACCCTGCTCTTGAGTCCGTACCTGGGCTGTGTACACACTGCAGAGCACAGAGGTTGGTGTGCGTGCACATGATGGGGTACCAAAAAGGATCAGATCTCGGGTAATGTAAATCTACTTCTACCTGATGCTACAAAACTTGGCTACTTAATGCTTAATTAAAAGCATGAAAAGGGTGGGGTGGATTTCAAATACTTAAAGCCATCGCTGTACTGGCACTTCCAGCTCCAACTAGTAAGTCTTTAGGTTTAGCCCAAAAAAAAGTCAGAATTAAGGTGAATGCGTGCAATGAGTGTGTATTTTGGTAAAAGTACAGTGGTATTCCTCTGGTGCTGGTGTCTGGGGCACTGTAGACTAAATGCTTCATTTTTATATCTTGTTTTTTCTGTAAATGGAGATGATGATTTTCAGCAAGATCTGACCAGGGTGAAGGACTTCACCTATGGATTCCTATTGCATAAAATTGTTCTGAAGATGGGCAATGCCATGCAAATGCCTAGTTGTAAGATGCTCTTTTTTACCTGTTCTCTTAAGCACCTGTGACCAGAGCAACAATTATATTGTTGACAAGTTTGCAAGAAACCTGTTGTCCTCTATGCCAATGGGTGCAGTGGTCTTGCTCAGAGGAGATTTACCCGGGAATGCTCTTCGTTACCTTCATTACTGCGAAGGAGTGAGGCCGGATATCACATTAGTGGACCAGGAGGTAGGTTCAGAAGGCGATGTTGAAAGAGGCAACGCAGCAGATACCCAGATGTTGTGCCGGGCTGATGTTTGCCTTGCTGAGGAAGCTTTGTCCTTTCTGTTTTCTGTGGTGTCCCTGAAAAGCAGATGTTGGGGTGCTGGGAGCAGCTTGGAGGGCTATGGGTCAGCCAGTGCCCCTTGAGTGATGAGGCTTTGGGTTTCTCCCAAGGGCTTTGCCATGCTGAGGCTCATTCCCTGCAGTCTCCTGTGTTACCTTGGTCCCCCAAAGGTGCTTTTGCAGACTTCTGTCTCTTTTTTTACATTAAAATGGAGGTGCTGTGTGTCCCAGGGTGGTGGTTGTGCTTTCCTTTTTTCCTGAGAAATGGAAGGAGAAAAATCCCCCTTACAGAAGGGGACAGCTATACTTCCACTAACACATCAGTCCTTGCACTTGGCTTTGCACCAAGGGTTTGTGACTCGCTGGGAAACCCACACCCCAGCGCCTCATGTCTAACCAAGCTGAAGCCCTGTTGCGTCTCCTCGCAGCTGTAGCTATTTTGTGTTTCCTTAGAGCTTTTCCCCCTCAGTGGCAAGGACCATGTGCCTCTGAGTAGAAACCACTGGTGGTCTGGTGGTGTGGTCCCAGGCCATTGCTGAAGTGGGAGGTGACCCTTACTGAACAAACAGAGTCATTGCTCATGTAGAAACCATTGCTACAGCTACTGGGTGTAAAATGGTTGAAAACTGTTTCTTGTTTTAATTGTGGTGATATTTTTGGTGATAGATGATGACTTATGAATGGTATTTACCCAAGCTGGCAAAGCATTTACCTGGTGTCTATTTTCCTGGGAACCGGTGGAATCCTGTGGAAGGAGTGTTGCCCGATGGGACACTTGCTTTTAATCTCCATCGTTTCCTCAAAGTAAATAAACAGTAAGCACTTCTTTCATATGTAACAGCTTTCCTAAAATCTTCAACCTTTTTTTTTCTTGAAATTGTTTATGAACAGCCTGGTACTGCATCCAAAAGACCAATTTTCTCTACTGACTTCCTCCCCAGTGGTGAGATTATTTTTGCAATTAAAGCAAATATCTATGCAGAAGTAACTCCATCCAGATATAATGTTCAATATTGTTGAACAATATTATGTCTTGTTGAACAAGATAAAATATTCTTGTTGTATCGAGGTAGGTTTGGATTTTAGGAAGGAAAATAAGGTGATTGGCAGAGAATATTTACTGTTGGTTTTTTGTGATTTCACTGACACAATTCATCACAAAAACGGAACCTCCCTGTGTACTCAGAACGATGATGGTTGGAGAGCAAATTGCTGCAGCTTCTCCTTCGTGAACAATGTGGCCAAGTGATTAGCATAGAATGAATGTATTCCACGAATAATCATCATATAAAAATAGCTTAGTAAGAGTGGAGAAAGGATTAGATACTCAAATGAATAAGAATGGCATCTGCATTTAGACTAGCTGGGTTGAGCCTTGCGAGTGTGGGTAGGCAGAAGAGCACAGCCAGGCACTGTCGGGAAGAAATGGGCTTCTCCTCCTGCTTCTGGCACGCGCGTGAGGTCCGACGGAGAGGAGAGGACATCTCCCCTCACGGTGTCTCCTGTGCTGGCTGCGCAAGATGCGCAATACCAGAGGGGGTACTCGTTTGCAGCGCGAGAGCTGTTCTGCAGACTGACCTGGAGACACGCGCTTTCTGACGTGAAGTGGTTTGGGTGGGTATCTGTGCCACAGAAAATGGGATGCTTAAGACCTGTCCGTTGCACTGATGTGGGGTGGGTGGCTTGCTTGAGCAAGTCCTTGGGTTGCCCAGGGTCTGTGGCATGGCTTCACAATTCCTGTCTGTATTTTTTTTGTTTGGCAGTAAGGAAGTGTTTGTCTGCATAGGTCTTCATGAAGGGGACTCAACCTGGAGAAGGAGTTACTCGCTTTGGCCCTGGGGTGCTTGTGAAAAGTTGGTTCCTTCTGATGCTGTCTTTGACCCAGCAGAGTGGATTCATCTTACAAGAAATCTCTATAACTGGTCTGAAGACTATGGGAGGTACAAGGCAGAGGCATGACTCTGTGCCTTCCTGCTCGTTATTCTTCTGCTAGCAACATAACCATGTCCACTGCAGTGTTAGAGAAATTAAACATGAAGCATGATCTTAATGTTTTGTGTTTTGAAATGCACAATAAGTGTGCATATGGTATTTCTGCTAGTGTTAAAAATAGAGAGGATATTTCTAGTCAACTAACAGGTCCAATTTCGTCTTAAAATCTGATTGGAAGCCAAAAAACATCGAGGATATGGGACACCCAAAGCTTTAAATGTCATAGACAGAGCTGTGATGGATGGTAAAAATCATCTCTTGCTTTGTGGATAGCTGGGATGCTGTGAAACAACTGATGTAAACACCAGAGGCTCCCCCTGTGCAGGGAGAGGAATGAAGTTTTATGAATGACTGAGGATCAGCTGAATTCCCTGCTGTCAGAGACATAGGCTTCATGACAGGTTTTCTTCTGCATGGGGGGGTCCGTAGCTGCTCGGGTTAGAAGGGATGGTTGTGTGGTGGGCAAAACACAGTGGCATGGATCTGATGGCTGAATTTTATTTTAATTCCCATTTAGTTTCAAGCCCTCTTCCTGGGAAGCTGTCGCCAATGAGGAGATGTGGCAAGCCAGGTGATGGTCCTTTGCTCCCCTCCAACAGTCGGTGGGCGATGCCAGCTCGTTGGCATGGAAATACACACCAAAGTGGGCAGCTTGATGGTGCATGGCCTTATGGGACTTAAATGTGCCAAGCTTCAGAAGGAAAAGATGGGCCAAATGAGATGAAGGGTGCATTGCCACTGGCAAGCAATAGTTTTGTTCACCTGAAGGTTCTGCTCAAAGTATCTTGAAGGAACAGAGGGTAGTTGGGACACACTGTGGAAAAAAAATTGTATTGGTATAAGTGATGATTTGAAAAAAGCTTGTGTACTGTCCCATGCAATTAAAGAGTTTTATGGACACATTGAAGATGTGTGTTGTCATGAGATGTGAGCTGGTTATGTTAAGCAGTTACTATAACGGAAGTTTTTCTTGTTCTTATAGGATGAAAACAGCTTTCTTTATATTTGACCTTGCAGAAACTGCCAGTGTGACTGCAGAAATGAAATCACAGCTTTACACATTGGCATACACTGTAAGTCATGTATTTTGTTATGATTGCTCCCTGCAGTTTTCATCCTTTGTTTTAATTTCTTGACTACATGGAAATATCATGGTGTATCTATATAGATCTATGTATATGGGTTGTCCTGTAATCTGCATTCTCTCTCATTCATCCAAATCAGGAGCATAGCAGATTCAAAGAGATTTGTTCAGGGATATTATCCATTACTGCTTGCCCTCTCGGTCAGGGAGGATGCCAAAAGCGAACCAGTTGACACCCTCCTTTTGCTATAATTATGTTGTCTGTGCTGGGCTCCAAACCCATGCCAACAGATTGCTTGTCCTGAAGTCCCCTCTATGCACTTGTCTTCTCTGTCATTACACAGTCATGCATCTGAGCCAGCAAGTGTAAAATCCGACCGTCTTCTCACTGCAAATTAATTCTGCTGCATTTCACAGCAAAGAATGACATCCGTAAGCTGGTGTAGGTATCTCTATAAATATTGTACTGCCAGAGATGCCAGCAGATGCACAAAACGATCAGTGTGTGTCAGCAGAGAGGAAGAGTGTTTTGTACCTCAGCAAACAGTCTACAAATAGTTTCCTTTAAACATTTGCCCATTACACTGTGATTTTTGCTGTTCTGTTCTGCGAAGTTCTCAGCCGTGTGGCTGATGTTGAGCTTATGAATATGCCCACTCAACAGACTCCTCAAGATGTCCTGATCTCCTGAAATATTGAGTAAATGTCTTTCCAGAAGCAGCAATGAAATCTCTCTTTCCCCAGCCCAGTGTAACACTTCTCTTGGGGAAGGGCATAATGGACTCTGGGGTTATCTCGATCGTCTGTAATGTTTCTAAACATACAGCTGCTCCACAAAAGGAATTGTTTCAGCCCCCAGTTGGATTTTGGATTCACGCTGTCACACATCATATGGCAAACACAGAGTGAGGTTTCAGAAATGCTCCAACTGGATGCAGACATCTAAATAGCATCTGTTCCTTTATGGGCAGTTTTGAAGCACTGTTAAAAGCTGTTGGTCCCCTTTGTTTGATTCATTTGTCTTTTTTTTTTCCTGCAACAGTCATACAAAGAAATTGTCAACTCTCATCCAAATCATCCGGTGAACTGGCACAAAAACTATGCGATAGCCTGCGAGAGGATGTTGCGTCTCCATCGGGTGGATGTGGATCCCGAGGCGTTGCTCTCTGAAACTGTTAAACATTTCCTCCTGTACACCGAGAAAGCAGAGGACGATCCCCAGCGGCAGGACATTCTGCAGGCTGTGAAACACCTGAAGAAGGAGCTGCAGGGGCTGAGGAAAATGAAAGCCGATCTGAAGCGGCAGGCTGGATAGCGCCTGGTCCCCTACACGCCTTCTGAAGCGCTGAGATTTTTGAAGTTGGGAGCTAAAATTTGACTTGGTCATTGACAAAGTGAGAATGTTTTTAAAAGGCAACAGAAAGAGCAGTAAAAAGGACATCAAGCGTGCTTGCCTCTGCAGGAACGTGCCGTTGTTTGTTCTTTGATTGCCGTTGCCAAATGAACAGTTTGTATTGTTTTCTATGGGGAAGAAAGCTCATCACTAAATAAAATACTGGCTTTCAAAAGGAGAGCTTCCTTCTGAAGGAAACCCGTGACTCTCTACTACTATGGAGATTTTTTTAATTTTGTTTATAAATGCAACATCCTTTATAGATGCAAAAAGTATTTTAGCGTTTAAATGTTTCTTCTGTTGTTGAGCAAAGAGGTCTGTACAGACATTTTTCTTTAGGCTGGGCAGTGTCTGTGTGTTTTTACGGTCACGGGGCAGTGTGGTTAGGTGGGTTTCCATCAGGATAGGTGTGTGGGATGGTGCCCTTTGTGGGGGTGTGACCGTGCGCTGTTTCGGATATGCTCCGTGCCCTGGCAGTGCCTGTACCACGGGGTGCTGCAGACACGACCCACTGGGGACGAATGCAGTGACTGGCATGGGATGGTGGGGGGAAACAAATCCAGCTCTTCCTGCCTCGCTTTGCTGGGAGGGTTATTTCCATTACGGTGGGATTTTATGCCGTGATAGCCTTCATTGCACGAGTTTTCCTATAGCAAGTGATCTGTATTTTTCTTTGCAGACCACTGTGACCCTGTAAGTAGCAGCGTGGCATCTCGTATGCTGTATCAGTCTAGGGTAGAGAGACTATGGTGCTGACATCCATCCTGCTTTTCAGTGTATCCCAAGGGCCAAGCAACTCAGTTACCGAGAGCTCGGCTACGTATTTTCCAAAAAATGACATAAAATAGCTTGTCTTTCAAAATGTTCATGTGTCTTGCAAAGGCTTAAAAAAGATACCAAGCTCTGGTAGTGTTACTGGAAATGTGTGTTTGTCAACATTTTCGTACTTTGCTCCGCCGTTCTCTGAAATCTCAGCACAGTGGTTTTATGGGAGAGAAATCGCTGCCAGTCCAGGATGGCATTTGGGTTAGTAAACTTTTCAGAGAATGAGGTGCTTCCGTAAGGATCGTGTTATCGAGTGGCACTTCTGGGATCTTCCTAGAGGCTTGGAGGAGCAGGCACGATGGGCGCGGGAGCGAGAGGTGCTGCACGGGGATGCTCTGTCACAGGACTCAGTCTGTAGTTTGAGTGCTGTGTGTCTGTGCTCTCTGCGGTGCGTGCATGAAGGTGCAGATTTAGGCTGGTGTGGTCACTAATCCTAATAGATCCCTTTAAGAGTAGATGACTTTTTTGTTGGCCCTTCTAACTCATTGTGGGAAAACTTGAGCACTTTTTGAGTGCTGTTTTTTTTTAAAAAAAAAAAAGTTGCTGTCTAGGATTCTTATATTTTTCTTCGGTTTTCTCCCTTTCATTCTGATTTGTTTTCACAGTATGATTTCCATAGCATGATTTCACATATGATTTCCTGTTCTCCTATAAAAAATTCCTGTCCAAACAGTGGATGAGAAATGAGCAATAAAAAAAATAAAACTCCGGCTTCTGGGTTGCAAAGCCACAAAGCAGAGGGGAGAGTGAAGAAGAGCGGCACAGGGCTGTCATTTTAACTCTTTGTGTTGTAATTGACTACATTTCAGGTCGACCGTGCCTCACTTAAATCTCTTCCTTTTTGTCAATTCCTGCAGAAGTGTTTGTACAGAGCGAGAGAATATCATACATTCCTCCATGCAGCTTTCTCAGGGCTGGCTTTCTTCTCGCTTCTCAAAATCAGTCCTTCAGTCTAGCAGAAAAGCATTAGGAATCCAATTTTTGAATGCTTTTGTTACCTGCATTATTGAAAATCCATTCAAGCAAATATACTGAGCCAAGGGTTTTCTTTATCTTGATTAGATGCCCCTCCTTAGCTGCATAGTCTTGAAATAATTGGAAGCTTTTGTGGATTCCACTATCTGCTTGGGAGAAAAGAGGGGCTCTACAAAGGTATCTAAGCCTGCAGTCTGCTTCAAGTAATGTATCGCAGTATATTGTAATAAGCAGCAATGCAAACTGCAAGCAGAACTTTCCCACCGACAGATGCATTCCCAGGTATGAACAGCAGTGGAAATGCGATGCTTTTTTAGGGAACAAGACCAGAAATGCTTGCAACCGTGCCACTGTGTCTGTACGAGTTGTGTGCACGTGCAGTACGGGCGTCCGTGCTGGATGTTCAGCTTGAAGGTACCACTGATGGTCGATTGCAAAGGTGAAAACATGTTAACAGAGACAGAAGTTAGAAAATTCTTCCTGTGAATCTGTTCAAATTAATTTGCCTGTGCTTTTAGATGAAGCAATCACATGCGTGTTTGTAAGCCTGTTCGCTAAAAGGCAGTGCTGAGGGATGCTGGCAGAAGTTTAATTTTTATCAGCTCCTCTTAGGTGGCACCCCTAAGTTTATCAAACAAGCAAAGCTGATTTGCTCTTCGTTAGTCTCAGTTGCATGAATTGGTTGCCAAGTAAACAGGATTTTGCATTTTCCTAATTACTTTCATATTTGTGTTTTACCTCTATTTGTTCTCCTGCAGAACTGGTCCTAATAATTAGTCAGACTCCTGCTGCCTAGACCTTAAAAAANAAAAGGGGGGGGGGGGACGGGACTTCAGAGGTTTTTTCCTCCCTTATAAATTCATTTTTGTTACAAGCATCTTTTATACATATTACTAAAGGGAGTGCACTAAGAAATGCAAATAATAGTTCTTTATTTTATTATGACAGTTAATTAATAGCAACCTGTTTTAATGAATAAAGTCACTCAGAGTCCTTCAGCACTTCCTAAGTAGAGGCCAGAATCTGTAGGGATTCTTTTTTCCCCCCCATTGTATAGCTCCTAGACTCCGCGCACTATATAGGGCCTGTATAGAAATGCTCGCTAATGAAGAGGGAGGGCGAGGAACTTGTCTGCATTCAAAGATCACTGGTGAGTCATTCAGCGAGAAAAGGCCCCTTGCTAGGAATAGTCACAGTTCCGCGGCATTGTGCTAGCAAAAGGGTTTGATCAAAGGTCTCCTGCGGAGCTTGCATGGTTTCCTTTCATACGACGACCATAATTAAAACCACTAATTCTCTTTTAAAATGCTGCAGGATGCCATGTAGGCATCTGTCTGGAGTGTCCTTTGTGCTGTCGGGAGCTGTTAAGGACCAGCGCCGAGGGCTTTTCAGCGACATGCCAGTCAGGAAGGTGATTCGACATAAGGGTGCCTCTGAAGGCTTGACAGGGCCTTGACTACACAATCCGAGCTGAATTTGCCCCTTGTCAGCTGCCAGTAAATAAATCTCAAAGGGGGAAAAGCTGAAGTTTCATTACCTGATCCCCGGGGCTTTGTTGGTTTTGGCATCGCCCAGGGGGAAGCCCTTGCCCCGTGGGGCTGGGGGGCTGGAGGTGGCCATTGGTCGCGTTGGGCGCGGGGCCGTTTGAAGACCGTCAATACTTGTAACAGTTCAGCTGTTGGGAAGACAAATAAATGGAAGAGCCCATTAATCCCCTTTGGGTACTCGGTGCCTTTTGCCCTTTTATCGCAGCCTTATTAGGTTCCTACTCATCTTGAACCAGGAGGAATGAATTGAGGTGGTTGAGCGCTAATTGGCAAAGACTTTTCATCATGGGCCAAGAACTTTCACTGACTTGAAAGTAACTTCGCCACGGGGAGGATCAGCGAATTCTTGCCTTGCCATTAAAACAAAACCCCCAAATCCCATCGGGATTCAGCACGGTCTTTAAAAAGAAATAAAGAGAGGCAACTGCTAAATTGTTGGGCTTGGCCTTCGTCAAGATGTTGGTAACTTACATTTGCTGCTTAAAAGAGAGTTGTGGAACCAGATGCCAAATGGGGTGATCTGTCCTGAAACGCAGCTGAAATCTGCGCGTCTTACGTGTGTACACGTGTTACCAAAACCTACTTGTGGGCCGGGCTTCCCAAGAGCAGTCTGGAGATGATCTGTAAGGTGGCACAGGCATTCGTGATGGTTTGCAACCACTTGAATGTCAAGCAGGGCGGTGCTGAGGCTGCCATATGCACAGGGCCAATGCTGGCTGCCCTTGATTCATCCCTGGGTTTGGTGAGAAATGATTTATAGCAGGAAATACTTCAGCATGGAGGCATTTGCATGTTCTCGTGCAAGTTGTTTTTTAAAGTTGATTTTGGTAAATGCTGTGTTAATTTGAATGTACTTATTGCCCTTTCTCCACATCTCCCCCATTGCACATTTAAAATAAAGAACGAAACTTGCAAGGCCGTGAAAACATTTTATCCATTGGAAGTGACAAATGTTGTGACCACCTCGGCCTGGAGGACATCAGGTGGGGGGTTTTAGAGCACCAATCCCTATTGCTGCGTTCCCCAGCCTCCACATCTGGGGGACTTGCGGAACAAGGCACCCGCCTTACAGATGGCATCTCCAGGGGATGCCAAAGCCTGCGCCCTGGCGAAGCCCCCGGTGCTGTCCAGCCGCAGCCCACCCCAGGGACCCCCAGGGCCAAGAGCTGGGCGCAGCACTACGTGAGCAAACAGCGGCTAAAGCTCCTGCTCCGCTTGCAGCACCGAATGAAGACGTCATTGTCAGTACCCTTGGAAAGGCTGTTTGGTTTGGATCTGCCCGCCAAAGCTGGAGCGAGCACTCACAGCATTGCCCCTGCCAGGTTGCTGCATGGAGCAACTGTGCCTCATGGCCACCGCAGGCCATGCAGAGAGGACAGAGAGCGCTGGTGGCACCGTGTCCTCCACGTGTTGTCCCTGCTACAAGATCACCTGAGCACATTGCTGCAGGTCAGATACAGCAGCAACTTCATGAAATTGGAGGAAAAAATGCATAGAAGGGGAACAGGAGCATGACCTCCTTTTGGATGTTTTGGGGAAATTTTGTTTATTGCTCTTCTTTGTCTTGGCCTTTGATTTAGCAGCAAAGCCACTTAAAAAGAAGTGTAAAGTGTAAAAAGTACATCTGAAGAACTCTGCTGCCCATGAAGCCTCCTCAGGGAGCATCTGCTGCCTGTTCCAGACCAGAAGAAAGACTTGTGTGCCCAAATTGTTTCCATTTTTTCCTAAAATTTATTATTTCTCCCTTGCTGCCTCTTGGAACTCGTGTTATATTCAAACCTGACATTTCAATAAAGGCCTGTTCAAAATGGAGTGAAAACAAGGAATGAGTATAAATTGGAATAACTTGTTTCAGATGAGTGGAGCTGGGGGAATTTGTGCCGGCAGCAGGCTGGTTGGAGGTAGTGTGCTGTGATTGACGGTCTCCATCCAGCGAGCCTTCTCAGCCTCTTCCTAACAGCTCTGAGAATTTGCCTTCTGTTGGGTTGAATAAACCCAACACAAAATTACTGGTCATCGGTGAATTTGTGTTTGTAAATCCTTGTTGGCCAAACTACAGCACAAGTGGGATTTTGCTGGTGGGTGAGGAAGAGACGCTATAGCCTTGGGGAAGATGAAGGTCAGGCATGTGGGTACTCAGTGCACCTGAGCATTGTCATTGCTGGCTAAAAAATGAGGGGATAAGATACTTCTCAAATTTTGGTCCTTAAAATTAATTGAATTAATTTAATTAGGCCATGCCATTCTTGGATTTGACAGAGTGCTGCAGATTGGTTTTGCTAGAAAGAAGTCTGCTTTTACAGGTAAGAGTGAACCGTGAGTAATTCTAAGAGAGGCTCTTCCTCTCTTGGGGGGCCCAGGTGGGAGGTCGGAGCCTCCTTTGGCACCATGTATCACGCTGCCCTGAAGTACTAAGGTATTCTTCACACAACTTATGCTGAAATTTGTTCAATATGCCCTGCTTATGCATCGCACCAAATCTCCTCCAAACCTACCTTGTCCTGTTTTCCACCATGTAAAAATTAGAGTTGATAACATCATGTGAGGAAGATCCAGCTTCTTCACTTACTCTTTTATTTAGGACCATTAGGGCAATTGTAACCCTCAAATAAACTTAATTATAGGAAACATGGGCAATGTGGGCCGGGCATTTTGTCCTGTATTTCTGAAGATTGACGGTGCCCAATCATATAGGTGACCTCGAATATCATTGAAAATATTTGATTTTATTGTGTTTTTTAATTCAGTTACAGCATTTACAACATTTTAATTCTCCTTGTTGTCCCTGGCATTAAAAGTGTCTAGTTTTAAGGAACCCCAGTGACCCGTAAATTCCCTTTTTTCTCCCGACCAGGATCTAGCTTTTTACCATTTCCTTAATGTTTGCAGCTAGAAATGCAGCTTAAGTGGCATTATGCTAAGTAATTATTCTTACAGGATGTGAAATGAAACAAATTTTGCACAGCATGAAATTATTCCTGCCACGTATGGCGTTCGGTGGCAGATTTTTGAGTTTGGACCGTAAACAAGGCTCGGCGGCAAGGAAAGAGCGCGGAGGGGAGGAGGCGGGGAGGAAAACACCACCAAAGGTAAGTCCTTGTAGCAAAAATATTTTTGGCTGGATCAAATATTAAACCTGCTACTACAAATTTCACGCTTTGCATTCCTAAAGCAGATGCCAAGTGATGATGCCAAAAATTAATTGGAAATAATATTGCTTGCCTTGTGTGCCGTATCCAGCAGAGGGCACAACGGATAAGTAATGCGCGCGGTGCCGAATTCGTCGCCGCTGATAAGGCTGTTTGTAATTGCTTCGGTAAAAATATGTAGCAACATGCTTGCGTGCTTATTTACATTTGGGGATGTGCTCTGGAATGGAGGGTTTAGATTTACAACCCCCCCATCAATACATAGGAGACTTTTGTGTTTTGCCCGCTTTCTCTTTTTGAGGGGAAAGTGTTAAATCGCTGGGTTTGCTGGTTCGAGCACAGTGAACTGTTTCAGCGTTTGGAGGTTATCTTGAATTAAAAATTCAAACCTTAACTACTAATAGGGAGGTGATGCATCATGAAGTACAGTGTTCTGCTGGCAGTAATTTTACGTAGATTTTCACGGGTAAATAAAAATGTTGTTACAGAGTGAAAAAAATAGATGCTGAAGATAATGCTAAGAAGGGGAATGTTATCCCTTTTATTCATTGAAAAATGTGAGTTGCTTGTTTATATATTGCAAAATATTAATTGGGAAGAGAAAGCATCCCAGTAGTTTCACATAATACAAACTAAAGCATCTCTGATTACATTAGGCAGGAGAGAAATGAGAAAAAGACATAAAAGCAGTCTAAAACAACAAAAATTTTAAAATTCACTATTTGCATTCAATGAATTTTGCAATTAGCAAAATGGACTAGGTCACTGGTGCACAGCATTGCTTTTGCTAGTGCAAAATATGTAGATATTCTCCTTAAGTACAGTCCTTTGTATTCAGCAAACACATCAATTGGTAACAAACACAGCTTAAATCATCTGTCTAATTAGGGAAGGATTTTTTTTCATGAATGATACAGATCAGAAAAAATATTAACATGTACTTCCTATCCAAACATCCCTTGGACAGCCCAATACTTTAAATTACTACCACGGTTTCCAGCCCCCTTCGCATAAGTACAGATGTGGAAGTGGGCAGGAAGGAGAGGAAAACATGTGCTAAAACAAATGCAGCGGTGCAGTCTTTCTCAAAAGACTGAAAATTATTATTTCACGCTGTTTCCTACCAGTTCCACAATATATAAATAGATGCTGCCTTAGAACAAGTCAACATTTGATGCAAACAACCTCAGCTCAATCTGTGCAAGGAAAAAAAAAAGTCAGTTGTCATGTTCTAGTCTCTCCCTATCTTGTTTCAGGGTTATTGTTTAAATCAACACTTTCCAACTGTGTAGATTTTAGCTGGAGGTTTTTTTGCTTGCTTGTTTGTTTTGGAGAGGAGGGGGTTGTAATTTCCCAACGTATGGGAGATAAATGAGATGTTTAAAGCGCCTCAGTGGAGTGGCATAAAAGCTGGGAAATCAGAGAGATTGTAAATCTATGTTTGTTTTAGAAATAAAATAAAATAAATCAAGGAAGAGCAGGTTAGAGCTGCTAATACCGAGCTGATTAAGAGCAGCAGTTACATAAAAAGCAGCTAGAGTCCATATTGTAAGTATTATCGCAGCCATGAGAAATGCAGCTCCAAAGCTTTTAAGGGTNTTTTTTTTAGTGAATTAAGTGCTGATGAAAGGTATGGGATTGACAGCTTTGCAAACTCAGTGCTGCTGTTTAATCACGCAACCCGTGGTAGTGCCCACAAGACCTGCAGAGGCGAGCCGTCCTGGCCCACTGCTGCCTCTGTTTTTAGGAATGGAGACAATCCGTGAGTGGTCCAACCCAGGCCACTGGGCTCCGGGATCTGCCCTTGGACCTCTGCAAGGAGAAAGCAGCTGCGAACTCTTCCAACCCCAGGCCACCGCTCAGTCACCGTTGGGTTGGCGAGGTTGTCCCTGGACCACAAATGCCTCCCACACCTTCTGCTGAGCTCGAGACTGGTGAGAAGCGCGAACCTGCAGCTCTAATGAGGCAGAGGGGAGGCAAGCAGGGAAGTAATGGGGGCTGCTGTTCTGGTGTAGCTGATGGGGAACCCCCGAAATTTGAGGTGCAGGGTCCAAGGAGGAGGCAAAACTGCTCTTGCCCTTTCCTTTGGTGGAATTTCATCTGGTATGTTGGGAATTTGCAGCCTGTAAGATTCCCTTCTGAAGGAGTAAAATCCCTGGAGAATGACTGAGCCCATTACAAGGAGGTTTTGTGTCCCCTTCCCTTGGTAAGAAGTGGCTGTTTGCCCTCTACAAGCCTGTTGTACCAGGCTCCTTGCTCCAGCAAAGCGCTCTCGTTAGCCCGTCTGCATCCTCCATCGGAGACATTCCCGCTCTGCAGCCCTTTTTCCACCAGTAGCCGAGGCGAATGTCCCAGGGTCTGGGGCTGTCCATCTCCCACCGGGGTATCCAGGCTAGGCTGATGGTAGTGGGCACTGCCATCACTCACATGGCAGTGACGAAGCGGGATTCCCACTGGGAATTCTGGAAATTGCTGGTTTTGGAAGGAAGTTGAGGTCAATTAGATTAGGTCATCTTCTCTGTTCTTGAAAAATTTCCTTGCGATGCTCCCCATTCAGCCAGTAGTGGAATGGTTTGCATCATTTGGAGGATTATTTCAGTCTTTGGGTTTCACAGCCTTCATCCTTCTAGGTACATTTTAAAATGGAAACTGTCCTTGTTCAAAATGAGAAGTCATATATTTTGTTAAAAAAAGAAAGAATTTTCAGACCTAAATTCTAAAAATATATATTTATAATAGCCAAATGTTGGCTTGCTCTTTTTTGGACATTTCTGCCTCATTTCTTGTGGCTGAAATGTCTCAAAATCTACCTGAATACAGCAATGGTTTTGGTGTCTTAGGATTACTTTTGATTCAGCTAGTAGCTATTGAAAAATGCCTTATGTACCTTTACTCACCACTGCAAACATGATTTGAGGTCCTTGTTGCAACAGATAGATGTATTTCTCAGTCCTTTACTAACAGAGCAGAGAAATACAAAAATGTAAGAAGAATAGAAAGGAGTTTATTTGCCTTATGGGCTTCCCCAGGACCACAGGCACCATGCTGGGAGTGATGGAGAGGATGAGGATTTTGCTAATATGGCTCATCTCTGAGTTGTGCTGCTGGCCCATGCTCCCCCAGAACGCCTTACCACTGGGAACCCCCTAATGTTGCTGCTCACTCACTCCTGCCCTGATGGTGAGGTTCGGGATGGAAACACTTTTATGGTTTCCAGTGTCCTGCGTGGGTTGGATGGTGACTCTGGGAGGTCAGCACGTCCCTGCAGTAACAGCTTCCACATCTCTGCAGGTTTCCCTTGAACTTCCTATGGTTGCCCCTGTCCCTTCAGCTTTACTGATATCTCATGGAAAACGAGATGCGTCCTGACCTGCCTCCTGCCTGCATCTCCACGCTGGGAGCACTGGGGCGTGAGGGCACCCCTCCAAATCCCCCCTCGCAGGACCTGCAGCTCAGTCCCTTCCTCCCCAGCAGCCCCACGGCGATCCATCCCATCCCAATGCACCCACCCTGGGGCGACCGCAGCATCTCAGGGCCCCTTCTCTCCCCCAGTGCTGGAGGGAGCCTGGGCACGGGCACCTGCAGTGTAGGAAATCCCACACAAGGTGGCAAACCCTTCTGCAGCTGCGATTTGCATTTTCTGACCACTAGCAAATAATGCTGTTTCTCTCTCTTGGCATCCAAGGTTGTGAAATACCAGGCCTTATACAGCATCTGTGTAGCTAAATATTGAAATGTGATTGAAACAGCATTTTAGAGCTCAGGCCCGCTAGTATTTTCCACTCAAAACCAACATGCAGCATCACTTGGCAGCTGCCTAAAAGAAAAGATATAAATAGAGACAGCAAGAATAAGTTGCAATGGACCAATCGAGCTGGCTACAAGTGAAGAAAATAAGCACAATCGCTGATTTCTTTGGCCTTATTCTCAACTGCTCTGTGCCACGACAAGCCTTGTGCAGACTTGGCGTGGGCTTAGCTGCTGCGCAAGGCGCACAAAGACTCAGCAGTGAGGCAAGGGCAATTTCTGAGAGCCTCTGAGTTAACCCCGGGCATGTCGGAGGGGACATGGAGCCAAAGCATGGAGGGGATGGTTGATGGTTGGACTTGATGATCTTATGGGTCTTTGACAACCTAAATGATTCTATAATGGTCTTAAACCCAAAAGCCTGGCTCGGGGTGTCTTTAGGTGACCTCCTGCTGGTTGCTGAGGGACCTGGCCGGGGAAGGCTGCTTCGTGCTTCTTCCCTCACCGTGTTTCTGAAGCGTGGCCGATGCTGGAGGAAGGACAAGGTGCCAGCCGGACCCCCGGCCCCTCTCAGCCAGCTCTTCTCACCACTGGTCTTACGGTTTGGGGGTCTTGGCTCCAGGTTCAGTGATTCCGCCGGCGCCCACATGTGCCTTTCTGCTTGGTCTGGGGCAGGGGACAAATCCCCACCTTTCCCCTGGGCGCACGAGGGGACAGCGAAGCCGTGTCTGCCACAGGGGCCAACCACCGGGTCCCCCTTCCCTTTGGTTTTGAATGGGTCCGGAGCAGACTGGAAGAGCCATAAGTACACCTGGGTCTCCCAGAGCTTTTTGGCCAAGCCGGGGCCAACTTGGCTGCATGTGCTGGAAACCTTGGAGGGAGGGACTGCCAGTTATCCTGAATCTGAGGATCTGAATCTACCGAGGCTCTGTAGGACGAGAGGGAGGGCTGTAAACAGGCAGAAAGCATGCACCAGGACTGCTTGCTGTTCTGCTCCTGCTTTTAAGTCCCTGGCATATAATCTTGGTCCTGATTTGGTCTCCACCTCATCTGGCTTGTGTAAGCTGCTTCCCGTGACCTTTCCTCGGCGAAGGGAAGGAGGGGGAGCGATGGGGGCATGTTAATAGAGCCAGACCCTCCTGCCAGCGGGCAGAGGGTGCTCTTGCCTAGCATATCCCGCTCCCTCCGGATAGCTGGGGCTGTTCCCCTATAAACCGGCCCTTCCCACCCGCTCGGGCCCAGGGATGCCCGAGCATCCCCGCTGGCCCAGCGCGCCGGCGACGGATCTGCTTCATTAATATTCCTGCTCGGGTGGGTGGGTGGAGGGAGCGCCGCATCTAACCTACTTTATTCAAATAGAAAATGTGTGTGGTGGAGTGAGAGGGAGATACAGGCTCTGCCATAATTCCAGATTTAATTGGAAATTTAGTAAATCTGCTAAAATATTTAGTGGTTTCAATTTTTTCCCTTCTTCTGTAAGAAACAAAGGATCCTGGTTTATCATGTGTCTTTCAACAACTTTAATTTCATTTGTAGATTAAGGATGGAAGTAGCATTTCCACTCGATTGCATACTGGGCATTAAGAAGACAAAAACGTTCATTGTTTGCCCAAACTCAGAGGGGTTTTTTGCAGACGTTAAGCTGTAGGTGGCATTCTTTATACCTGACATCAGGACGCTTTTGTCAGACGTTCGGTTGACAGGATTTTCTGCTGACCTGTCGGAGGTGTGTGAAGCAGTGAAAACAACCAAGCGCTTCTGCCAGGTGATGGGGACGGGTGCAGGCAGGAGTGGGACAGCCTGATCGCAGCCCACCGGGCTGGGGCTGCTGGCAAAACTGGTCACTCGCAGGTTTTTTGAGCAAGCACCTGAGGGAATTAAAGAGGGAAGATTTGGTGGCCTTTCCCATAAGATATTCAAAAGCAAGCCTTACACAGGAAGTGGTCAGTGGGACAGTTTTTTTTCCCAAACCATGAGTTTCTCATGACTTTTGGGATGCCATAGGGTTTCATGCTCACTACTGCCTCCTTTGGTGCTGGTGTTAGGGACAGAGGTGCGGTTGGGCTCGGATCCTGGGCTCAGACCTGGATGGGGCACCCATTTCAGCATGAAGATGTTTGCACCTGTGCAGGACAGAGTGACTACGCAGGTATCTGAAGCTGCACATCCACGCATGATTATACAAATGAGCTCCTGTTTTGGCCTTAAATGTCCACCATGGCCTTAAACGTCCACCATGTGTGGAAGCAATCTTCCACCTGAGAGCCCAGAGAAGCTTTTCAGGGGAACCTTGCAAGTTTCACTGTTGTTTTGTTTTGTTTTGTTTTGTTTTTGTTTTTGTTTTTTTCCCCACCATTGGCCAAATGCTCCCGTGAAAGTCAGCAGGAGTTTGACCTGTGGCTCAGACCAGAGCAGAGATGGACAGGGTGGTTTTACTGGTTTTATTTTTGTTTTATTTTTTATTTTTTAAATAATCCTTTGTTTATATTTTCTCTTGAAAACTCAGCCCAGTCTCTTCTGAAGCCATCTTTTTGTAATTCTCTCAACTACTGTAGTGCAAACTCACCACAAAAGCTCCTCGAGAAATCAAGGCTTTTGTGAACGCCAGGCGAAAGGAAGAAAATTGTCACCTAACCTTTCAGCCATCCTCATTTTCAGGGGAGCAAAGGACATTTTCTGGAGACGCAGGGCTTTTTTATCCATGGCAGTTAAATCAGATTTATTAACATGCCACGTTACGAAGGTGGGAAGTAACGTTTGTTCTCCTGGGTCTTTAGGGAATTTATCCTGCCATCATTAAACTGGATTTTAAACCACCATTTAATGTTTTGTTATTTTTCTAGGGTGTTTTTTTTCCGTTAGCATCCAGTGTTAATCCTGCAATTGGAAACCACGGTGGATAAAAGTACTGTGTAACTTGCTTCCAGAACAAATAAGGTACAGCAGCTAATTTTAGTTTTAGGTTTCAAGGAGGGGGAGAGGAAGGAGGTAAGACAGCACCTTCCCTTTATACTGCGAGACAGCCTTCAAGTGTGAAGGCAAAAATTCCCAAGCTGAGATCTAGTGAATGTAGAAAAGGTTCATTTTCAAAATTGCAACAGCCTGTACTTAGGTGATATTAGAAGACACCATGACAGTAAAGTAGTTTTATGCATAGCGGCTTAGCTAACATTTTGAGAACTAGTTTAGTGAAGCTATCAGGTTTAAAAATACCAAGCCACAAAGTTTTAATGAAACTATGCTTGGATCAAAGTACCATAAAGAGCATCCAAGAACTGCTTAAAAGATCCTTGAGTGGAAATTAGAATGGATCGTCAGGATTTATTCTGTAAAGCCTGTCTATTTTGACCTTTTTTCAGTCTCATATTAAGGCTGCTGAAAGTGTGTTTTGTTTGGCTAATGCTTGGGACTTGCTGTAGCTATTAGGTCTGTTAAACTGAGGCTGCCACTAAAGTTTTAGTATGCATTAATTGACTGATAAGGACTTGGGAATCAAATGGCTGAAGGAAAGGGCTATCATAGATTTTTTTCCTTTGCTTTATTTCTCTTTGCACTTCATTTACATCCCGAGCCCTATTGGTGATCCAGATTTGAATAAAGCCACAGCTTAAGCAGCGATTAGATCTCAATAGCTTGGATTTTCAATGAAATTGTGGCATCATTTTTTACCATACGTATTTAGTAAGAGGTGTGAAAACTGACACCTGGTGCAACTTTATCTTTAAAACACTCTTCCGGTTTATGCATATACGTACACACGCGCACACAACGTTTGCAGACACACATAGATATATGTATATATAAAATCCTGCTGAAATTAGGGTATTAGCTGATAGGCCTTTGCCTCTGTCAATGTCAGGGGTTAGTGGGAAACAAAGACGAGGCTAAGCAAAGCTTTGCAAGAATGGAAAGAGATAAGAAGACCTCCCCCTTCTTCAGGTTAATTTTTTAAGCATGTCATCCAAATATTCAAAGCAATGATCCTGTAAACGCTAGTAGAAGAAGAAAGCCATCAAGAATATATAATGCAGTGAGTTTTTTTTTCATTCTGATGTTATTATCGTTACTGTTATTATTATTATTTGGAAGAAATATGTTTAAAGTTCACCTGCTAATCCTTAAGCTGTTGATATGACGATGTCAAAATTGATGGGATTTGGTGATTCTCATTATTGTTATGTATTGTTCTTCACTAGCATTCCATATTAATATTTATAAATGCCAGGAAAAGTATTCTTTTTATAGACACGAGAGCTCCCAAACTCCATTTTTATTTTCTTTTTAACAAATAAATGTTGCATCCAATATAGATGATTACATTTTGGAACAAAAATGATTTTCCAAGCAATCCACTTGATGCTGATTGTGGGTTTTTTAAACTTATTTTTCTGTGAGCAAGACGATGACCTGTAGATGTGCTCTTTCCTTACCAACATTCACAAGAATGCTTGTTCAAATTAGAATAAATACTGATTGCAATGAGTGTGATCAAACTGACAGGAATGCAGAAATGGGTTTGAAATCCCTCCAAAAGGTACTTCAAACAGCAGTGAAATAAAGCCAATGGCTAGGAAGGAATTCAGTGATGGTTGGTCACCTTCTTAATTTGAAGCCCCAGGGGTCCTGTTGTTCTCCTGAGTGAATTGTCCCAGTGGCAAAGCCCTGAGGACCAGCTCCCTCCCCCTGGCTGATTTGGTTAATTGAGCATCGTTAGATCAGTCACAGGATGGAGGTGCTTATGGTGGTCATGTGGGTCTTGGAAACCCATATAGATTTCTATATCACAAATTCCTGTCCCACCTTGGGAACTCATCTCAGGGGAAGGAAAGGGTGTTAGCCAGGGTTAGCATCCACCTAATGAGACTAATTATCCTACGACTGCTGTTGTCAAAGGACAGTGAGGAATGGGACTTTCTGGAGGGTGAGACATGGGTCCTGTTGGAAGGCTGCCTCCTTGAGTCCCCTGTTCCCAGGGGTGCCTCACTCCCAGGCTGCCCAGGGGTGCAGCCCTGTATGCTGCCTTGCATGCAGCCTTGGTGAACACTTCTGGATATGGCATGCAGGAGCCTTGCCTGGCAGTGCTGAGGGAGGGACATTCACTTCCTGCATGGGTTTACATAGTTATTTTTAACAAGTGCCTCCAGTACTACAACAAAAGAGGAGGAGAGAGAGAGAAAAAAAAGAAACATAAATTCCTGCTGACCTGCACAGCTGGCTTACTTGGGACTTTGTACCAAATAGAAAAAAAAATGTGTGCCCCACAAGCAGCCCAGATCCAGACTGCTTTTGAAACTCATTTCCAAAACACTTGCAATGACAGCAGCAATCACCTGGCCCAGCTTAAGAGAGTTTCCTGAAATCACCTGCACTGTGCGAAGCAGAAATAGTCTGCAAATGATGAACATCTTCAAGGCTGTATTTGGCTGTATAACCACCCCAGCAGCTGGAGGGTTCCCGGGCGTCTGTCTGCCCCTGACTTCATCTCTGCAGTGAAAAGACACAAGCTTTTTTTTGCACCTCTCTGCTTTTTGACATGGATCTTTGCATGAGCTTCTTTGGTGCTCTCGCTGGGTTTGAGACTGGGGATGTCAGGAGCAGGGGACTGCTTTGAACTTGAGTTAGGAATGAGGGGTGGAGATGGGCTCAGCCAGGAGGATTTAAGCTGGCATGATGTGGGCTGACAGGGATGTGGCTGCTGGTTGTGCATACGCTGGTTGTGAGAAGGGGGAGGCTGGTTAGCTTTGATGGACTGTGCTGCCGCAAACACAGAGAGACATGAACTGAGGAGGAATATACTCAGGCTGGATATCAGAAGAGAGTTTGAGACTCTCAGACAACCGAGATTTGGGAATGGCCTTGGGGCAAATGCTCCAGTTCATTTGAAGTTGATGCTTGTTCAGCCTGTGAAATGGGATTGTATGCCTTGGTTGCCGGGGAAAGTGACGGGAAGGACTTGGTGATTAAAGGGGGCTCTTCCTGTCTTCAGACAGGTTTTAGGATGTTTTAGTTTCCTCTTTGGTGCTGGAGGTGCTTCCCAGAAAGTCCTGGAGCTGCTGTCATGTTTTGAGGACCACAGCAATTTACACTGTGTTTCAGCCTTTCTGCAAACTCTGGCAGACACAGATGAAGTGTGCATGCCCTGGATGAAGCGTTTGCCCTGGAAATGTTGTCGTACTCTGCTTGCAAGAGGAAGGGATGTGGTCTGGGGTACAATCAAATGTTCTGTCTTGACCCCTTAGAGGTCTGCTCTGCTTTCCTACCCTTGACAGTCACAATACCTATTGGTAACCATCCATTTGAATCCCCTTCCTTGGAACAGTGACCTCTAATGTAACATTGCAGACGTTGCAAAAGACCATATTTATCATTTTATATTTTGTACTTGAAGTAGCTGGTCCGATCGCTGCCTATTCTGCTTCCTTTAAGACAAATTGGCACCTTGGCACTTGGTTTGAGTAAGGGAGCGTACAACACGGCTGCAAACAGGAGTCTGGATTTGATAGCCCAAAGGATTGGTTCCTGCCTGCTGCTCATTTTCTGCTGCAGGCTCATACGAAGATGTTCTCTCCTTTTTCCTGTGCCTTTGAGCTTCTCAGCTCCTCCCAAGCCACTCATGTGGGAGTCTTGCAGATCTTTTGCTTCCTAAAGACTCTGGGTTTTCACAGAGGCTTATATCCTTCACTGTGCTACACAGACACAGATACCCTGCACCTGAAGGATGTCTTTCTTAACTGGGTTCGTTAGATATCTGTAACATCCGTGTGTTTCACACACAGCCATCAGTAGAAGAAATAATGGATCAATCAATGCTGGGCACTTAGAAGCACGCTTTGTACTACTAATACCTGAGCAGACCTTTTGGACCAGTCAGTGTGGTGTAAGCGTGCAGTTTCCAGATGATGCTTGTTAATAGGTTTGTTGAAGATGAGGACTCAAGAACTCCTCTGTACACATGGATCTGGTTTGAGCAGATCTCAACGTACCTGTAAAACCAGCAGATGCTCAAGTAGATGCAGTTGCATCTAGTAGATGCATCTAGTAGATGCAGTTGCATATAGTAGATGCACTCCTGCAGGTGCTTTTCTTCCAAGGGACACTTCTGTCACTGTTCTGCTAGCGGAGGAGATTTGGAAGCCAGCCCGACCGCCTCCTCATTGCTCGTGGCCCGACAGCGCCTGCGTGTGCTGCAGGGCTACAGGGAGGACACGCGTGTAATGGGAGGGGGAAAGGAAGCTGACACGAGTGGAGGGACGGAGGCAGCTGATGTCCACGTTGCTCAGCAGGAGGCTGGCTCCCATCCAAATAGGGCGGAGGGGAAGGGGAAGGCTTGGGAAGCCTTTCCCTGAGGGAAACTGATGCCCCGCTTGGACAAGTTTTCTTCTTGCTTTCTGTGCTTATCGTTTGTTCCGCCTATTCACAAGGGAGACTCGAGCAAAACAGAGGGCTTTGTGTTCCTCCCGGCCTGCCCTAACGAGAGGGGAGTTTCGGGGCTGGCAGCGGGGAGGGTGTGCTCACACACCATGGAGAGGAGACGTGCACCACCAGGCTGCAGCGGCACGGCCCAGCTGGGAAACCGAGGGTGAAAACGAAAAGGGAATTTTGTGGCCTGTTTCCTCCAAAATGAGAGGTTCTTAAAGAGGATACCAGGAAATACTTTCTGCTTGTGGAGGTGTTGAAACCCTTAACTGGCCCCAGAGGATCGTGGATTCCCCCTTCATCACAGGTTCTGTGCAGCATCTCCCAGCAATGCTCTAGAAACATTTGTGCCTCGCAGGCATCAGTTCCCTTCAATCCTACTTGTTTTATGGTCTGTATTCCAAAAAACCCCAATGCACAGAATGCCAGAGGCTGGAGGGGAAGCACAATTACATACTTATGCTCTTCTTGTTCTCAGTAGTTGCCAAAGTCAGTGATCTGATTCTCCACCATCTGATTCTCCACCATCTGATTCAGAATAGCTAGTTAAGACCATTATTCCTGGCAAATAAAAACGTGTCTGAAATCAGAATCACTCTAGGTGCAGGTGAAGCTGGCAGTTCAGTCCATAGCAAGGCGTCTTTAATGTGTCCTACAAAAAGACCAATGTCATTTTTCTGCTAGTGGTTCAAACTTGTGGGGTTGGATGGTTGCCTCAAACACATTTTACTCTTGCTGCTGACAGTAGACATTTCAAAGAAAACAATGAGTATTTCTTGGAATAAAATTTGCTTGCAAAAAGAAAAAAAAATCTCAGAGCCATTTGCTGAGCTTTTATCATTACGCTTGGGATAAGAAAGGAAATTGGCCGTACGCTGCCTGTGAACAAAGTGCTTTTCACGCCCTTGTTGAAATCCACCCATGTTTGGCCAAGTTATCAGTCTTGTGCATGTTCTTTAGAGGTTTGCTGAAATCTGTCTGCCTCGTTTCTCTGAAGGCATGGTCCGCACAGCGCCTGCTCTGGCCCAAGGCTGCTGAATGGGAGAGGGACATTTTTTCCCCAGAAGGTGCCCTACTTAACTCCCTTGCATTGATTGAGCACAGCTAAGGTTAGCCAGGGAGTGAATTACCAAAGGGCCAAACCACTTTGTTCCGTGTGAGCAAACCACTCTTTTGTTTTCCTTCTCAAGTTTATTTATGTGTGTGTGTGTGTAATACGCAGGAAAACAGTATCTTGGATAAAATCCTCCTGCTTACAAATCTAGGTTACGAACAAACTTTAAATGAGCATTGAAGTTGCAATATTGAGCACTCAGTATCTGAGGAGCTCTCAGATGCGTGCTGCCTTTGCAGGCTTAATTTGCCTTCCTACTGCCTATGGCTTATGATAATTTTTAATTACCCAATCACACGATATCTTTTCCCACAGGATCTTTGCTCCTTTGCCACACAGGTTGGACAAAGATCTTTTAACAGGTACCCAGTTAGTTTTTCTTTTCATGCTTATCCATCACATTGTCCAAAGCCAGGAATAAATATAGATCTACTAATTAAAAGCTGGCTTATAAACAGCAAAAGAATTTCAGTTCTGATTCATGCGGTACTGTAAGTAGGGCCCACCATGGGAGCAGGGAAGAGAGAAGACAGCCGCAAAGTCTGACTTTGACCAGGGTCTTAGCAACCATTTGTGCTGCAGATGGCCTCAACACTGCTTGCCTTTAATCATTTAACTTTTTTATAAGACTGGAATAACAATATACCACTATCTGTCTGGAAAAAGTCAACCTCTTTCTTGCTTGAGAAGTGTTGCGATACGATGGTGATGTGGTCCTGTATAAACCAAGATAGGCAGCAAAACTCTGTATTTAATACATGCCCAGCACACAAATAAAATGTGAAAAATGTTTCATTTTGGTCTTTAAGTAACAGAGAGAGGGGAGGAGGAGGAAGCAGGAAGCTTAGAATTGGAAAGTGATAGCTTTAGCAACGCAGCGCAATGATTGAAAATGACTTCTTCCATACACCCAATTAAAATTCATACCTTTTAACCTTCGCAGCCATCTGAGATCTGTATCATTAAGACTGATTCAACAAGATGCCTTGATATTCTAAATTATTTGTATGCCTGGTATTCCAAATAAACATTTGTGAAATTCATTTCAAAAGATGTTAACACTCATGAAACCCATGTGCCCCAGAGGGATTATATAAATTTCCATGTCAAATATTTGAAGCAAAGCACTTGTACAGAAACAGTGTTTTTTGTGTTTTGATGCCTTTCATTTCCATAAACTAGATTACTTTCTGAAATTACTTTCACACAGAGAACAGTTTCTATTGAATTCCAGTCAGTGAGCTCCTTGGAGTGTGATGTGAATAAAATATTACTGGGTTATGTAGCTTCCAGGATGCATATGCATCTGTGCTGCATAAGCAGGGCAAACCAAGTTCGGATTTTATCTTGAAGTGGGTCCGCACACAGAGATTTACTGTCTTAGAGTAATTGCTAAACAACTATTTCATTTATAGCCTAACACGGAAGCTCTCTAGATTTCTGTCTCCAGCCCCTTTACCTGGCTAACAATGACATGATCTCCCTCGGTAAGCAGAGATTTGCTGGCAGGCAGCAATTCCTGGCTGTCAGTGGTTCTTGAACAGAAAAGTTTTATCTGCTTCTTGCAAACACTGATTCTGCCAAAAATTCACCCGCACACATACACACAAAAATAGATCTGAGCAAACATTGCCTCCATTGTGCTTGTTTTGCCAACCCTGTGAAATGATCAAATACCAGGTATTTAAATGGGAGATGGAAGGAAAATTTTGCCGAGGGTGTAGGGGAGGGAAGCAGCCGTGAGATTAAGCGTTTTTACATAAACTACGCATACAATCTCCATTGTTATATAATATCCCTCGTGCAGGTGTCTTAGGTTAGCTTCTGGACATAGTGCTAGAAAAGAGGGTGAAATGCTAACTTTGGTGAAAAAATTGGGGTTCAGCTGTGGAGTCTGCAGCAAACCCTGAGTATACCTTGGTAAGAGCCCAGCTAAAGGTGAGTGGCCTCTGAGCAGCCAGGAGAAAGATGTTACTGCTCCATTTCGAACTGTGTTTTCTAGTTGTTCTGTGTATGGGGCTGCCTCATTTATCTCAGTAGAAATTTCACATGTGGAAATGCAGGAGTCAGGTTGTTGCAGCCAAGACTGAATGCTGGGACCGAGCCGTTCTCTCCTGCTGTGGCAGCTGTCCCTCTGCCCAAAAAGCAGATGCACTCCCTGGCTTGTGGTATGTAAAGATTCATTCGCAGGCCAGTTAGCAGTCGGTTTGCTTGCCTCGTGGCAGTCCTGGGGTCGTATCCTCTAACCAGCAGCAAGCAACAGATTCCCCTACTCAAGACTGGAAGCACAGAAATGGTTGTGGGTGGCTGTTATGGCTGCAGAAGAGCAGATAGCTTGCGCATGCAGGGCTGGGTTTTGCGAATGCCATGGCTGAAATAAGCCTGCTGCATTGAGGTTGGTTGGAAGAGTCCTCGTGAGAAAGGAAATTTGCCTTCAACTGGTGAGAGAGGCATGGCGTTTTTCCTGGTTTTCTGTGAAGCTCCAGCCACCACAGTCCAGAGAGGTGGGTGAGGGAGGAGTGAGCTACAGGACACGCAGAGATGTGACAGGACGAGCCACCAATTGCAGCAGTCACAGCTCTGCAGAAGCTGTGGTTCTCTTGTATGAAAAGACTGACTGTTGGGGTTTTTCCTCTTTTCAATATATAACAGAACAGAAACCTGTTCTGTTACAAATTGGTGTCCTTGACAAAGCCAAAACTAGGGAGAAGAGGTCTTTTTCTGTCCTTTGATGACATATCCTGCTCTCTATTGCCTTACTGTTCAAAGACATGGACTCCAGACCACCACGGGCTCAGGAGAGCAGCATCTTTTTTCCCTATTCATCACCTGCTATTTTCTGTTCCCCTCTTGGCTGTGCTCACACAGATCCTTCATGAAGAGATTGGAGGTGAGCAAATGCTGGTACATCCCACATCTGAGATCAGCTGAATACAATGCACCTATTTTTATGATGTTTTAAACATTTTGGTAAATATGGCTGTTTTGTAGTAAAAACTCAATCAGCTTCAAAGGAGTTCATCCACAGAAAGAAGCAGGCTGAGCGCAGCAGTGCTGAAAAGCAGAGCCTCCATAGAAATGTCCCAAAACACATCAGGCTTCATTCCCCTCTGAGGTGGCTGTATATAGGTTTAAAGCAATGCTGGGAATGCTGAAGGCTTGCTCCGGGCACAAGCCAAGTGGGTGGTTGCCTCCACAGAGCGGAACAAGATGTCCGTGGCCCTGCTGTCTGTTTGGCTTGGGCAGAGGCTGCCGAGGGAGGGTGAGAACAGAGAACAGGAGCAGGAAATCCAGCTCTCAGGTGTCCCCTGGCTCTGCTCCTCCTCCTGCTCCTCCCCGTGGCTGCAGACGTTTGGCTCTGGTAGCAAAACCTGTTTGCCTGAGCAGCGGCGAAGCCCATATTGCTCAGAAGAAACATTGGCCAGGATGTGGCTGCTGGCTCCCAGCGTGTAATTCGGTGAGGGCAGGTGGAGGGATGCACCACTGCACCACATTTCCCTAGAGGAGAGCAGGAGAAAGGCTCCCACTTTACATGTAGTCTCCAGGACATCATGCAACCATCTGGGTTCAATCCTTTCCGGGCTGGAAGACTTTCTTACCTCCTCGTCCTTTTCCAGCAAGGACATCTGACTCAGTCTGGACAAGATGCAGCTTTGCTCTCACTCAGGCATCAGCCCACAAACTCCCAACAAATCATTCCTCGCTACACAGGAGTGACAATGCAGGGAGCAGCGGGTAGGAATAAGGGGAACAGAGTTTTGGTGAGGGAACACGTTAAATACAGCCTCCCTCCCCTTTCAGAGACCCAACAGTTGCCACCAACGCAGCTCACCTGAAGCAGCTGCAGAGAGACAATTTTTTTTCACTGGCTAGTGAAAGATAAAAAGCTGATTCCCAGCAACTGCCAAAGAACATCAAACTAAGAAATAAATAGAGTAAAAAGAAGTGGGCTGCAATATATGCTCAGTCTTTGGTGCATTTCTTTAATGCTAGTCTTTAGGGGCAGACTTTGCAAAAATCCCCAATTATTTTAGCTGGTTAATCTGGTCCAAAGTAGGCTGTTGGCCAGCCTGTATGCTCTACGTATGATCTGGCTTAGCTAATCTGATCAATTCCAGTTTATTCTCTGGGTAGGTCCTGCAAATCCAGGACTATTTTAATTAGAGAAGCTGGGCAGCGACAGTTTATTGGGCAGCAGAGGTAAAGTCGCAAGTCCTTGGGTCAGCGCTCACCAGAGATGCAGGTCATTTGGGTTAACGAGTTGCCACTGCCCTAAATGATGGCTTTTCCTTCATCTCACTGGTGTTAGGCTGTTTTTAGCCTTTTTTTTTTTTTTTTAACAGATGAACAGACCTGAGAATATTACTGACTTCAATCTTGTTGTTCTAGCACAAAGCACTCTTTGCTTAGTCCTTTCTGTTTCTCATCCTTGGTTATGCTGGCTCTTGTACCTCTTTGAACATAAATACAAAATGAGCATTGATTTCTGAGAGAGAGGATTTGGATGCTTAGTTTTTCTCGTGTTATTTCTTTTGCAGTGGAGCCTGCTGAGATAAAGCTTCCAGCCTGTAGGTACTGTATCACCCTTGTAGAGGAGAGCTTGGGCCATGAAGCCATCTGTGCTTAGGGGAGATAGGACGGATGGAAGAAACCCATGGGCCATGGTTGCTCGAGGGGGACGGTGGCTGCGGAGCCGCCGAGTGCTCAGTATGAGGATGCTCAGCTGGGATGCTCTGCCTTCAGCCACCCCCTCTTCCTCATCACAGAGCGGGCAGCTTTTGTTGCACACAATATAGTAAGGGCCAACCATGCAAAATAAGGCCTCTCCAAACCCATTTGCCATTCTTTCTATCTGATGAACTTCATGTCATTAAAATTGAGGACAAAGTGCACAGAACCTGCCAATTTCCATTGCAGACCATTTGTCAGAAACCAAAAGCTTCTGTTTTTGTTTTTGTTTTTTTTTTTTTCCTTCAGAAGGATAAGTAAAATGTGCCTACACTGGGACAAGAGACCATAAATGAAGCTGAAATAATGGAAGATCACTCAAAAATTCTCCACGCTTTGGAAATACTTCTACTCACATTTGTAACGCTGAAAAAAGGAGAGTTTTATGTAAGAAACAGGCTGCAGAATAAGGACATCTATGTCTTAGTCCTATCTCTGCTCTAAACTTCCTGAAAAAAAAACCCTGTCCTTGCTGGCCTCTGTTGCATCTCATGAAATGAAATTCCTTTTCCCCACTCCAGCAGAGCCACTTGGAGACAGCTTGCGAAAGGCATTTCGGTCTGTGTGTGCACGGTGCTGCTGCGTGCATAGAAGAGCAGCCTGGTTTTGAAACAGAAAGGGAAACGTCAGAACAGGCTTCCCAAAGAAAGGGAAGCAAAAACGCAGTGCAGAGCTCTGGGAGCTGCGATTCCCTGAGTACAGAGCTGATATCCTTGTGTGAAGGGTGCAGGGGAGCATCTTAGGCGCCAGCGCCGCCCCCGAGGTGGGAGCGCGGAGCCAGTCCTGCTCCTCAGCACATCTCGGACTGCATTTTAAGGACAGCCAAAAGGGAGCCCTGCTGGGGTTTGTTTGTCTCTCCTGACTTTGTCCCAGTGCTGGGGTATTTTGCTGATGTGGTGGAGGACGCTAACACCTTGATGGGCCCCATCTGTTCCAGCGAGGAGAGTACAGCTGAATGCTTCAAGGGTGCCCGGGTGCAGCTTGGGAACGCTCCTTGCCTTATCCATGGTGAAGCAGTTGGCATCAGCCAAGCTCCCTGGCACCCGGAGGGGGGAAATCCTGAGGTAAATTCGAGTAGACGTGATGTTAGAAAAGAACTAACCGTTAGGGCAAGTCGGGGTCGCCAGGTCTCCCAGCAGGGACAGGTGCCTGCCACCCCGCGCATGGCCGGCAGCCAAGGACTTAGCGGTGGGACTCATGCCAGTCACGCATGAAGAGCAGACACAAGGCTGGATCCGGAGACAATGAGTAGTTTCCTCCGCTCTCCCTGCCTCTCCCGTGCGTGTTTGCGTGTGAACGTGGGGTGGCTGGTGCCCAGGGTGCTAGGTGGCATCTCCAGGGCCAGCAACGCCAGCGCTGAGGATGCCGGAAGATGCTGTGAAGTCGGCAGTGACCCTTCACAGTGCTGTTGCAGCCCGGAGAATATTCTGCATGTCCCCGTCTGGCGAAGGGGGTGGGGACAGCAGGAGGAGGGTGAAGACGGGCCTCCAAAGCCAGAACTGATTCCTCGGGCTGCGTGCAGCTATCTGCACGTACAAACTGGTATTTGCATATGCAAGTCTCCAGCTGTGCATTCAGACACTTGCTATGCCGAAGCAAACGCAGGCGTGTGCATGTTTAATGGATCCTGCTCAGAGCTCGCTCGCTGGAATCATGGTTGCTGCGTCCACTGAACTCTGAGTCCAATCACCACAGGAAGTATCTGAAAATCTGGCTGGCACGTTGTATGATAACTGGAAGCTTTTGGTCTAGCCCTGTATTTTTGAGGCTGTTTGTTTTCCATCCCCTGAGCTTTAGAATGTACTTTTTAGCAGACATTACTGAGTATTTTTTACCATGTAATACACAGCATCTGTGTGAGTTCTCTGCAAGTCGTGACCTATGTCTTTCAGAATGGTACATGCAAAATAATAAAAAAAAAGGCAATTGTTCAAATCAAAGTCAAAGAAAAATAATTTTTCCTCTGATACTATCTCTGTTTCCCCTTTTATGCCTTCCCTTCTCTCATCTGCTAAATGAGATGTTTCTACAGTTTCATTTAACACAGGATGGCAGTGGTAGAGCTTGGCAGCCATGGGAGCAAATGACTTACAACCAAAGGACAGTTTGAAAGGCAAACATGCGATTCACTGAATGTCTGGCAATCCAGAGTCTGTCAGTGGCCCCTTCCAACTTGCAACTAAGGAGCATTAGACAGTCCCCTAAATAAAATGCATTTTCCTTTAGCATAGCAGCTGACCATGCTGACTTCTGTCATCTCTTACATCTTCTCCTATTTTCTTTTGCATTTTCCATGTGTGTTGTTCTGCTGATCCCAGTTCTGAGGGGAAGCGTAGCGATACAGCTGCTGTGCATTTCTTTGTTATTTTCTTTCCTGCCTTGGCACCTGTAGCCACTGTAACTAAGCACTTTACAGTAATCTTAAAAGCCTTCCAAAAATACTGTGACTCATTAAAACTGACTCAATAATAAAATCAATGGCAGCCTTCTATCCCTTCTGGAAAACTCATCTGCCCTGCAGATCCAGACAAAAATAAACTAGATAGTTTTAGGGTATTTTTTCCCCAAAGCTTGACTGAAGAAACAAATAAATGTCTTATGCGTGACAGGGCCACCAGCCTTGAATTTTTAGGTGTTATCCCTGTGTATGCATATACTGTTTCTGTGCTTCTTCGCTATTGTCAACCCTAAATCCAAGATTGTGGAGTTTGAGAAAAACACTTAGCCAGTGCTGTAGCAAATATTTAATAAAAGGGAGTGATAGGGAACAGCTTTGTCACAGCAGCATTTACTAGACAAAGAGCTGCAGTCTCTGCGGGTGGAACATGCATAACCACATGCGTCATCCATAAGCATGCTTGCTCCAGGCAAAGACACAAGCCTTGAAAGTATCAGGACAACCGGATGGTGCTTTTTGCTCTACTCCTACTCTATCCTATGACCTGTGGGGTGAACATAAGCCAGCTGCTAGTAATGTGTCTCCACAGCACGGTGAGGATGAGGAACAAGAGTAATCACTATATTTTGTGACCCACACACACCTCTGTCCATTTTGCCAAGCAGTCGGTGAGGCACAAAGCATCTGCAGTGTGCTAAGAAGGAGCTGGTCTTATGGTGTCTGCCGATGGACTTAGACATGGCAAGCTTAGCTCTGCAGGGTTCCAGCTGGTCTGCCCACACAGATGCACGGTGTTCCCCATCTGCAAGAAGGGGTGAGCACAGGCTGGATCTGCCTCTGAGCAGAAAAAGCAGCCCCCATCTTTGCTTACCTGGTGGTGTAGCCACAACTCAGATCTGTGTTCATCAGCAAAACAGGATCTCACTGCTGACCTCCTTAGCAAAGATCTCTGAGATCAACAGAGAAAATGTTCTGTCTATGAGCTGGAGATTATCTGGTTTAGAGTGTCTCTTTCTGCAGTCCAAAGGGGACGGAGTTATTTTAAATCTTTTTTTTTTTTTTGTGCAAGGAAGAAACCAGAAGATTATTTTTTTCTTCGATGTCCTAAAACTCCTCAGGGCTGCTTATCTCCAATTGTGCTTGTCAAATACGCCCTTCTGCTATACACTCTTCAGGGGAATGCATTTAAAAGCTTAGAAGATCCAGCCAGGAGAGGGGACCAGTGCCCATATGACTTATGTGACAAATGCACACACAGTGAGGCAATACAGTGAAACAATGGTAGGCTGAGAAAAACAACTTGTACTACTCATAAAACCAAAGAATAAGGCTCGAAAGACTCTTAGAAAGCTCTTTAGTCCATCTCTCTGCCCCAGTATCCAACAAAACCTAAATCACTCCTGCTAGCTATTTCCCTAACCCATGTTTAAAGATCTCCACTTTAGAAGAATCTGTACCACCATTAGCCTAATTCACTGCTTCGCAATTGCCACTCTGCAAAGGTTTTCCTACTGTCTCATTCAGATTTTCCTTTGCATCTTAAACATGCTGCTCCTTGTTCTATACTCCTTGGAAATGGACAGCAGATTGGTCCCTCCTACAGACTGCACAGAAATGCCTTGCATAGCACTGAGATAATATCAGTCACAGAGCCGAATTCCAAAGGGTTTGTAAATTAGCACTTCAACACAAAGATGTTTTCCTGTAAGAAAAAGAGTTCAGTTTGTCCTCTCTAAATTTGTAGCTACTGCTAAAAATGGGCTTTAACTTCCTTCCCGCCTCCCAAAATATTGGATGATTTGCTGTGTCCTCTGCTGGTGTAAGTCTACCATCCCTGACTTCAGTGCAGCTGATGCAGGTGAGACGCAGGCTCAGACTTCTGGAGCTGCAAAATCCTCCTGAAAAGCTGAGCATAGAGTGATGTCTTGATCCAACAGTAAACTCAGGTGTTGAGGCTGCCAATGGTTTCTATTGCAGCTGCAGGCTGTAAGCAATTAGAAAATGCCTACCATCAAAATGAGCATTTTTAGTAGTAAACTTTGTGACATGAAGACAAATGCAGAAATCACAAGACCTAATTACATCTAATTGCCAATCCAAGGGAAATGCTCCAGTAAACTGGCACTCTGCAAAGGGAGGAGACAAGCAGCATTGTTTTAAAACACAAATTTACCAAACATATAATTAGCTAAATACCCACACACTCTTCTAGCTGCTTGTTTTATTCTGAATCAGAGCTCCTCTGAGTGCTGAACATCGAGAAGGCATCCTCAAATGGCAAGCCATTCTTCGTCAGAAGGGCTTTAAAGGACCACAATTAGCAGGTAGAGATCAAATCTAAATACTGAGGCTGGAGAACATAGCTCAGAGCTGGGAATTGAGGCCAGAGTATCTGTGGCCTCACAGTTGTTCCAAATATCTTAGTAGGAGAATAAAAAACCTGCACAGGTCACATGTTTAATACTTTATGAATACCTTAAAGGTTGTCTTGAGCCACTACTCTTATTTACCATCCTCCTCTTACTTACAATCTCCTTCCTCTTCCTCAGCCAAAAGATCTGGCCCAATGGATAAAAAAAGGCCTTTTTCCCCCAGAAGACCACGGGGAGGCCAAGATAGCAGGTGTCTAATTTTTTTTTTTTTTTTTTTAAGAAAACAACTGGGTAGAGCTGTCCCTCTGAAGAGTTCACCCACCATGGACTGTGCTCTGCCAGCTCTGCTCCATGCTGGCATATAGTTTCCTTGCAGTATATGTGCTAATCTAAGTTTTATAATAATATATTGGAAGTATAACAATGTAGGTTATTAAATTATAGGATATAATATATACTATTAATAATGCTATTATGAAGTAATAACAGTTCTGCCTTCCAGGCGCTGTCCCCCCCAGGCCCCACCATGATGGGAAGCCGCTGCAGCAGAAAGTGCACACAAAATGGCTGCTGCTGCCCCCCAGCTGAGGGGAGGCCTCACCACAGCCACCCGGTGGGGGACATGCCATCAGCCAGGGCCTTTCCTCACGCAGGACAGACCCCACTGTGCAAGGAGCCATGCTGACCGCAGGGGAAGGGGGAAGGGGGAAGGTGAGGACTGGAGAGAACTGGGCTGTGGTTGGGAGGATGGACTGCCATGGCGGGGGCTTTTGTCCCCAGCTGCACAGGCACATCTCTGGCTTCTTCCATGGTGAGTACAGCCTCACTGCCTCGGTTTCCCCACCTGTGAGGGAAATTATGTTATTTCCCAAGTTTTAGAGGTCTGCAAGTGACAAATACAGCCCCAAAAGCACCACAGTGAGCAATGCATGGGCTGTCTCCCCATCTCTCTTCATTTTCGTGTCCCTTTCTTTTCTCTTCAGTTCAGCCACAGGAGACCTGTGGTGATGCTCTCCCAGATGAGCTACCACCAAATGCAGGTGAAAGGAGTGAAATTAAGGCTGAATGCCCCCCCTTTTTTTTTTTTTAAATACATATATATATCTTTGCAGCCCCATTCTCTGAATGGCACACAGTTACATCTGGCTGGTTTTGCTCATTTTCAGTTTAATGTAAATATCAGCCCTGGAAGTCATTTGGGAAGCTTGCATATGCTAATAATTTGTAGCCGAATTATTATTTTTTTTTTACATTAAACAATACTATTGATATTTTCAAATGTTGCATGCCAAACACTGAAATTGAATTAAGTATTGTTTAAAATAACAATAGTATAAATTTGTTTTAAATGAATTTAGTGTCATTTCATTGTTTGAAATGTAATGTGGGAAAATATTGCTGCTGGGGCAAGAATAAATATCTAAGTCTATTAATTTTATTGAAGTAGTGGATAGATCCACATGAACTATTTCTGTGTGTGTTTGGTTAATATTTTATTGAAAATTGATGTTAGCTCTAAGTAATGAAAATCCAAACTCACTTCACATATGAAGGTGTAAAATGCATCCAACAACTTAATAACCCATTAACTTCATTGGATTTTTTTTTTTAATGTTAAAATAGGAGAAAAAAAATGTAGGTGTCTCTAAGAGATGTATAAAAAGCAGAAATCAGCCAATACAGTCAACCCTTGTACTGAATTAACAGGGAAGGATGAAGAGGACATGCAACTGAGATTCCCCATTGTCCAGTAGTTGCCATCACCAGTTGTTTGAAAGAAAGGAGCAAGAAAGGCCTGGCTGTAATGATATGAATGTGTACTTCTTAAATATAGTTATTTTTGTGCCTCAGTGTTAGAGCATTTTGTGAATGGCAGTGCAGTTAGCTCCATTTTACAGGTGGTGAAACTGAAGCATGGAGAATGGGCATTATTTGCCTGGGCTCACGCTGCCAATGGCCAGGGGTAGAGACAGAAACAAATCCCTGTCTCTTGACAGCTAATCCAGTGCCTAAGCCAAGATGGTCTCCTGCTTCAGGAAAATGCTTCCTTTGTAGGTAGCACTTGAGCACATGTTAAAGTCAAGGGGACTTAAACGTCTGCTCGAAGTTAAGCCTATACTTAAGTACTTTCCAAACAGAGGGTAAACTTAAACCCATGTTAAAGCGCTTTCCTGAATCCAGGCAAAATCTGTCCAAAGCGCTTGATTCTTCTGCCATAATTAATGGCGTGGAGAAGTTGAATTCTGGAGATTTCTATCTCTTTCCATCTCTTGCTTTGTTTTTTTTTGTTTTGTTTTGTTTTGTTGTTGTTGTTGTTGTTTCTTCTTCTTCTTTTTTTCCTTTTTTTTTTTTCCCCCAGGTTTTTCAGAGAGAACAGGAGCTAAGTAGGCTGTTTTAATTTTTTAGCACTCCTCCTAATTCTAGCTCTGCCTGTCCTTATCTTGATGAAATTTCACTGTTTCTTTATTATTACTTTTTTATTTTGGATCCTGCTACGCTTGAGACTTCCATGCTTCTTTATGTAATTATCAAATCTCAAATCTGTGTAACATGAATAAATGTGTTTATTAGGAGAGGACCAAACTGCCTTAACACTAGGGTGAAAAATAACAGGAAGCCTAAAACACTATCATGTTAGGTTTGTTGACTTTAGCAAAAACACGGCCTCACTGCTGTGTGACCGTGTATTTCTGAAGTTATGAAATTGCAGTCATGGCAGATCAGAGCACGTATCTTGTTTGACAGAAGTGAGGATGAATATCAAAGTGGTATTCTTCCTTCCAGCAAATTAAAACTGCAGGGTTTACGCAATGCTCCACTCAAGAATCCCATCAGAAGGCAACTTATTTCTGTGTAACACCGATAACAGTTCAGTCATGCCAGTGCAAACTTGAAGAGAGACGTGTAGCTTCAATCACACAGGCAGAGAATTTGATCTGTGGGATGATCATGATGCAAAAGAGTTGTTACTTGCTAACCTGGGTTCAGAATTTCAGCTGGTGCCTAGTCATCGGTTGATAACTATAAAAAGCAGCATTCTATATATCAGAGTCCAGACAGGCAAAGCTTCACGTGTTCCTTGTTACTGCAAAGCTACCTAAAGCTGTGAAGACAGCTTGTGTGTGCAACCATTCAGGATTCTTCTTGCCCATAACTGAATAGTTAGGAAGGGTGGAGGTGGTAACACTAGTGTTACTGGTATTAATGGTTTCAGCCCTCCTGCAAGAAAGGCAAAGGGAGAGTCCCCAGACATGGCCAGCAGTAACTCATGTTGATGTCTGAAGCAGGTAAAATTAGTAGGGCAGGACAACTCAAAGGTTTGGAGATGTAAAATGATGGGGATTTCTTTAAAACAAGGTGTAGAAGTTACCTGGAATTTGTGCTGCTCACCAGTGAAAAAAAAAAACCGTCAGGAAGAGTTTTAGACCTCAGCAGATAAACAGTAGCCTTGAAAAGGGTATCTGGAGTAAAAAGGAGTATACAGGGAATGGAATAAAGGATAGATAGGCAAAGAAGGTTAGGAGAAGAAGGTCTAATGTTCAGGTGTGAAACTGAGCAGATGTTGTAAAGTAATGAAAAGAAACAATAAAAAGCTTACTAGCCATATAAATGGAAAGAGAAAGAATGAATGGGTCTACCATGCAATAAGTATGGGTTAAGGAGTAGTATGTGTTATCCAGAAATTGAAGGGACACTGTCTCAGCTTTCATTAAGGATGAAGATTGCTAATGGGAATGCGTGGATAGACTTGGAGAGAGTCACATGCAATACAGGACTCAAACTGCTTTATGTGTTCAAGTCTGTAAGGATCAGATCAGTCCTAGAAGAGAGACATGACACATGAGATCACCATCCCCATAGCAAAGATTCTAAATAAACCATTCAAAGCCAGAGTACTCTGCCCCAGGCATTTGCCTGGACAGTAGCAAGCACAGTACCTGTAATAAAGGATGGAGCAGCTGTTGAAAAGTGATTAGGGAAACTCCTGGCTGTACCTCAATATTACGCAATGCTTTAGAATAGCTTTTGAAATAACTGAACATATGAAGGCACATGAAGAGTGGGATAAACGCAAGATGGGTTTGTGAAAGATAGATTGTGCCAGATTCATTGGAGAGATTTCACTGAGCAGAAATCAAAGCCAGTGTGATGCCCCAGTCTAGCGGTGTTCCTCTTAAGCATTGAATGTATTGTGCTGTACAGAGAATTTGTGATGATAATGGAGAAGATGAAGATTAAAACCAGTGTTCTGTTTTGTGGAAAGAGTGGTCAAAGGGGCATGGATGGCAGATGTCTTGGGAAGGAGAAATAGGAAACTGGAAAGTGGTTATGGAGCTGCTTGAGCTAATGAAACACACTGCTGATAGAAAATTTGGGAGAATTGTTGATTCAGATCAACTTACAGAATTTGGGTATTGTGAAGTACAAAGTCAATGCACATTGGAACCAGAAGCAGAAGTTGCTGCCCTAAGTGATGGTCTCCTCAGCATGGAAGACGGACATAGTGAAAGACCGTGTTAAATGCTTGGGGAATGAAGATGGACCACTGTGCAACCTGGCTGTGAACAGAACAACCACATTCCTGGAGTACATGCATTTTATTGTAGAACTATGGTAGTGTTAATATTGTTGTATAAGACACCAAGGAAAACCTGAGTGGGACAGTTGTGGTTACCCATGTTTAAGATTCAGAGTGGCAGGGTGACTGGGGAAATGGAGAACCTATTTTATGAAAGAAGGCTGAAAGAGCAGGGCTTGTTCAGCCTAGTAACATGAAGGCTGAGGAGAGATAGGCCTGCTCTCCAGAAATGTGTCAGGGGGATAAACACTAGGGAGGGATAAGAGCTATATAAGCTGAAATGCTGGCACAAGAACAAATAGGCAGGAACTGGATCTGAATAAATCAAGGCTGGAAGTTAGAAGGAAGCTTTTTACTGCCAGAGGAAGGGGCTCTGCAACAGACCCCACCGGTGAAATAGCAACAAAAAATTCAATAGTTTTAAGGTGGTGTTTGATAAACTGATGAAATCTATGCAGTTTTATTCCCTGTGATGTAAAGAACCAGACTCCATGACTCCGGATGGCCCTTCAGATTCTACAGTGATGTTAACATCCTAAGACGTATAGAAGATAATGCATGTTACAGTTATTATGTTAGGCTCTTTGCGCCTTTGGCAGCCTCTGATTAGCAGGCTATAGCAGCACAGTGGGAAGGTAGAGAAGGGCAGGAATGAGTTCTTGTTCACTGCTAAATCCAACGTAACTACACAGTCACTGAGAGCAATGGTGCTTGTGCTGGGCTGTAACCCAGTATTTTTTGCGTTCATCGGTACAGGCTTCCTGCATCACGCACAGTGCCCATCCTCAGATCTGTAACTCTTCCTGTGGCTGGTTAGCAGGAACTGAATCCCACCAGGTGGCAAAGCATGTGAAAATTGACACCTGAAATACTGTATTCTGCTGGTAATTCCAGCAGGTAATCTAAACAGGGTAGAAATGGATGTTACCATGAAAGGCTGCAGCTAAATTGTAACATATTTAACTCCAAGTTTCCCTGTACCCTACAGATGTTCCCAAGTACCCTATAGATGTTTTCATCCCCTCAAAGATTGTTTTTCAAAGAAAACTCTCCTAAGTCTGCACAAGTTTTGCAATCTTCTGTATTGTAAAATGATCAGTTAAAACACAAAGTTTGCATAAGGTAAAGATAATCTGATGCAAAGCACCTGAAGGTCACAGAGCCTGAATATAAGGTCACCAAGGGATCTCCAGGTTCATGTCATCAGGTGGAAGAATAATGATAGATGTGTTTTGACAATGTTTATGTTTAATTTAACAATTAACACTGGCCTCACCTATTGATCTTTAAGCAAACATTCGTTGTGGTGTACAATGACATTGCAGTTAGCAACTTTGGATTGCATTAGTGGCGGTTTCAGCTGAGCTGCATTAAGAAATGCTAATTGCAACAGTCTTGAGGAAGGAAAACTGAAACAAAAGAGTATCCACACATCTTTGGTGAATGCTCCTGGTCTGGGCAGAGGTGCCTTTAGCAGGGGTCTTAGAGGGTAAACAGCACTTTTCTCTTTCCCACTTGGGTGTTACATAGTTAAATCTTATCTCATTGCCAGCTCTGAGTGAGATTGATCCTTTTTTAATTTACCAAACACATGATTTAACCACTTTCACACTGATGTGAATATTACCAATCTTTAGCTTTCACTATTCCAGTGTATAAGAGTGAATGTTTGCTGGGAGAGAGCGCTGAGGACCCTGACGAGGCAAGCACGGTAAGAAACTCAAAGTACAATGTCACTCGAGTCTATGGATGCAGCAGCACTATATGAGTCCTGCTGTGTATGAGCACTATATGAGAGTCCTGCTCTCTTATTCCCAGTATTCTCAGTACTACAGGAGAGCTCGGTGGTGAGTCTGAAGCCACTTGCTGCTTCCATCCCCAGATGTGCACGTCTGCCTCTTCCCTTGTGCTCACTCCACCAGAGTCCTTGCAGCTCTGCAATGAATTGTAACTCAACCCCATGAATAATTAATTTCCAAGCATATTAACCAATATGAAGGACAAAGAGGAAAAATGCAGCCCTGTCCTTTATTGGCAGCAGTGCTGTCATAGATTGTCTTAAACCAGTCCTGAAACCATACCTGAGAGGCTGTGCTATAAGTGCTTCACAACTTCAGCAAGAGGAACGACCTCGGCAGATTCCAGGGGAGGAATAGAGGAATTAAACTACAGAAGCGAGGTGATGCATCCAGTCATACATGAAGTCAGTGGTGCAGGCAAGAGACAACCAAAGCCCACTGTTTAGCAGCCTCAGCTTGGTGAGAGTATCCTAAAAGTCTTAACTGTTTAAAAAGTGATGTGCGTTGGTCATATCTGCTCTGGATTCATGATGGCAAGTGATTGAGTTAAGATTTCTTAGCAAGTTACCTCTCATCAGCTGAACCATAGTGATAGTTTTTATGAAAGAAGTGGAGCTTGACAGGTTGTGCAGAAGGCTGGGAGGTAATGTAATGATGGGAGGGCAGGACAATGTGTGGTAAATGAAGGAAAGGAACTGGTATTTTGGACAGGTTGGAGGAGAAGAAGAGTAACTAGAAAGAAAAGGAAGTCAGGCAGGTGAGAGGAGAGGTGATCAGAATAGGAATAGGTATTTTAGCAAGGGAATGATTGAGGAAAGGGCTGACTTGAAAGCCTTCTCTGGAAGCTTCCTAATCTACTGTTTTTGTAGCCTTCCCCTGACCCTTTTTTTGTTGTGTCCTCAATTATTTGGGGTAAGCATTGTCCCTATCTTCGTTAGCTCATCTATATGTGTATGCAACCTAATGACATGGGTGAGCTACTTAATCCTAGTCTGTCAGTGTCATCCAGGATTAATTTACTCCCTGTTCAGCACTGACTGTCACTTGGATGAGTGTCTCCTGCACCATTTATTTCCTTCTGCTCTTTTCTTCCCCTTTGGTCATGGCTTTGGCAAAGGGCCCTGCAGCTGAAATGCCCCCTGTGACATTCCACCAGATTCCCCCATCCACACTAAATACTACAGACATGCCCGCTTTGTCTGCTACCTCCATCTTAATGCTTTATCTGCTTACACGGTTAGTGTCTCCCCCCCTCCCCATTACTGACCTTGTGGATTAATGTATAGTACGGGACTGTAAGCTTTCTTGAAGGCTGGGTGAATTGTGTCCTCAACTCCCCATCTGTCGCCATCGTCTCTTATTGCCTTCTGCACAGTGACACAGACACAGCTGAGACTTCATAGGAAGCAGATGAAAAAGCTGGTTTTTTTTTGTTTTTTTTTTTTTTTTCCTTTTTCTTTATTTTTTGACAGGGAGTTTCCAGTTCGGCAACTGGTCTCTACTAGTGTCTTCCTTGTGGGTGTCTTGTTTAATCAAGGGACTGCAAAATCTGAATATTAGTCAACTCTATTTAAAGAGGTTAGACACAGGAGATGTATAACTGCTGCGATAATGTAGAAACCTAGGTTTAGTCAACTGTGTCTGATTTGTGTGTCTGAAATGTAAAGGCTAAATATTTTGGAACAGAAGACAGAGAACAGAATAGAAGATGAGACTATAGGATGAATAACTGGGAGTGATCTTCGTGTTCTGAGGATTTTGGGGTTTCCTCAACAGCTAAATTGCAGAAAGCCTTTCCACAGGTATCAGGAGTCTGGGGAGCAAAGCCCTGCCTCGGCCAGAAGTAACCCCCCAGTAACAAGGCACAGAAAACAAGCTCATCCTCTGGCAAGAAAGGTGGAACATCCCATAGAATCACAATGTTAATGGCAACCAACAGAGCAGGTATCCCAGCACGGGATATCTTTTAGAAGGGAAAGGTTGTGTGGTGGGGAAAAGCAGTCGGTGCCTGGACTCACGATGAAGATTTGAAGAGAAGGCAGTCGCGTGTAGTGGTGGTTATTCACACTGCATGTGTGGGGCACTGTCTGGTGGCTTGTGGTCTGTGGTTGTTTTTCCTGATGGCACTGTTTCTCCACAGAGCACTGGCTGAAGGTGTGCAGAGAGCTGGCTTCTCTCTTTTGTTTCCAGCTCTTACCAGTGAAAAGCTGCTTGAAAATACAGTTAGCATTTTCCTTGCAGTCAGCTTTGTAGCACGACTAGCATGTGTTTTGGTGCAGAGAATTGCATACTGCTCTTCCTGAATGTTTACTTTTCCATTTTTCTCTGCACATACGCTGGTGTTTGCCCCCTACACACACTCACAATGTACAGCTCTACATGCTGTCACCCATTTATGGGTTCCATAACTGGGTTGTTCTCCCCAGGAACATTTGTTGTGTCATTGCGTATTTTACTTCTTGAAATAGGCAGGGAAGTGATTTGCAATCACGGTTTCATCTGTTTGAATGGAAATGGTAACAGAAGTGCCCAGGAGTCAGCCAGCCTCATCCAGACCTGGTGTAAATCAGCCTGGTTCATTTTGAAGCCCAGGGAGCTGAGCTGGTTCGCACTAGCCAGGAGTGTTGTCGCTCTCTGGTAAGAGTTAGAAAATGCCATTAAAGCCATTAGGCAGACTGTTCTGCTAAGTGAAGGAGGTGCAAGGATCAAGTTCAAACACCAAACTCCTTGTCATCCGTTCCACTCACTGATTAAATATGCAGTTCTGTGTACGGCTTCAGGCTCCAGTACAAGAAGGACACTAACTGGAGTGAGTCCAGCTGAGGCCATCAAGGTGATCAGGAGCCTGCAGCACAGGATGCGCACAGAGAGACTGAGAGTGCTGGGTTTGTTCAGCTGGAGGAAGGGAAAGCTGAGGGGGCATCTACAAGCTGGCTTCAATGAATTAATCATCATACAGAAGACAGAGACAGACTGTTCTTGGAGGTAAAGGATGAGAGGCAACAGTCATGAATCAAGTCAGTGGAAAATTCCACTTAATTATTAAGAAAAAATTCTCCACATGAGGGTAAAGTGGAACAGGAGATCAGGAAGGTTATGGGAACTCCGTCCTTGCAGATGTACAACAGTGGACTGGATAGGACCTTGAGGTACCTGATCTAAAGCTTGAGGTTAGCCCTGCTTTGAGAGGGTGGATGGGCCAGAGACTTCCAAAAGTCCTTTCCTTCTTCTGCAATACTATGATTATCTCGCTCCCTGGTGCTCTTCTGGACTCTTCAGCTGTCTGCTCCCATGACCAGTGTGACAGAGGAGCCAGCTGTGTGCACAGTGGAAGACAGTCGGCCATCTATCTCTGAGATGAGTGTTTGGTCCCTGGCCATCTTTTATTTTAATTCAGGCATAGCCATAGAAGACAGTGGCTTTGTAATAAAGAAGTGACCTCTCAATAGAGATCTTTTACTGTTCATTGAAAAACCGGATTTCTGTCCCATGGGAAATTCTGGTATTTTCATATTTGTTTTCATCTCAAATTGGAACACATAGTTCCTAAAAAGAATTGATTTGCAAATGTCAGAGCATTTCATGTTGACATTTTGAGCTAAAATGAAAGAGTTTTGCTTGAATCAGGTCATCATTCGCTTCTGCTTGAACAGCCCCTCGCTCACAGGAGCTGTAGCTTTATGCTTCCTGTGATCCCAGGAAAGCCCACCACTGCCTAAACTCCTGCTACCATAATGTGCACTTATTTCTTCCAGCAGCTGAGTTGCTTGGAGGAATCACAAGTCTCGCAGTGTGCCGGCTCAGGCAGATGAACGAAATAAGAACCATCGGTTTTCTGATTGGAACATTTCCGGGAAACATTTTTTCCCTGTGTGGGAAATCTTGTTTTGTGCAAAATGTCATTTTCTGACGGCAAAGTAGTTTGTTTTCCCTTCTTTCTAAGGGAAGATGTTCAATCAATCCAATGTGCAATGAATATGTTCATACACGTGTATGAAGGTGTTTCTTTTCTACTTTAACACATGTTGCAGCCATGTTCTGTTCTCATTTCCCACAAGAGCTCAGAGTTTCCCCCATTAGTTTCAGTGGAGCTAATCCAGTCACAGTGACATAGATAGAACTAAATTTGGCCCAAATAAGAGATTTATTGTTTTTCATAATAACACAAAGATGGAGCCACAGCTGGCATGAAACAAGGAAATCAGTGGAATTTGGACGACTTACACCTGCCAAGGATCAGCCCCAGAAATATTAATAGCTAACTACCTGTAGTGCTTACAGATGTATTTACAGTCCAGTTCCAGTGCTGCTTTGGGCAGAAGACAGCACATTTGCAGCCTTGCTGACTTAGTCTGCCAGGGAGGATATTTCACGCTTTCTGCTCTGTTAGCAGCATCCATGGTAGATCTGCTCTCCTGTTCCTTTCCTCCCAGCCAAGACTGTGTGTCTAAAGCCTCTGCAATATCTACCTGCAGATATTCTGTTGTTTCTGTGCTCAAAACCATGTGCTCTGCAAAGTCAGTGTGAGCTGAACACAGGCATCTGAGGACAGAATTTGGGCTTAAAATTTGTAGCACATTAGGAGCATGCTAATTGCCTAGGGTGACATCCAGCTGACAACTGGTTTGATGGTAACTGTGTTCTCATTCCTGTTTAAAATTCTGTCTCCTAAATAAATGAGTGATGGGATCGATATCCTTGCTCTGTTAACAGGAGGGCTGCGATGCACCACTGTGACTTTGACTTCACTATTTTCTTTGCCAGCTAATTATGACAAAAATGACATACCAGGTGATCTTTGCTTGTTCCTGAGACACTTTTAACACCATCTCTTAGGCTCTTTTCCCAGAACCAATGGCTTTTGTCATTTGCTTCTCTGATTTCCTGTTCATTACATTTGTTGACAAGTGCTCAGATGAATTCATCTAAGTTGCGTCCTTGCTGTTTCCTTGCCATTTCCTCCTGCATGCCAGGGTGGGCATTTAAAAATATAGCTCATTTGATTGCTTGCACAAATGTTTGCTGATGAAGGTATCTACACGGTGAGAAAATGTCAATCAACTTAATTGCATGTGCAAATTCCACTCTGCATGTGTAAATACAGGATCTGTGTGCAGTTTAAGTATCTATACTGAGTAATTGGGCTTTGCTATCTTTTAAATACTTTCATTAAGAATTCCCTTTAAGCCCTGTGAGGTGTCCAAATTGGATGTTTGGGCCTTGTGATGTTTGGGCCTCACGGAGATTTGAAACCCCTTCAAGGGGATCTGGTGGACTCTGCTGTGGCGTGAGGTCCTTGCACGCACGCTCCCTGTGATGGAGATGGCAGAAGGAAACATGCTGTCAGCCTGAGTCGCTTTGGCTCCCAGTCCAGCATCTTAGAAATGCAAGTTCAGCCGTACCTTAAATACAAAGCTTTCCCCGTTTTGCCCTGGCAAGTAGTGGTGCATATTCCTTTCTGCCAGCGCTGCGATGGGTGAAGTAACAGCAAAAATGGTAAGATGAATTACAGCAGCAGTGATGTCTTCCCTTGGTGCAGCAAGGACAGGCAGGGCTAGGCGTCAGATCCGTTCACACAGCCTTGGGCTGTGAGCACATGAAATGGACGGTTAGGAAGGGTTAATGTCACATTTACATGACTGAGAATAAACAACTAGGGGAAATGCCCAGTTTACTCAGTAAAAAGTAAAAAAATGTGGATTGGGAGGCTCAGGGGAACAAAAGACCCACAGATCATTTGAAGGTGTATGTCCAGAAGAGAGAACATGTATTTTACTGGCCTGCTAAATGTCAGAGACTTTCTATCTATACGGTCAAATCTCTGCATAGTTGGTTAACCTGGTCATCATAAAAGAAATGCAGCGAATTTCTCTCTTCACAATCTCTGGATGAGATTTTCTTACTTTGCCCGAGCACTTTCCATGGGAACTTCTCTAATAAATCAAAGCAGACATCCCTCTAACTCTCTATCTGATAGTAGGCAGCACTACTTGCTTCAGAATAAGGTGAAGCAAATCCTGCAATGGGAAGCTAAGGAATAATTTGCTGCAGATAAAGTTACTTTGCAGAGAGGTTATCTTCAGCCACAAAGCAGGAGGCTTGCTATCTGATCCCAAGCAGCATGAATCTTTACTTGCCACTCTGCAGGAGAATAAGATCTCCCCATTGTTCCTGGTCATGGTTTCCAAAATCCATAATTTCTGCAGGATAGGTGCCCCTTGTCTCTAGATGGAGCTGTATTTCACTGGTGTGATGGGTATAGGACCAGCAATGCCAGACCCTCTGTTTCACAGCTGATTGTCAAGAATATTGCTATTTGCTGGCTGTTGTTCTCCCTGGCCCTCAGTTCTGTCTCTGCTTTTGCTTTCTCTAAGGATGTTTATGCTTGAAAAAATAGAATAGAAAAGAAAAAGAAAAAGATTGTGTAACCCCCGGTACGGGAATCTGATTAGGAAAAGGCACAGCATTTCAAAGAGCCCTGGGAGAGGTAGGGGCAAGTTGTCTATATGAGTTACTTTGAAAGTTGTCGTGCATTATATTAGCAAAAAATAACAATCAGGAGCTGGAAGTACAAGGATTATTCCCATGAAAAGCCACTTCTCCCAAATGGCAGCGCTGCATTAAACCAGTTGTGTACATAATATTTCATTAGAAATAATATTGTTATTAACAGATGTCCATTTTCAGCACAGCAAACGGAGATGGGATTTGATTGTTTCTCACTTCCACATAAAAGGATCTTGCATGGTGGTAGCCCTGATTATGAAAAGCTGAAATTAAATGTTAAAGTAATAAAGCTTAGGTTAGCTGTCTTCCCCAGAAATTTGTGCTTCTTCCAAAGAGCAGGCAAACATAAATGCCAAGTTTTAAAGTGCTAACCTGCTGCACTTTTGGAGTTGTTTTCTAGGTTGTGTCTGCCTCATTTTCAGATCCGCGCAAACAAACCTGCAGATTAGTGCATGTGTTTGTGTGTGTGCGTATGTGTGTGCGTGCGCGAGTAACCCAATTTCTGCCTTTCTTACTTGGCCCAGATTAGAGGCCAAGCCCTGCAATGTGGTGGTGAAACATCCAAGCTGGAGTGGGGGCTTAGTTTTTTCTATATTTGATGTAACAGGTAGATAGAAATGTTCCCTCACGGGAACAAGTTTCTTTGGTGCAGATCAATCATTTTACTTATTTACTGACAGTCACAATCTTATTTTGATGCAAAACTCTGCCTGCCTCCCCCATCCCCCTTCCCCTCCTGCCTTCCCTAGAAGTGACATGATCAAAAGCTATTTCTTCTTCAGAGTGATTTCCAGTAACCTCCGGAGCAGTTTTTTTAATTAAATAAACCTCATCTTGTCTAGCTTTCTGGTCAGCATTTTGAACCCCCTGCAGATGGGTCTGAAGGATTAACAGCAAATCCTCCTCGACCCAGCTCAAGCAGATGGGCGGCATGTGTCTGATAAATACTAGGACAAGGTCTGCTTCCTCGTGTTTCCAACAGATAGACGGTATACCCTGTAAATTAAATTTAAAATGGTGGCCCTTTCAACCCTTAGAATAGCAGAGGAAAGGGAATACAAATGATATGAATTTCCTATTTCTAGCACATTGTCACCTCATGACCAGTGAGTCAAACATCACCTGTTGGGCAAGTGGTACCTCCAGGGAAGGCTGGGTCAGTAATATGCTGAACTTACTGAGAGCACAATGCGTGTGAGCCTCGCTGTGTGTCTGCTGCATCTCCTTGCTGATGGCTCCTATTTGCATATCAGTTTGCAGAGCATCCTCTTTCCAAATGAATGTCTCTGACATTGGTGCCCATACAGCAGTTGCAATAGGAGGAGCAAGCCACATTCCTGAGCGTGTGGAGGAGTAAAACTCTGCCAGGTGCAAGGGAGCTGTGTTCAGATACCTGAACAGAGACTGGGACACGTTCCCCAGCTGTTCACTGCGAGGGTCTGGATGTGGTGATCTGTGCTTCTGGGGGACAAAGGCAAGCCTTACAAGTGGAGGGGGGTCTCCGTCTGAGTCTCACTTGCTTTGATAGAGGTCTTCTAGGTCCATGGATTTGCCAGTTCATTAGTACAGGTACTTTCTAAAAACGAAGCAAACCCTTTCTCCTTCCTCCCTGGCTGTTTCTTTGTTTTGTTTTGTTTTTGTCTTTGTTTTTGTTTGTTTTGTTTTGTTTTTCTTTCCATTTGAAGAGGAAAAGGATAGGCATTTTTAAGTGCTTTGCTTTATCTGTCTTTATTCTTGCTACTTCTTTCGCCCTGGGATGGTGGTCACTCTGGAACTGCTCATAGACAGAAAGATTTGGCTACATTTGCACTATGCGTGGCCACTGCCTGACAGCAGTAGTGGAAACTGCATTTCCCCAGTGACCTTGCTGCTAAGCTGGAGACTGCCAGGGACTGTCACCTCCAATGACACTGCTCAGAGGGTCCTTGTCAAAACAATTACCACTGGTATGTCACTGTATCGTCTTGCAGAGGGGTAAAAAATACTGTGTTGAATGGCCAGATTTCAGGGATGTGACATGTCTGTGAAGTCAGTGACTCTGCATCTGTGCCAAACAGGTAAGGAGTTGGTGGGAGCAATGCAGAAGCAGCACATAAGGGTGTCATCTGAAGGCTCATTTAAAACTGAAGATGGAGAGACTGAGTATGAGGTTATCCCCATTAGAGACATCAGTACATAGTAAGGAGTGGGTTTTCCTTTTCTAAAACACTGGTTTTCTCTCTCAGATAATTTAGGCTATGATTTAAGGAAGAAAAAACTAACCAAGACTATTTGCAGTAGCAAGCAAATAAGTCAGACTTTCTTCCCAGGATATTCGAGAAGTTGCAGGGTTGTGTCTTCTGGAGAGGCCTTTGTGGATAAGGCTTTGTGGGATGGATACTCTCTTGGAAGGGTGGTAGCAGTGGAAAAATGGGAGTTTAATTCCAATTTAATGGAATTAAAAGGAGGAGTTTAAAATGCCACAGAGCTTGTGGACTAAATGTTCAGCTGTTGGAAACCAGCTTACTGTTGACTGTGGGTGGACTTGCATCATGTTACACAGCTAAAATTCTGGTCCACAGAATCAGAAACAGTATAAAAGAAAGGAGGCGTCCAGCCTATCTTCTTGCCCCCGGGCAAGTTTTGATTGTCTCTGGACTCTGTTTTTGCTAGTTCTCATTTTGATTATCTAAATGACACTTTTCACATTGTTTCTTTCAGCAAGATCAGTGTGGGCATAAAAAACACATTTCCTCATCCATTACTCATCCCTCAGGACTGTAAAGTGCCAAGGTAGAAGCAGCAATTTCTTTTATGATACATGCCAATATCAGCTCACCTTTAATCCTTGTGATGGGAATTATTTAAACTTCTTAATGATGGCTTGAAAATTTGAGTGAGTGACTAGATGAGAAACAAAACCATTCACTGACTTGCTTTTCCAAATAATCACAACGTTTGAGAAAATGAGTTAGCAATTTTTTTGACTTTCCCCAAATATTTTCATTTTTATCACTTCGGCTGTCCTTTTTATCTTATCTGTTTACACAGCTATGATGTTGGACTTAGATAACTCCATGCCTTTTCATGGCTTAGCACAAGAAAGTTAAGATGAGTGGAAGTGGAAAGTTATATTGTCAGATAATGTAGTGTCCCTGACCGCACATGTCTACCCCCTGAATGTTTCTTCGTTTGCCTATGGGACGTAAGAATATACTTTGAGCCAGAGGAAGCACTTAACTGCACTGTGACAGGGCAAAGCAGGGCTCAGCCGTCAATTTTAAGAAGCACAGGTCTGGTCCATTGGAGAGCTGCTCAAAGAAAGTTCCTTATTTTTTGTGGTAAGTGGAAAATTTGATGTATAACATGTCCATGCGAAAGATTTGCTTGTAGCTGAGTATGTAGCAGTTGAACAATTTGCACTAACATTGTATCTTTCTTTTTTATCCTTTTTTTTCAGTGAGGATTGCAGGTTTTAGTTCTTTTGTTTGTTTGTTTGTTTTTTCAAGATTATTTTTCTGGGTTTTGTTAAAAATACTTGACAACAAAAATGTAGAGTTTTTTGAGCTTTCTAAAGCTTGTTTTCTTTTCCATGTGAAACATTTCTATCAACCTATTCCTACTGAATTTAAAGAAGGTTAAAAATTAATGGTGCAGGAAAAAGTATAGAAAATTCCACCTCCTCACCCCCCCAGATTTTTTCCTTTAAAAGTAACAAAACCCAGCTATCTGTCTTGACTTGTCTTTTCAAGCAAGTTTCTATGAGAGGTGTTGAGAGCTGCTCCCCTTTACCTTTCATATAGCACTTCTCCAGCGCCTGCTCAGGTTCATTGGCTGCAGTCCTGAGAGTGAAAAGACAACTACTCTTACTTCTCATTTAACTGAATGGTACTGAGAGAGAAAGAAGCGCCTCTCCTCTCTCCTCCCTGCCGTGATCCATGGCCGAAGGGCAGGGAACACCTTACGGCATAGCTCGCAGCAGGTGAGCAGCTGGACAGAGTGCAGGAGGGCCACGTGCTGCACCGCCAGCCTGGCCACGCATCTCGTGCCACTGAAGGACCCCACGGCATGGGTAAGCCTAGGGAACAATTATGAAGACCAGTGATTTATTCTCCACTTTCAAGTGATACCGTGAACCTTTTGAAGCAAAGTGAGGTGGTTATTTTTTTGTTGTTTCTTTTTTTCCCAGGGATTCCCCAAGTGGATGGCTGTCAAAGATTTTAATATACTGCAGGCACAGCAGCTAATTCTCAAATCTCTTGCAGAAGGATTTTACAGAGGGAAGCTAGGATGCAAATCCTTTTGAAGGCTTTTTCCATTTTGAAACCTATAAATAGGAAAGTAGGGCAAAATGACTTTGACAAGTTTAGACCTCACCTTCTTTAATTACTCTCTTTGGATCAACAACCTGACTGCAAATGCTTATCTGCTCCAACATTACGCACAGGTTTGGAGTTTATTTTTTAAGAGCAGTGCATGACAGTTCTGCATAATATTTTTAATACCCCTGGCCACCAGAGATTTCCATATTCCAGTCAATCTTTAAATTTATAATTGATATAAATGGTGAACCAGGCTGATTGCCTATATTGTCATTTCAGTGCAAAAAGTATGTCCATTTATTGTTCTTTAAGAATGTAAATTTTCTTCCTACTGTCATTTTTGCATTTCTTCTTCCCTTTTTAATAAATATGAAAAATTAAATCGATTGTCTTGTTACTGATTAATAACAATAACAGCTAGCATACATCATTAATATGATAAATCATTAATAAATTAGTTATAAGAATGTCATTTTTATAGATGTTTAAAACAAAACATCTGCTTGCTCTTCTGTAATGTATAATGTTGTTTTAATAAATAAAATAGATATTGAATATGAACAGTGTAAAGAGGAGCATAGTTTGTATTGCCTTATATGGAGCACAGATGAAAAATGGCATAAGTATATTAAGTACTATGTTTGATGATGATACAAGCGCTGCCAGAAGACCTGAGTCTTGGATGTAGTAATGTGCTCTGTACTTCTCTGTAGTATGAAAGACTGTAAAACACGTTAATGTAGTATGATACAGCTCTATGCCTCATTTGTCATACCAGTATCCAGCCTTGATGGATAAAGGAGAAACACTGAGTGCTGGGGCAAAGGTTTTGAGGAGATGTGTGGAAATTAGTCTGTGTCACCAGGGTGAGCACATGAGGTCTCTCTGCAAAGGATCGCTCTGGTTCTCCAGTCATGGAGTCCTTCCTTGTTACCTACCCAGCATGCGGTACCTGGGGATGATGGTCTGTGAGAGCTACCACAAGGACGAGCATGTAGTCGATAGGCAAGTAAAACAGGATGTAGACACAGAGCCATTTCACAACTCAGCCCAGAGGCATATGACTCACCAAGTTTAGGAGACTAAGACAGACATTGGAAGAATCAGATGCTAAAAGTGCCTGTTTCTTTCTGTTTATTAACAGGAGCTGCAGATGAATAGCTCAGAGGGAGACATCTCTGCTGTGTACATGTATATTTGCTCAGGGTCCCACTGTGCTATGCCATAGCTCCATCCATCCATCTATCCATCCATCCATCCATCCAAAACACTTCTCAAGATCTGCAGGGCTGGAGGATTGTTCCACATGTCCCACACAGCCAGGGACAAGCTTTATGGTAAGTCCAGTGATAGTGGTTTACCCTGGTTCTCAGTTATGTTTCAGCTTGTTGTGTTGGCCTTGCTCATGCATTGTGCTGCCTTTGCTTTTGTAGATGATTCATTTTGAGTCCACCCCCTACACATGCTACTATATTGCTCTTGTGTTCCCATCAGATCAAGACTGAAATGACGCTGTTATAGGCTGGGAATGTCTCCTTCCAGAAACAACTTTATCTGACTCAACAAGTTTCTAGTTCACCCATTTCCCCCATTTTTTGATCTAACCCTTGGTGAATACTGGAGAAGCACAATGAGGTAAACAGTAAATGAGCTTGCGTCATAAATTGTGAAAAAATATATGCATGTAATATGTGGTCTTTGGCCACAGGCTTTTTACTGTGAATGCACAGAGACTTTGCACCTTGCCAGCAGGGGTGAAAGGAGAGAATTTGCAAGTCTAAGAGGAACATACGCTGCCAGCTGTAATTCAATGCCATCCCATGCCGTTATTCCATATAGTTTGAGAGTTTGACCGCCAAGGTTAAATTATTTTGACTTCTCAGAGTATTCTTCACACTTGGACCGATCACACTGAATTTTTTTACAGATATGTGAATAATATTGCTATTTACCTTCTGTTCTTCAGAGAATTCTAGTGCCAGCTACCACAGTCAAGGTATTAGGCAGAGTGCAAGCTCAGTCAGTATGTTTTACCGCTCATGTGGTCCGCTAAACATTGGCTGCCAAACTGTTTTTTAAGCTTCTGATACTATCTCCAATCACAGAGCATTAAGGCAGCTAGCTGGTTTTAAATCTAAGTATTTTAAAGGAAATACATAAATACAGTTATTGACAGATATTTTCATTATTGTTCTGCTTTTATTTCTTCAAATGTTTTGACTTTTAAAGCAAGCATTTTGGTTTATTATTTGCAACAAGGCTCTGTATAACAGGAGCAATTTCTAGTGATCCATTATGTAGTGACTGAGGGTCTGGTTCAGCCACAGTACGATCACATCATTGGTGTCTTCAGTCTGCTGGCCCTAAAATGAACAGTCAAAACCAACTGGTTCAGATGAATTAGGCTGATTTTGAGTCAAGCTACAACATTCTCTAATTCTTCACTAGTGCCTTTACATTAGAGCCTAGTATGTTGAATGTATGGCAGCCAGTAACTCCTCTTTGTCTTGGGGATCCTTGATCTTTCTCCTCAAGCAAGGCAAAGGTGAACTTAAGCATGGATATTGGGGGTCCAGTTCGGAGCTTAGTCCCGTGTGTCTCACTATTGTGTGTGCATGTCTCCTAGTAATTACGCTTCATGCTGCAGCCTTACTGCTCAAAACAAAAAGCCAACAAAGCAATACCTGACCCGATCCCATCAGCACATTGCGACATTGTGACTTATTTGATTATTTAGCCAAGAAACCTCAGAAAGATGCAAGTGGAAAGAAGGGACTCACGGTAATTAATCTCTTTGGAAATAATCAACTAGGTTTTGGTGTGGATATAGGAAAATCTAGCTGTCATGATGTCCATGGAGTGGGAATTGAGATCAGGGTTTTCAGGACACCTAGTAACTTTATATATGCTCCCATTGTACATTCTTGTGTAGAAACAGCTTCAGAGACTGCCTACAGCAAGCTCTTAGCTTTAACCAAGTGTCCTGGGAGGTGTGCCAAGCTAAGTAAACTTTGAAAGTCTGCCTTACTTGCTCTGTTTCTTGTTTAGTGACCATCGAGATGTTTCCTGTGTTCTGGAAGAAAACATCAGGGTCTGTGTTGGGAGTCCTTAGCTGGACTCCGTGGAGCTGTGTGGCAGAGACTTGGCGAAGGCAGAAAATACCATTCCTGCCCTGAAGAGCCTGAAGTTAAACCAACACTGTTACAACTAAACAACACTGGCAACAGAGCATGACAATGTAAAGCCAAGACCTAAAACAGCATTTACTCAACAAGCTGGGAGTTTTGTTCCAGATTATCTTTGTAAGTCAGTATCTCCTTGGACATTAGGAAGACGTAGAGTTTTGTGGAGGTCAGAAGCCTCATAGAAAGGTCCTGAGTTCATAGATGAACCAAGTAGCCAGGATGTCTGTCCACATGTGCTGGTTGTCAGCAGTGAGGATGCACATGTACCAATGAGCTGCCATGTCTATGGGAAAGGCAGAGGTGGATGGAAACTCTGGAGGAGGCTCTATCTTTTCACCTGCCTCTGATCTGCTCAGTCTGTGATTGTCAATGCCTGTGAATGTGCAGTAGGGGTGCACAGCCCTAAGCTGATGTTTAGCCACAGGCTCCCTTTTATGGGCTTCTTCTGTGAGTCCCTTAGAATCCATCCCTTGCAGACTGCAGGTTGAAGGTAAAAGCTCCATGTGGCCCCCCTGCCCCTTCCACATGGAGCTGTCTGTGAGAGCTGTGTTCACCAGTTACCTCTCTCTTTGCTTTACTGCAACATTAGACATCTTTGAGCTTTTCTGGGTAATCTGCAGCTGATGCAGATGTGTAGATATGTAGAACAAAGCCCTAGACAGCTCCTGCCAGAAGACGCTGAATTTCCACAGGGGAAGGCGTGTATCTACTAGTGGGCAAGATAACAGATTTGAATGTAAGTTTCATGTAATGTGGGGAAAAACGTGTCCACTATATACAAATACTTTGAACAGCTTTAATAATCCAGTGGTGTTGCCTTCAACAAGGCTGGTGCAGAAATCCCCTTCCTGGCATGACCCACTCTTCTCAAAAGTTTGCAAGTGTTCCTGGGAAGAACATTAGCTGCCCTCTGCTCTTCTGGGAACCACAGAAATTCAAGCTGCTTTGAGTTGCGTTTGACACAAATGCTGGAAATACAGACTGACTGTTCCTAGTTAACTGAGCCAAGTCAGAGTATCTTCCTGTATTTTTTGACATAGACATATGCCTGTGCTGCATTAGCTCCCTTTTATTTTATATAGCCAGAAGCTCTGACTACAATTTTGTTTTCTTAATTGTGCATCCTGCTTTCTCTGATTTTAGTAGCTCTTGATTACGGTACCCCTGAGTAATCGTTCAAGGTAGATTGTTAGTGTAAGCTGCATTGCAAGGTCTGTGTCTATTCAATGTGTTGCTGGCTATAACAGAGGCCCCAGACTAAGGTCAAAATTATTATGTGGAGATTAAACTGTAGAATTTAATTATGTATTCTGTTGCTCCTAGTACATTTATTAATTTAGCAGTACAAACTGACTGGAGCTAAACAAGCAGGGCTGATTAATTTGCAAAGACATCTAGGTAACAGATTGTGATCAAAGTGGAGACCTGATCCTGTTAGATTGAAATGTGTTGTTTTGTGCTACATGAAGGACATAGAGCAGCATGGTTTATCTTTATCAATGCTTTCCTCTGAAGGAAAGGAACAAGCTTGCAGATATAATCAGTGCTGAGGCAATGCCACTCAATAATTACCCACTGTCTCATCATAATCCCGGAACTAAGCCCCTGCCCAATCCATCTGGGACACTTTTCCATCTATTGCACAGCTCAAGAATACGTGTGTAAGCTATTACCTCTGGTCGTGCTATCTGTCCCCTGAGTACAGATTCATAGCAGTGACCAATTATGTTGCAGGGGGCTTCTCTTTCTTTCTCTCTTTTTTTCTCTTCGCTACTGAATCACTCTGTATTTCTTAATTATAGTAATGACACATTAGTGCACTGCTACTTTGGGGTGCAAAAACCTGTACAACTACAAAAGCAACATTTCTTGTGTCATTTGTAAAGCAAATGGTGAAGTAACAGGGATGTAAGACAAACCCATATTTGTGTGACCAGACTTCTGAATGTAAATTGAGTGCTGCAGGTAGAAGTTATTGTTCTTGGAAGGAGGAAAAAGACCCAGTTTGCATGGCAGCTAAGATTGTGGAACATCACAGCTTGAAACCTTTATTTGTAAAGAAAGATGGCATAGTGTTGGCAGGGTAATCCCATGGCCAGAGCATGGATTTGAGATGACATTCCCTCAAAAAGGATGGAGAATGGGCCAGGTTCCCATTCTCAAAGCCATAGATGTGAAATTGAAATCAGCACCGTGCAAGCAGCTACTCTTGTCTATACATCATGCCCATTGCCAAGAAAAAAGACATATCTTCAGCTTTTGTCCCAGTGGTCTCAAAGTTCAAGTCAGTGCCTAAAAATGGGAGCAGAGGAGCTTCGTGGAGCTCTTTGCCTTAGACTAAGCAGGATCAACAGGGACATCTGCAAGATCTTGAAAGTCAGGACACTCATCTACTGTGGATTTAGGATGGTCTCTTGAGGTGTTCTGTGTTGGTAATCTGCTGGTTTTGTGTGCTAGGCAAAGAAGAAAAGAAGGAAAGAGATGTCAGGACACACCTGAGAAGCTGCTGTGAAGTCTAGTTCACATCTATAAAGTATTCAAGTTCAAATGAAATGCTCTGAATCACAGCTCTGCCCAGCACTGTTATTGCAAGAGCTGGATTCAAGAGATAACTTTGGATGTCTTCAGCTGTTTCCTCTGCTTCCATGACAACCTTCATGCACAACCATGGAAGGACATACGCACCTTTCCCCTCCTTTCCCATTCCTCAGGAGTCACTACTGGGACCGGAGCCGTTTAACATCTTTGTCGGTGACATGGACAGTGGGATTTAGTGCACCCACAGCAAGTTTGCCAGCAATACCAAGCTGAGTGGTGCTGGAGGGAAGGGATGGCATCCAGAGAGACCTGGACAGGCTTGAGACGTAGGCCTGTGCGAACCTCATGAAATTCAACAAGGCCAAGCGCAAGGTCCTGCACCTGGGTTGGGGCAATCCCAAGCACAAATACAGGTTTGGCGGAGAATGGATTGAGAGCAGCTCTGAGGAGAAAGACTTGGGGGTGGTGGTTGATGAGAGACTCAACATGAGACAGCAGTGGGCGCTTGCAGCCCAGAAAGCCAGCCGTGTCCTGGGCTGCACCAGGGAGGTGATTCTCCCCCTGTGATCTGCTCTCATGAGACCCCACCTGGGGTACTGCGTTTGAGCAGGTCCAGAGGAGGCCATGAGAATGATCACAGGGCTGGAGCACCTCTGCTGTGGAGACAGGCTGAGGGAGCTGGGGTTGTGCAGCCTGGAGAAGAGAAGGCTCTGGGGAGACCTTACAGCGGCCTGCCAGTGCCTGAAGGGGGCTGCAGGGAAGCTGGGGAGGGACTCTTTGTCAGGGGGTGCTGTGACAGGACAAGGGGCAATGGCTTTCAACTGAAAGAGGATAGGTTGAGATTAGATATACGGAAGAAATTCTTCACTGTGAGGGCAGTGAGGCCCTGGCCCAGGCTGCCCAGAGAAGCTGTGGGTGCCCCATCCCTGGCAGTGCCCAAGGCCAGGCTGGATGGGGCTTTGGGCAGCCTGGGCTGATGAGAGACCGTGGCAGGGTGTTGGAACCAGGTGGGCTTTAAGGTCCCTTCCAACCCAAACCATTCTGTGATTCTATGATTCTTTCCTGTATCTCCCCTGAAGAAGCTGGAACACATACTGATAATGAGCTGTACAGTTATTGTTTGTCTTATGACAGTGACTTATGGCCTCAGTGGAGCCTGGGGCATAGAGATGTCAGATTCTGTAAATAAGAGATCCTCAAGGACTATGTGGTCTCCATAGGCAAGACAAAGCATAGGGAATTAAATAGAAAGCTAAAGAGATGAAGTGTTCTGGCTAACAGAGTAAGTCAGTGATAAAACCACGGAAGCAATTCTAGCCTCCCAGACTAGTCATCCTCTAAATTCTTGGAATTTAATAACAGAGGGGTTTATACCCTGGGGATGCAGTGAGTTTAGCAGAGGAATCATATTCATATATGTGGGATTTTTTCCAGCTGTGCCAGTTTGCAGGTAGAGCAGAGTTAAGTGCAAAGATGTACAATACTGAATTCATCTCTGAAGAACAGAAACGAGTATGTTTTTTCCAAAGACTGATAGATAAATCCATATCTTGGTGCTCTAATAGGTGGCCTTTCTTTCAAGGAGAAAGCCGAACGAAGCTGCTGGATGCTAAGAAATATTAAAAATCAGGTAATTTATTTTTGTGCCTCGTTTAAGGACTAATCCCCTAACTATAAATTCCTTTTGAATTATTTCTGCTTCATTCTGAAAATGTTGCTATGGCTGAAAGCAAGCCTTTAATTTTTTTTCTCAGCAGAGATAGTTGCAATAAACATTCTTTTGTCTAGATAACTTTTTTGGATACAACTATATATCACACACACAAAAAAAAGTAGAATTCATCAGGGAGTTATGCTAGAGAGTAAACATGCAGAATTTCCTACGGACTTCTCTTCTGGTGAGTGAGATCTTTTGAGATCTTCATCTGCTCCCTTACTCTGCAGCTATATTATTCTAGAATAATTCACTGATAGAAATGTGAGGTGGGGTCATTTTTCCTTTTTTGATTAATAACTCTGAAAATGACAGGCATGGTCATCACTAGCCATGGTCATGGAGACTGGCTAGACCTGGTCCAGATGGTACCATGTTGGCTAACTTCCTGTCAATACTCTTAACAGCTTACAGATAGGTTTATCAGGAATGTGCAGTAATTCAGTCTAGACAAAAGAATCTATCAGGTATCTAAACTAACAGCAGGAAGACAGAGGATATTCATCCCTTCCTAATTTTTATGCATCATTTTGGCTGCCCACTTAAGATTTGGTATGAGCTCTTCTCTGTGAGACAGAAATTCCTTATTACTCACTGGACTATGCTGAATGCTACCATCTGGATAGAGACTATGTTTCCCCCTACTTCCTAGCCAAAATTACTGAGGTTGATTCTTGCAGAAATGAAACTGCAACCCTCAAGCCTCCCTTCTCTCCCCAGTACCAAATCTTTTCTCACTAAAGAAAAAAACTCCCCACACAGACCAGGCTGAAAGTTTTCTTTGATCAGAAAACAGTCTCCTTTGGGCTTCCAGATATTTTAGTTGCTCTAAATTCTTACTTTCTGTATGATCCATGGCTGTGGGATTCAAAGTAGGCCACAGTTAGTTTCTATGTGCATGGGGATGCTCTTGTCTGGAGGAATGTGAAAAGAAGCACTTCAGCCCAGTGGGTCACTGGGGACTGGGGGATTGTTTCTAATCTGGCTTTTCCTTCTGATATTCACAATATGCCCAATGTACAAACACATCAGTGGCTGCTGTTGTCCACATCACAGCCAATGTAAAATAGCAGTCTGCTTGGAAAGAAGGCAAACAATGATGCTATGCCCTGCTAGAGATTATTTTTTGAAGTCTCTGCTTAGTAGTCTTTTCAGCAAACTGAGGGGTGATCAGACGACTGTGCTATATTGGCTGCCTTAGGTGAAATATTCTGCATGAATCCTGTAGTCATGGTGCTTTCAATATGCTGATGTCTTTGTCTAGCACTATTGAATCTTCTTCCCATTCTTGCCCAATCAGTTTCAGTTTTCCTGTTTTACTCACTGCTCATGAGAAGCAATGTAATAAAGTATGTATTACTACCATACATCTTCAGATTTATTTCTTTTAAACCTCCCAGTTCATGCCATCCTCTCTCATGATTAATATTCCTCTTCAGGATGGAATCAAGGACTCCCTTTTCTGTCATTGGTAGTAATGTACCTTGTATTGGGTCTGATGGGACAGTCTGCAGAAGAAGACACAGCCTAGGATCAGTTTGGATAGCAGAACAGGGTTCTTATTCCAGAGTACGCCTCTGTCTCTGCCATTTGATAGAGCTGGGCTGAGAGTTCTATTTTTTAATTTTATTTTATTATTAGGCTTCATGGTTGAGGGATATTCATAAATGGTTTATGGTAATTTATCAGCCCACTTGGGTGAATATTGAATTTTGTATTTTACATGGCATGCCAATTTCCCATCTGTTGTATTTTAATAATATACAGAGTAGACACTATCACTCAAGTAATCCCTTTACTACCAAATCAATATACAGTACATATGGTGCTGTTTGGCCCACAGATATTTATTGTAGGTCTCTTTGGATAATTGTCTTCTAACTCCCCTTGTGTCCTGGTTCTGTAAGCCCTGGTCCTGCAAATGTATGTGTACATGAGTAGCTTCGCACATGTGAGCAGTTCAGTCATGTTTATTGAAGGTTTATTTGTAAAATCTTCAAAATCTTTTGTTTATGCCATGTTTCATTTTTCATAGAAGAATACCTGCAACCTGATGGCTGGTTGTTGCAGATGATGCTGATCTTTTCTGTCCTTTGCCAGTACTTTCTGTTCACATGTAGATTTGCATGACATCTTCCACTGGAAGAACAATTTTAGGAACGTTATTTTAGTGAGGGCTGAGGCTATTGTTGTGGAGAGAACACAGTCAAGTAACTTGGTGAGAAAAGGATAAACTGACTGCAGAGAGGCATTTTGACCTTTTTGGTGGGGGGACTGTTTTTGAAAGGTTGGTTATTTGTGATTATTGGAAAAGACACTTCTAAAACAAAAGTAAGTTGGGACTGAATTCTAACAAAATATCACAAGAAAGTGCTCAACTACAAGACTGATATGGGAAGGTGTATTTAGCCCCATGGTGGAGGTACGGTTCCCCAGTTCAGTGCCTCAGAAAATTTCTATCAGAGCTGCATTTCCAAGGAACCAAATACGGAGTATTTTAGGATACAGTTGGAGGGCTGGTGGTGTTTAGGAGATTTAAAATATTATCTATTTCCTTTGGTACAAGAAAGCTCTCTACATGGCTGCACCACATGGAACTGAGATTTAAACAACAAACAGCCCAACCTGGTTTCTTTCCTGCCTGAGGGGATTCTGTGGGAGGTAGAAGTCACAGAGTCTTTCCCTGCTTCACCAGTGCTTGGGCTGCTCAGCAGTGTAAGGAAGATCGATTTTATTTGCCCTCCTCCTTAGGGCATCAATATTCAATTTTACAAGTGCAGCGTAACAGGGTCTGGGCAGGAGCTTGGAAGGAGCTTGGAAGGAGGCAGGTGAGACCAGGCAAGGCTTGAAGGGCTGGGAGTGGGAGTTTCAGTTTGAAATTCATGGTTTCATTAAAAATAATTTAGTTTATCAGTCATACTGATACTAGCTTAAGAGGTATTGTCCATCCCTTTCTTGTTCCCACCGCAGCTGGCTGTCTGCGTGCTGCTCTTTAAGGCAAAATCGGCAGGTTTTGGGAGCTATGGGAAGCTTCGTGGGGATATGAAGAAGGACAGAAACAGCAGAACTTCGCTGATGTTTGGGCAGGGCTGGGAGTGACTGTCACTTGCAAGGATCTGGGCTGACAGCTGCTTGGGGTAGTGGGTTCAGGACCACATTCTTCCTTCATGGCTAAGAAGGTGCATGTGAACATTTCTCTCTCATATAATCCTCGCTGTGCTCATCTCTGCCTTTGGTATGTTGAGGTGAGACTACACAGAAGCTCTGCCATTAGACCATTCAGGCATGGAGATACTTATAAAAGCTCTTGCACTCCAGCACTAACCGTAACTTTACAGGTTAGCAGAGGCTGGCTGTAGAGCTTGAGAACTGAATAAGACCTCCACAGCACTGGAGGTTCACAAGAAATGTGTTCTTCCATCCCATTCCTAGAGGTGGTCTCGGCAGAGTCAGCAAGTAGAATAGGTGTGAGTGGGATTTGCTAGTGAGTTGTTTTGGGGAATGTGGCTGTAAGAAATAACCTTACCCCATCTTCCATATTCCCCATCTGGGGCAAGCCTCGCTGACACACGGTACTGATATTTGATAAGCAAGGTACAATGAGGGAAAGCCTTCAAAATTATGCAACATCTCTAGATCCTGGTAACTCACCATAACTGCTGCAGCTGGCTTGTTTGCATTAGAAAAGGCTCCCAAGCACTGCATAGGAACTGAGCCTGTGCTGTCAACATCTAGGGAAAACTTCCCTTTGACATCAGCAGTATTTCATGAAATGCCCCTAGTACATAGGTATGTTTTGAAAATAAGAAACAAATAAATACTCATTAATCAATCTGACAGCTCTCTGATGTGTAAAAGGGTAAAGGTGCCCTAGCTCCAGGTAAGCAGAGATGAGTAATTAAAGGAAATAATTATTATGTGTTTATTTAATTGAAAATTTCCAGAGGGAAAATGAGATAATTTTAAGTGAATGCTTTCACCGGTGCATTAAAAATACATTTGTGATCAAGACTAGATTCTTGGAGGCAGATGGGCTGGCCTGCAGGGGAACAAAGAGATTCTGCAGCAAACCACTATAACAGTGCATTGGGATGAGTTTTTTTCGTAAGGGGGAGAAGATAAAACTAAGGGACCGTGTTTCTTAAAGCCTGAGCAGATGCCTGCAGGGGTTCTGTGTGGTACAAATGGCTGATTGGATCTTCTCATCTTTTGCACAGAGCAGGAGAAAGTGTGTCAGACTTGCTGGGAGAATACTTTATACCTTCAAAATCTACATATGTTAAAGTGGGTGTGTTTATGCATGCAGAATATGCTCATCTGCTTTCCGTAGCTATATCAAGTTACATCTACACATGAATAGGATTTTCTCAATGTTTTCTTCATTTTGACAAGTTCAAAGCATGGTTTACTAAAACTCTTTTTGCAAATCTCACCTAACATTTTCAAATTTGCTGATTCTCTCAAAAGTTACCCAAACAGACATCAGTTTGGGCTGATGGTTAGTGGGACTGTGGTTTTAAATGTATCTAAACTCTGCATTCAGTATTTTCTCATCCTAATCAGTTCTGTCAGATAATAGGGTACAAGAATCCCTAGAATATAAATATATAACTGTCTGATCTGTGCTCTTAAATCTTGAAGTTCAAAAACTTCAAGGACCTAAAAACATTAGTGGCTCACAGCCACTGTTGACTACATCTCAGGGATGTGTTGTTATGTCTAAAACTGAAACCTATTCTCTTCATTCTCCTTGGTCTATGGTGGAATGCATGCTAATATTTTTAGTATGTTACCAAACAATTATTATTATGATAAGTCCTGAGATAAAGCAGGCATGGTAGATGCTAAACAAGCATTTAATTCCTTAATGGGCCATTTCTTTATTACCCTGCAGTTATGCCATATGTGCCCAGGACTGGAACTTTATATTTGTAAGTAGTTTCTTTGTCTTTAGAAAAGTGACTTGCATGGTAACACTTCAATTCAGATATTACTCCAGGCATTTCTAAATGATTTTGCTCCCCTCTGCACACACACACATTCTTCAATCTTCTGTATTACGTCCCCTTTGCTCGGTTGACTAGCATGAAAAACAGTGAGATTATAACTACGCAGAAGGTGTCTTCTTAGCAAATCTGAATCTGTGGCTGAGCTGAATTATGTTTCTTTCTGTGTTTTAATACTTTGCCATTCACACCTGTGGTATAGTACTGCATATGATCCTCATCAATTGAATCCAGTCAAGCTGCCACCCTTCAGGTACCATTGGACAAAGCATATTGCAAAGTGCCCAGCTTTCATCTCAGCCCTCTGCCCAGATTTGCTGTTATTTCAGCTACAAGAGCTGTGGCTCTATGGTGGCAGGAGTGATTTGGCAGAGCAGCAGTCAGGTAGTAGCTGTTACACAGGAGCTGTGTGTAGGAGGAAGAAGTGCACAGAGGAGCTGCAGGAAGAGGCACAAGAGCTTTAAGTGAGGGGTATCACTGGGGCAGGAAAAGGAAGAGAGGAGAGGTAGCCAAGGTGTCAATTCTTGCAGCAGTTCACTTCCTAACTCTGACAATCTCTTAGAGTAGGTCGTTGCTTTTTAATACGTGTGCATCTGTTTTCCACTTTTGTGCAAGGTCTGTCACAAAAGCATGTTTACATCACGATGGATTTTTTAAGGATTCTCTTTCTATTTTAAAATAACCTTCACCATTGGAGGAAAATGAGAATGACTGAAAATGTAAGCCTGTGCACAATGGGCTGAATGGTCCTTTCCTCCCTCTGCTGGCCCTCACAATCCATGCACATTCAAAAAAATCTCATTCCAAAAATGCTATTTTTAAATTTGTATTGGAAGTTGAACTTCTGCTGTAAAATAATTTGGGGAAAGTTGGAGCAGATGAAAAATATGGAAAATACAGAATTTTTCAACCACATCCATTCCTTGTTTTTTTCTTTTTAACTACCAGGATCTCTTCACTAATTACTTGATTTTCATGGAGATTTATATCGTGGTGTCAGTGGATACACAGACATCTGGAGCAGAGCTCAAGGGCCTATCCATTCTGTTAGAAGCTAGACCAGAACATCCTCCATTTCCAGCTTGTGCCATCCCATCAGACTTGCTCTTTCAATTTATATTCCTCAAAAGATGTGTGAATTCCTTGGAAAGGGGCGGTGAAGCTCTCTGTGCCATAGACTTGCCCGCTGACAGCGCCCAGCTCTGTGCCCCAGTTACCCCTGCCCAACTGTGCCATTTCCCTCCTCTTCCAAAGTCTGGCTGAGACAGAGCTGTGGATCAAAGCCATTTGGCTGAAGGTCAATCCAGATAAGGCAGAAGCTATGCTGCTTGGCAGATGGAGACAGTCTTGAAGAATTGGAAGATGGTGCCTACTCCATCTATTAAAAGATCCCTGTCCTTTTTTCTCCAAGTCTTTTGTAAACTGATGTACCCCTAGCCCTGAATATCCCGATAGCAGCAATGTCTGGAAGTGCTCTCTTTCATCTTGGTCTACCCAAGAGATCCCCTTTTCTCCGGGACCTTTGCATGGTTATCTTTGTCTCTGCCATTTCAAGGCTAATCTAAGGATGCAGGCCCTACCTTGGGCTACCCTGGAAGGCTGCTTGGAAGCATCATGTAGCGCGGAGCACAGCTGCCCATCTTCTGAGCAAGGCAAACTGGCAGGAGCATATCACACCTGTGCTCCATGCTCTGAACTGGCTGCCAAGTCCCTCCTGGGTAGCATCCAAGGCTGGTTAAATATCGATAAAGCCGGAAATGAACTAAGCTCTGACTAGATCCAAATCTGCCTTTCTGCCTTGCCTAGTCACAACACCTGAAATGCCATCTGAGCCCACATCCGTGTCCTGATGACTGATGCCTTGCTTGGTTCGGGATTTCCACTAACAACCCCTTGCTCTGTGGGGCCTGAACCCAAAGCCCAGGAAATCAGGCGGATTTTTCCTGGGAGCAAAGTGGGGAGCGTTAACAACAAGAACATTATGTTGAGAAAGAAGGAAGCAGAAGCAGAGAAGCAAAGAGAAGGGTGGATGCTTATCTTTGATGGGGAAAGCCAGGTTTCCTCACAAAAGGAAAAAGGAGGAAGATTTGAAAGGCTATGAGGATGGAAGATGAGGAGATGGCTTCTTCTCCTGCTATGCTAATGTAGGTCAGATATTTTCCCTGCTCGTGCAGAAAGCACTTGCAATAGAGGACAACTGAGAGCTGTGACTTACACAATGCATTTGGTTTTAATGCTGTGAGTAGCACTCTGTGATCAAACCATGCGCATTAACCTGGGAAATAATGGGAAAACAATCTCTAAGGGAAGGGACTCCCAGTCGACGCATGAGTACTTGCAAATCATTAGGCTGGCCGTTCCATCACTGGGCAGAGATACATCTCGGTGGACTGCAGCCACCCGCCTTGGGGAGATGCAGGGAACCAAGAAAAGCTCTAAGCACAGCTCTTACCCAGGCCATATTTCAGAGGCCAAAGTCTCCATAGCTCACTGACCTAATGAGCTTTGTCTTCTCACTCTCTGCTGTTCACAGGCTGTGCAAAGCTCCTTCCAGGCTCCCTCAGTGCCTATGACACTATCACGGCCATGCTCTTTATAGTCTACTCATTGAAGATGCACCCTAAGACTGTACAAACAACAGTCCTGGGGTGAACCGAAAAACTATTTAGCCCAGTATCTTGCTAATAGTATAGACTATAAAAGTAAGGCAGATGTACAGTGAAAATTCCTCAGTGTGTTGTTCCAATTTCTAGACATCTGCAGCTCAGAGACTTCCAAAGACAGAGGGAGTATCTTTATGTTGATTAGTTTGGAGTGGATTTTTCTTCCATCAATTTGTTAAGAAGCTTTTTGATTTAAACTTTTAGCATCCTCAGCTTCCTATGACAGTGAGTTCAGCAGCTTAACACTGAAAAAGCCACTCTTTCATTTGTTTTGAATTTATCAAATGATAATTCTGGTTGATACTCCCATAAGAGTGCATACTCACTCCTGTTCACCTCCTTCATTCCTCTTGGTATGATAGACTCCTGTTCTATCCAACTTTTCCACCTGTAAGTCCTTGTCAGTTTAGGATTCCTTCTGTGGAAACCATTCCTTCAGCAAGCATTGTCACCCACCTCTTCATCCTTTTTTAGATCTAAATCTCCCTGGCATGGTAAGACCAGAATTACATGGGATGCTCAGGACGTTAGGCACACTGTCAACAGAAGTTTTATTTTGCAGCTGCCTTGCCAAGGGCACCTGTGATGTGTATGAGAAAATCTGCCCTACTGTAGCAAGCCAACCTCACAAATGGGACATTCAAGAGCCATTGGCTGTCCCTAGAGCAGCCACAATAAGAATGGAGACTTAGGGAAGTCATCTACAGGGAGTTTGCTGTTATGAAAGAGTGGGTGGGGAAAAAAATGTGAATAATATCGGGGTACGTGGTATCAGCCATTTGGGTGCTCCCAGAGCATCTAGTTATTCACTGTAACTCAGCAATGATAATAAAAGAAGCTCATTCCATCACACAGGCTAGAGAGAATTTCATGCATGCACTGGAAAAAAAAAATCATGATCGCTAAACGCTCCATTTTCTTTTCAAGACACTGTGCTAGTCTGAAGTGGTGTATGTATACATTTCAGGCAAATGTGTACTTTGTCTTCAAATGAACAGCTTTCAAAATGATCTTTGGTTAAGCTCCCTTTTATTTTTATCTTTTATTCGCCTACAATGCCAGCTGAGGTTACCCATCTCCCGACAGCTACCAAATGGACTCGTAATTGTAAGGCTCGGTGATTTAATTAGACTCATTCTAAACACTCACATTTTTATCAATTAGTTAATGGGCTAAAGAGAGTCTTATTGTTGGAGCCAGGTCATTTGGAAGCTGGAGCCTTCATGAGGGCAAGAAGCTGAAGAACAACAGCGTTAATATCTGTAATTAACCTCACGAGTCCTGGGCTGTTCAATTAGGACTGAACCCCCTCTCCATCCATATGCCTTTCGTCAGATGGGCTTTTAATTTGAAATAATTGTTACAGAAAAAAATAACAAATAATAGCTTCCTTTTTTCTTTTTTGCCAAAAACAGACACATATAAGAACAAAAAAACACCGTCTTAACACACGTGCCTCTGAGCTATTTATTAAAGCCTGGTTAATTCATAGCTTCCGTATAAATAATCATTCTAGGTTTTTAAAGATTAACAAAGCTCTTGGTAACAGATATTGTGGCATCTTTTCAAACTGATCCTCATCTTGTAATATGTATCTGCGTCTTTTTAAATGCTGTCTTTACTACTGAAAAAAAAAAGAAAGTTTGAGCTTTGATTACTTTTTTTCAATTTGTTGCATGTGATTCCTGTGCTTTGGAGAATTGCATACATCTGGTCGCTGTTTTTTGCTGAGGACGAGCTGTCTGGTTTAAATATGTCTATGAGAAATTCGTATGGAACAATCTATGAGTATTATTACAGAATTACAGTAGGTTCATCATGCCTATGTGTATATAATTGAATACACATATATATCTATGATGTCTAATTAATCATATTATACAGCAAATATTTACATGCATATGTTTATAAATGAGTATGTATTTTTATATGCACATAAATGTGGAGATCAAGCTTTGCTTATTCTGGTGCATGTGATGTTTACCTCTGAAAATTCAANTTTTTTTTTTTTTTTATAAAGATTATATATATGTGCCATTGTGTAGACACAAATACATGTATAAAAACATAAAAGCCCAATTTCATGGCATGCTGAGACAATAGGCACTCCGTGTGTCCTTAATCTTATATATAATGTATACACAGTATACATTCCCTTAATGCTTGCTCCTACATTTTCATTCTCTGCAACTTACTCAACTTTATTCCAGTTGCCATTTACAAATAAATCCCTGAACAGACACACAGATGATTTTTAAGCTGCCTTTGAATTCATTGATTCAAAAGAGAGTAAAATTAATTACAAAGATTTAAGGATGGGCGTGATCACGTCAGTACAGGCCATTTAAAAGAGGGCTGGAGGTAGCTAAGTAGCTACTAAACATATCTCCTGGATCACATTAGGTTCTCGATCATAGGCATTAATTGCATATTGCTTCCACAGAGAAGTGTCTTTGCCCAGCCTACACCCCCTCACCTGCTCGTATTTATATCCGAGCACCTCGTTCCACGAAGTCATCGGGGTGTGCAGGTGCATAAGGGGGAGGCTGTGGCTGTCGGCAGCGTCACCAGATCTGGCCGTGGTTGGGGTTTCCTTTGGGAGGGAGGGAGTCACCCCGAACGTGGGGCGCGTACCTGGGGCCAGCCTGACACCGCCGGCCAGGAGGGCTAAGACCCAAAACCCAGCCTGCATCACCGAGCCTCATTGCGGGTGGCAGACCCCAGCCTCTGCCTCCGCTGTGTCCTGGGGGCACAAGGACCGCGCAAGGGCCAGAGACCTGCCGCAACCGCACAGCACGGCCCCGGCAAGCCCCGGCTCAGACCTGGGAAGGATCAGGCCCTCTCCAGCACAATCATTCCCGTCACAAAGCACGGCAGGTTCAACAGTAATTGGTCCAAAATTAAGTAGGATTAAATAACAGAAATGTAACATAGCATAAATGCCGAGAAGCCAGGCCTTCTTTTTTACACAGTTATCATTTTTTTAACAACGCCAAAGAAAGAGGCAAATTGTTGTGTAAAAATACATGAAAATAATAGTGGTCCTGGAAAGAATGTTTTTCTTCTCTCTGGCTGTTACAAAAACAGTTGACTACTGAGAAGCAAAGAGCAAATTTGCAAGAAAGGGCACAGCACAATAGCAGCAACGACTGTTAGGGGGAACGGTAGGCGCTTTGTTATTTAAGGAACTTCACTGTAATTTTAAAGCGTTATTTATAATAGTAATAATGCCAGCCAACTTGTTCCTCCCGTTTAATTTAATACATAACCAGCCTAAATAAAAGACTACAAAAGCAGCTGGGAACAGTACAGTTTCCTACTGTAATTGTGTATACGTATCTGAACATCTGATGAGCAGTAGTCTACATTTCCTTATTGTTGTAGCCGGCAGTTATATCTGTGCATGCTTCGCAGATACGGTGCTCTGCTGAGCTTCATAAATGCAGTCTTTGTTTCCTTAATTATTAGGCAGACAGTTCATTCTGTCCCATGTCCAAGTTCCAGACAGGTGGAATAAGGAGGTGGCATCTGTCTTAATATTGAATGCCACGCTTCCCCCATCTGCTGTAATAACAGTGCGGGGCTGCTTGGCTTCAGTTACCCTATTCTGCATGCAACCAGTCAGCCATATGCCCCTGTGTGCCGCACGTGCCACCAGAGCGAGCCGGCCCGGTGGCGCGGGCTCCGCGCGCGGCACGACGAGTGGGAAGGAGCCTCGGCGCGGGGCCGGGGTCAGGCACGTGCTGGAGTCAGCAGGTGACAGTCAATACAGCTACTGAGATCTGCTCAAAGCGCCAATAGAAAGGGCCTTCAAAGTCAATTGACAGAATAGAGCACGCTGCCAATCAAATTTTACAGGGCATACCTTCCAGGCTAGGCAAATAAGAAGATTTAGAGCACATGGCAGTTCATCGTTTATAATCCTGTCTTAGCCCAGCATGGCTTAGTGATAGTTCTGTGACAGATGATGAGCACATGACAGCTGGGGGATCTTATACAAACTCATACAGTAAAATTAAAATTAAATTAGTGACACACTTGTACACATTAGTTTTGCAACAGTTATGCAATCTGTTCAAGACCCGTAACACAAACCATCTCTGATTTAAATAATTTATACTGATGCAAAGGTGGTGCGGTGTGGGTTTTTTGCCTCTCCCGGAAGGAATGCAGCATTTGCACATTTTTAGCTTTAAACAGCTCTGTCCTTTTCTTTCTGTTTGTCCTGTCATTTCTTCTTCATGAGGACTGACAGAAAGAATGCAAAGATTTTTTTAGGTTGAAATGCTCAGAAGGGTCAGTTTGGGGGTTGAGAATATTTTTTTCTTGCTGACTACGTGGTGCAGTTCTTAATATTATGGCAGGTTTATTTTCTTGCATAGCTATACTACACCACGATTAAAAAAAAATAAAACCAAATAAAAACAAACCAATCTCCCCCCTCAAGCTGTGGAGTGGGAAGGAAACCTATAAGATTTGAGTGTTTTAGACGCAAGAGTATAATAAACTGGCTGTTCTTTGGCTCTTTAATCTGATAATCTTGTTACTATTTTATGTTTGTGTGTTGGAAAAAAAGAGAAGTAATCACTGAAATGTTGACAGTAGATCTGCAGTTTGAAAAGACTCATAACTTTAAAGCTTAGAGGGCCTGATCCTTTTATCCGTGTGGGTTTGACACCAGACTACATCTATTAGCTTTACTGGAGTTACACCTGATTTACACAGTGTAAACAGAGACAGGATTCGACCCTGAAATCCTTTTCGGAAGGCTACTCTATATACCAGCAGTGTGTATTTATTGCTCCTTCCCAATCGCTTAGCATTTGTCAGTCACTGGAAAAATAACTAAGTCACATAAAGTGTTTTCACATTCTTGCGTAGTGAGACTGAGATGTGCACAGACTGTTGTAATGCCATCCTACACGCCAATAATTCAGGAAATCATAATGATTTATCAGCTATAATAGTCTGGGGGGAAAAATGGAGAAAATCTTCGGCACTTTTTTCCCTTCAGCAAAATTTATTTATTTATTTGTGTGTCTATGTGTTTAAGCATAATCTTGACTGGAGGATGATTTGGGGGCTCCTAGCCGAGAAAACTCTCACAGCTAGGAAGGCTGTGTGCATGTGTATTTATATATAATTGTGAGTAAAGGATACTTTGGAGGCTTCTGACCTTGGAAACACTCACGGTTTTGAAGGTTGGTTTGGGTCCTGCAAATTGTCTCTGTGGTGAGCTCCTTTTTCAGGGGGAATAATCAGTAATAGCCACCCAAATACTGATCCAGCCTTGGAACCCCTGTTGTAAAAATGATAGCTCCTGTTCTACATACTCTTATTTTTATGTTGATAAGGTCAGGGAGAGGAAGGCTGTATTTTTCTGGAGTATTTTTAGCATCGTCCCCTTTCCTCTCAGAACCATTTGGAAGCTGCAACCATTTCCACCAGCTGTAATGCTCCACAGTTAAACTCAGCTCACCTGAAGCTCGGCGAGGATTATTCACCTGACCGCTTTGTATCAGCGGGATGCAGACAAGTGCCGTTACGGTGAGGTGGCTCTGTTTCAGCCCAGCCGGGAGTGGAGCTACAAGTGGGCAGCTGTGCGTGTGCATTTTATGTCTCATGCGGTCCCTCTGCAGAGCCAGGAGCAGCGCTGGTCCCAGGTACTGCTGGTGGCACAGCCAGGAGCTACCCTGCAGTCGTGACAGCAGGCAGGGCTGAGCCAGGGCATCCAGCTGGCCTGCCACATCCAGGGAAAAAGGCCTTCCGACCAGTGCTGCTGTTCTGGTAACCAGAGAAATACTCCACATGCTCCTTGCCTGCTCATTCCTGGTGATTCGTGCTGCCTCTCCTGCTGTGTTCTCGCTCTTTCCTGGCCCATCTACACCAAGCAGGCTCAGTGAGGTGCAGAGATCCCAGAACCTGTGCTGGTGAGTCCAGTTCAGGACCTGGAGGACGTGGAGCCACATCAGCAAAGCTGGGCCTGTGAGTCCCCGTGTGGCCATCGCTGCCTGGAGGGCAGCAAGTTCATCTCTGCCTGGAAGTGGTCACATGTAAGTGCACAAAGACTGCTGTGGTGGCCTCAGTACTGTGTGACAGTCAGGAGGCCCCTGGTACATACAGCTGCAATATGTTTTGTAGAGGAATGTATTTTTAAAACTTTTAAGAGCTTTAAAATATGGTTTTCTTCCTGTTTTCTGTTTCTTCTCCCTGGGGCTGGGTAACAGCAGGTTCTTCTGGCAACATGAGTCCAATTGTGCAGGTTTCAGAAGGAGAGAAAAATGGTGTATAATCAATTGTATACAATAAAACTCAGGGGGAAAAAAGCCTTTTCCATGCTGCACAATATCAGCATTTTGCAATTGGACACTCTATTTACCAAGGCTAGAAAGAGAAGATGCCTTCTAAGGAAGAGTTTGGGGCTTTAAAATATCAGAACACAATCTGGAGGGTGCAAACTGGTTTACTGGAACCCATCACAGAGTATTGGCTGCCCCACACATCAAAATAAAATCATTTAGGGATGAAAAACCCCTCACAAGTGGAAAAGTAGCAGCATGTACCCATCTCACCAAGGAGGAAGCCAATGAAGGGATATCCCTTGGAGCGCCCAGTCGCAGACATTGGCTGAGCGGATGCTGTAAATGGATCCGAAGGGCTGGAGCCATATGGGCTAGATGGGCTGGAGGAGCTGTGGCCAGCCCTGCAGTGCAGCTCCATGGACTTCCCATGGCAGCTGGCTGCATGTTGTGCCCGATGGGCCACAGTCACCTGCCTTGCTCTGCTGGGGCCTCACCAGCTCGGGCTCTCCTACAACTTCACTTTCTTATCTCAACTTCTTGCAGAGGTCCTGTCCACATCCCACCATATCCTGGTGAGGGCAATGTGTTGTCCAGTGGTTATCCTCCTGGGTGTGGTAAGGCACCGTTACCTGCCCATTCAGCTTCTTCACCAGGTTCTCCTCCTCCTTATGGCAGTTGAAGAGATTCTTGCTGTCAGGGCAGGTCATTTAGATGTTGTCACTTGTAGGGATGTTGGCCAGCATCGGACCAGGGTCTTTGAGTGCTGAGTTGCCCAACAATTTCTCAGAGGTCTCATTGCTGAAAGCCTTCCTGGTTTCAATTGAGATTGATGCTTACATGGTGCCAGTCTTCTGACACTCTCTGGTGTTACTGTCAATTACTTCCTTTGGGGACTTGAGGGACTGCCTGGTCTTCAGCTCAGGCAGGGCTCTGGGGCCTCCACTCATCACCCCACTCAGGGGGATGTAATTCAGCAGCTTCTTGTCATCACACATATCTGCCCTCATATTCTGGCTGCCCCACTGAACGGTATTCAATCCAGAAATCCCAGAGAGGGAGGGTTGCTGTTGTTTAGAAAAGAGAAATGAAGGGTGTAATTTTCCCTTATTTGTAATACTTAGAATGCTGTAGATTATAAAAGGAAAAAAGTGGGATGAAGATATATTGGAGTGATGGAGGAATCATACACAAATTATGCCTTTATGTACTGCACAGGCATGGAACAGAGTCAAGGCTGGCAAGAAGCTTAGCCATGTCCTGCACAAGGGACAGTTTTTTAATTACTTGATGGAGTGACTAGCTGTGATTTGCAGAGAAACCTGGGAACGAGACATCTGTCTCCCACTAAATGAGGGCAACTGGTAGGGCTGCGTACCTGTTCTTTTTGAAAAGAAGTACAGCCCTATAGCATAGCCATGTCCTAATGCACGTGCTTTATAAAGGGAGCAAGTGGGAGCCAGGCTAGGGATCAAGCACCACAAATCAGTTCTCACCTCCTATCTCCTTGCTGCATGACACAAGCATCCATTTAACTCCTCTGCCAGCTGGTAAATAACAATACTGGTGATAGGGAGTCACAGGTGTCGTGTGGGATATCCTGGGCTGTTATACTGGGCTGTATGTATAACATGTATGTTATACATAAGTATACATATGTTATACATACATGTCTTGCCTTGAAATCCTGGGCTGGTTATTGCTACCTGTCATTGCATCTCTCTGCTGTTTTGTCCGGGTCTCAAGGTAACACAGTATGTCCATAGTCAATGAAATTTTAGTTTGAGAATGGGCCGTGGAAGCTAGATTATATGTATTTTGCTGAAGTAGGCATGAATAGGACATGATGGTTTGGTCCTTCTATTTATATGGATAAGTATGTGTTTGGGGTACGTGTAATTGTGTGTTGTATGTGTCCATGTTGTGTGTAAAATACACCCATACAGGCTGGCGTAGATTACCTAATCACCCCATTTGTGAATGAATTAGGTTTCATGAAAATATGTGGCACCACGAGAATTAATAACAAAGGCACGTTGCCACAATGAACATTTTATGCAAGCTTATAGGCATAATGTAATGAACAAAGCGAGAGGAGAAACACTGAGAACAATATCTTCACTCTATCAGCAGTTTACTTCAGTCTACTTATATTTGATCAAAGACTGCAAATATAGCTTAAACAGCATGAAATAATCGCCAGGTTTGCAACATGAAATAATTTAAAAGAAAAGGCAAAACACATAACCGGCTCAATGCCATGATGCAATGGGCGTGTGGACTCATTTTGTGATGAACAGCCAAGGAACAGCAGCGGTAGGGAAATGAGGCTAGAAGAGCTAACTTCCCTCCTATGTCTTCTTTGAAGATTTCCACATTCTGGGGAGAAGATAATGGAAATATTTTACCTGGTCTATTACAGAGAGGTCAGTGGACCAAAAAAATAAAATAAAAACAGAAAAAAAAAAGAAAAAGACCAACAATGTAGCATAATGCAATTGTAAGGCAGATTTTGGAGGGAGGGCAGGGTTTTCCCCTTGGACTGCAGTGGCAGAGAAGGGATCAGCTGAATGCACATATGGAATAGTTCAATTATTCACAAAGGAGTAAAGGTTACCAAAACCCACACCCTGCAGCCCACGCTGAATCTCTTGTGCTGAAAGGGATGTAAGCTTTTCCCCTCCTATTTGTCTTCCTAGTCATGGCATCTCTTTCCACTTGAAAATCAAGGAGACAAGGTTTTCTGTTGTCCCTTCATATCCAAAACTGCTACAGACAGACTGACGTGCCTACCGAAGGGGATAAGCCAAATGCACCCCTCTCCTCCCCATGGCTCCTCTGACACTCCCTGCATCCCGCTGCTTCCCTGGCCACACCATTCGGCACTGGTGGGTAAATCCATGCTCAGCAGCAATAGCCCAAGCAGAGGAGCTGCCAGGGGTTCCCACGTCCGCAGGTCCCTGTGCAGGGGTGCAGACAACGGGCAGAGCATCAGGGGCAAGAACAACCCTCCTGCCCTCCGCAGATCAGCTGGGGCCGAGTGCTGGCTGGCCATGGAGGGCTGACATCCTCATGCGTTGTTGCAGCCAAATGGGATCCTCTGGGTCAAAACTGATCGCAAAAGCAGAATTTGCTCATTGACAGCCACGTTTTCGCACAGGGTACGAACACCAAGAGGGGAGAGCTATTGCTCCATCCCAGCATCCCCAGCTACAGGCAGATGCAGTTGCATCTGTCATTGTAGCAATGATTACAGTTAAGCCAGTTTAATTTTTTCCATTCAGTCTCCCGTTTTCAGTTGCTGTCATTTCCTCAATAGCTAAATACTTCATTTGAGATCCTTGATGCTTATTCTGTGCCTCAGGGTGAATTTTGCAGTTCTTTCTGGTGTTGTTTTTTATTACTTTTTTTTTTCCTCAAGGACCAGCAAAATGCCCCAGCCTTTTCTCTCAGCCTTTTGAATTAGTGTTGCTAATGCTAAAAATTGGCTCCAGTAGCTGTCAGTTTAATGCTTTCATTTTTTTATAATTAGTATTTTACCGTTTAGGAATGTTCAGGTTTGATCTGGGGGAGAAACATGGAATTTAGCAGATGGACAGTACCGGAGGAGGACAGCTACTGTTTGCTGTCACTGCTAAAACATACTTGGGTGCAGCCACATTGCAGCATTGCTCTTTGCGCGCCCTCAGTGAAGCGGTGCAGATGCCACGCTGCAAAAATCCCATCCCCAAATGCAAAACCGCCAGACACCGCCAACTTTGGATTTCTGAGAAGAGCCAGCGGCCATCCCCTTTTGACCCCGAGCTGGTTTGGAAGCCACAAGATGGCCCCGTGTTTTACTCGCTGCTCTTTCACCAACCGGCACGAATAATTCTGTGAACTTCACAGCCCTTATTACCGAGCAAGGCCTAATAATGTCATCTCAGGAGGCAAGTAATTGCACTAATTAAGGGGTTGCACAAGGTCACTTGAGGCTGGGCTGGGAATACAAGCTTTTGTCTCTCACCCCGCTGCTGCGCCCTACGAATATGCACGCTGCAGCCTCACGCTGTCTGCAACCACTGGGCCCAACTCCCTTTCAAAACTGGGAATGCCAGTCTGGAGCAATACCAGCAAAAGTGGTTTTAAACCTCCTTTCCCTCTAGAAAGCCTCCTGCTTTATAGAAAGGTTTGAAGTTGGTGCATTCTGTGGGAGGTGAGTTGGAGATTTGTTGAGGAGGAGGAAGGAAAAGTGTCTGTGTATGGCTGGAGACCCAAACTGCTGTCCTTGCGTTAAGAAATCTGCAATATTTTACATGAAACCATCATGGCAGAAAGTGTATACCCCTTTTCTATTAGGGAAACAGGCATCACATTCCACCGCCTTCATTTGTAGGGGCTTCTTCTAATTTTTGATGGCTCAATTTTGCCCCTTTCAGGCTGTCTGAGCCACACGGCTACCTGTCATCCATGTGTGGCTTCATTTATGGGAGAGCAGGTACTGCGGAGAGGAAGGAGTGGTTGGGGAGAGCGAACCCACCGCCGGCATCGCCTCTCTCCAGCCCATGGAGCAGATGAGGGATGCGGTGAGTTACGTAAATGTAGGAACCAGAACTTAATGAAATGGCTCTAAATGTGACAGCATTCATGAAAAGATTAATTACCAGGAGTAAATGGGGAAGGATGCCAGGAATTGATAGGATTGGTACCAATACCAAAAGCCTGCTGTGCTACTAGAGCCATAATATGCAGTCCTAATCTGTGGGTCTATTGTTTTTCCTACAGAAACAACAGGCTTCAGCCAATGATATAAAAGGGTCTATATTACAGTTTCTGCAGGAAAAACAACAACAGCCATTAATAATAATTACCTTAAGACAAATCGGCAGCAGAGTGTGGCACACACTAATATCCTCCCAAGAATGAGTCTCTGGGAAGAGAGGGACTGTTGCTGTATTTATCCCAGTGGTTGCGCAAATGAAGGGAGAGAATTAGAAAGGAGAAAGTGGGAGAGAGTGAGAGACAGAAACAAAACAAGACAAGGACAGAAAGAGTGAGAGAAAGAAATGGCAGGTTTTCCCATTGGCAACCAGCTGGTGCTCTTTCTTGGCATTAAAGAGTCAGAGTACGTGGGCTGATGTCTCCCTACTTGCACTCTCCCTATGCAATTTCAGCAGAGAAGAGTGAATACATATTCCTTTGGATTTGCTGGTTAGGCCCTCAATTTGCCAGCGACTAATTAAGTATGAAGAAGGGCAGCAAAGAAGCAGACCCAGAAGCTCTCTTAAATGAGATCATTATTACTGTTCTCTACAAAGACCTGCCCTCTCCACTTCCCCTGAAGCAAAGGAGTCTATATTTTTAATTTGTTCTTGCCCATCTCCTCTCCTTGGCAGAATTGATGTATCTGACATATGAAATCACAAAGTAACCCGTGGCAGGATAGAAATGAAAAAGCTCCATTTTGCAGTGGGATTAGATGAACACATTTGACTAATGGCGATTTCCTGCTGCATTTTATGTTGACTGTGATTGTGCAAGAACTTTAAACTCAAATTTCAGATGACTGAAGACACTGAGAACATTGCATTAACTCCTAGTACAATGAGGTTTTACAGGCTGCTGCCAAATGTGTTCTTAGGCAGTATGTACCTCTGTATTTTGAACTTGTACATAGATCAAGGTAGCTACAGGTGTTGAGAGAGAACAACAGAGAAAATATTTCTGTAAAGATATACAACAGATACTTAGAGATTTCTCTGTTTGTATGCTTAAAGGTATCGTATTTTTCTATATACACACTATTTCTCTTTGATCGGTGTGTGTATGTGTACTGATCAATACTGTATTTTAGCTATAATAACATGAATATTACTACACAAAATAAGTATAAGTTTACATACAAAAATGTAGAAGACTGTATAAACAACTGTCAGTTGGAAAGGGCATATCTATAGCTATCTTACTTGAAAAAAGAAATACACAACATTCTGTAACATCTACAGTGTTAATATGTAACATATGGTGTCTGTTTCACATGCTAATAGTGACTTTTTAATTTGGAGTCAGCCCCAATGAACCTAAGTCTGCAGTGTCTCCAGGATTAATTATGAGTACTAGACAGTGATACCAAGCCTCTCTTCTTGATAAGCTTTATAAACCAGGTTTGCACACAGGATAAAATAGCTCCTGAGTGGTTAGAGAGTTGCCATATTTAACCTACACACGACCTGCTGGTATATCTTTTTGGAGAAAGCAAGTAACTTGTTAAGATACTCGGTCTATAGTCAGGGCATGGACAATACAAGAGGGAGACACATAGCATTTATGGATGTTGACATTAATTACTGAGCCCCAGACACCTATTGAGCATAACCCTTTGAAATGCTTTATTCAATACACAAACACTGCTTGAAAAGTAGGGAAATGGGTCCAAATGGAGAGCAGTATCATGAGGTCCATGGCTCTGGCATTAACCAGTATTCTTCTGCACCAGCATTGTTCCTGCCCACAGCCTCTGTGTTTGGGAGCTTCTCCTGGAAATGCTCCTCTGGGCTGGAAATCCTAAGGGACCGGGAGAACACAAATGACCACACGTGAGTTGGCCTGAAGGTCCATCTAAGCCACCAGAGGTGGCCGATAAGAGATGCTTACAGAAAAAACAAAACAAAACAAAACAAAACATGAAAACAGGGCAAGCCCTCCTTATCTCCTGTGTTCCCTGCGGCACTGAACTTCCCAAGTCAGAGGCTGTATCTTTTTGCTAAGTAGCCCTAGCTGGTGCTTGCTATATGAATTTGTCTCTAGCTTTTCAACCTGTTTGTACTTTGATTTCCACAGAAGAGAGGGGAGTACACAGCCAATGAGTGCCCTCACTGGCCCAGAGTAATTTCATAGCAGTACAAAAGCCCCCGGTATCACTTTAAATAGGTTTAGGTGCAAAGATCAGAGTCTATCCTAAGCACAGCATAATGTTCTTCCTTGGAGAAAATGGCTTCTTGACATGTATGGGGATCCTGCTGCGGTGAAGACATTAGAGCTAGTTTTCTCTAAAATACATGCGCTTGGATGCTCAGGTGACCTCAAGTTCATTTTCTCTTCTGTGACAAATAGACCTGCTTAAGGAATTGAAACTTTCTTTCTTTTCCCGATTCTCTTTTATTAACTTCAGGTTTTTAAATTACTGAAAAATGTATTTAAAGTGGTTTCCAAGGTCACTGGAAAACTACATTTTTTGAAGTGTCAGTAGAAAATAACCAACTTTTGAACCACAGAAACGGTGATATTTATTTTTGAACCTGCAAACCCAGTGATAAATCCAAGCTGTTTACATTAGTTTGAAATCTGTTTTCCTGGTTTCGGCCAGCCACGGCCCTTCTGCAGCTACTTTCTCTCCAGATAATTTACCATTCCCACTGCAGCATAAGTTCTTCTCCAGACAGTAATACGGTGGCTGCCAGCCCTGCCACCAAAATGGCCCTGTCTCACAGGCTAAGTCGGATCAGCCTGAGCCAGGATTTTCCCAACACACACTGTCTGTCAGGGCTGCAAAACCAGGGGAGCGGGGTTTCCAGGGGTGGCATTCACATCCGTGGTTTGGTACGAAGCTATTGCCCCTGGACAGTGCCCGACGCTGTAGCATTGCCTGCAATCATCTTCCAGAGAGACAGGAACAATCATTTATAATAATTAACGATCCCAGAAGAGTTTTCACAAGAACTGATGTGTTTATCTGTCATGCCCTGGCTAAATTCCAGCAAGGACTACATGACATCCTGCCTCTGTAATTGTATTTCATCCACCTAAATGCTCCTGCGATTTCGACCAGGAAGGATCATCTTCGTTATTCCTTGTCTAGCAACTCTTGTGCTGGGTTGCTGTATTCAGAAATAGCTGCCGAGCCAAAACCGTTTCAGTTGTAAGTGATCATTATTGCAAATTCTTCTGATTTCATGATGAATCTTAGGATTTTTAGTATTTTTTCCTAAAGCCTCAGCTGTTGGAGTCATTATGAAGCACAAGGATCTCAGTTTTCATGTTTTTAAGTAAGTGGCTAGCCCTTGTAGTTGAAAACACGAGGCATGTTTACCCTAGAGGCTGAGAAGCCGGATGGTGGATAAGAAAATGCAACAATTTTGGTTTTTAATCTCATGATTTTTTAAGCCAATCTCATAATTTTGGGGAACTGGACTCACAGTTAGTGAACGCTTGCAGTTGGCAATACCAACTGATCATAATGTATCTCTTGTATATCAAACAGGAGTGCCGCAGAGCTTAATTAATTACTGCTTTAACTCATGTTTGCCAAAAGCTTTGAAATCCTTGGATGCATTGAGTTCTTTTTAGGACAAAATACAATTTCCAATGTTAAAGCTGCTCGGATCTGCTAGTCTGGAAACCTCTCAGTACCCACCCATTCAATTTAACTGATAAAATGCATTTCTGTAGCATCCTCACTCTGAAACATTGAAGACCCCGTTCCCTGGAGGCAGAGTTACCATACATGACCACAAGATGAACAGTGTCTTTCCAGTGGGCTTTTGGAGACAAAACTAGACAATTTCTCAGTCATGTTCACACCCAACTTTTTGGGGCACCACCCACCAGCACCCAAGGAGGACAGAAACCCATGCCAAAGTCTTCCAATACCACTGGAGGCCAGAAGAAGTCATGCTGTTTCGAGCAGACAGTTCTCAGGCTGCCATAGGTGTCCGCTGACCGCAGCTCGAGCCTGTCAGCTCCGTCACAAATGCCGATGCACAGCATCTCTCGATGGCATCGCACACCAATAAAGGACATCAACCCACAGATGTGTCGCTTGATTCCAGCCTTTCACTTAGCACCACGCAAAGCAACAGCTCGGACCATCCTTTCATTTTATCCACCACTGGGCTGAAGCAAATGTTAAGCCTTTAGCAGAGCCCCTCACTTGGTGGGATGGCCACCACCTCCCCGCCATCCCACTGCAGCGCAAACACAGGCTTGGCAGCCAGGCAGATATCTATATGACCCAAAGCTATTACTATATTGAAAATATTTGCATAGACTAAGTAGGTCCTTCTAATCCTCTCTGGATGTCCTAGAAAAGAGGCCAGGCTCTGCTCAGGCTGGGTTCGTTTCACCCCAGAGCTGTCCAGGCTGCAGGGCACAGAAAATGGTGTGTCATGCAATAAAATCAGGTGCCTCGTGCTAGGTCTGATGAGAATGTCTTTTAAGCCAAAATAATGCTGGGTCTTATTTACTTGTCAGCTCAGCCTTTAATTTAAGACAGGCACAAATGAATCACCAGCCATGTTACTGTTGCCTCATTGGAATCCCTCTATTATAATCTCATAGTTTTTTCACCTAATTAATTTCCCCTTTCCTTGCACCAGTGTTTCATGAGTGTATCTTGTTTGGAGGAGATTAAGAGTCACACACTTCATTAGTAAGGTGTAAATTATCAGAGAGACCCTCTCCATCCACCTGCTTAATTGGGTTAATGAAGCGTCTCTGTGGGCCCTGGTAAGGCAGCACTGCTCTCTGCTCCCTGCAGGCGTTACCAGGGCTGTTTGGAAAATAGATGGAGACCTTAAAGTTACCACCTTTGTGCTTTTTGAGAGTTGCAGGCATTTAATTAAAAAAGAGGAAGAAAAAAGGTAAAGTTGACACAAACTGCAAGTTCAAACGTTCCCATCTATAAAATTACAGTTACAAATATTGTGTAAACCAGTCCAAACCAGAACTTTCTCATGGCTAATTCCTAACTAATCCTAATTCCTAACCTTTTCTCTATCTAAAATACTTAGACTGCATGAATGTGACACACCCAGAGAAGCCATTAATGCTCAGTCAAATGGTTAAACTGGGATGGAGGCTGTGGCAATGCAAAGGTAAAAGCAGGGGAGCACGTTCAGCCTCCAGTTGTGCGATGTAGGGCACAGATAGTTCTGGGCAGCGCTGCTGGGAGCATGGGTGCCCCTCGTCCCTGCTAGAGCTGATCCCGCATGAAAACCAGGTCCGTTTATCTCTGCACATCCCTGTCTAGCCTCTGCTTGGCTTTTGGAGGCTATTCTTGCAAAGGAAAGTGATAAAACTCATATCAGGTACATACATTAGAGCACATCCCCTGAACAGGGAATTTTAAGTTGATATTAGAGATTATTTGCACTGCAACTCTCAGCTCAGAAAGTCACGCTCCTCCAATCGGGTACAGAAATACAGCGTGACTCATCAGTGCCGAGCACACCAGGGTGTGCGTTGATTTCGCTCGTGGGGTGAGATGGGCTTAGCACTGCCAAAAAACAAAGCTGGAGCTGAGCAAGGCCAAAGCATCACGAACGCCGAGGCTCTTGAAATGCGCTTGCAGGCTTTTTCTCATGAACAAGGCACTGAACTCAGACTTGTGCAGCCAGAAACAAATCCATCAGCAGTCCCAAGTCTCAACCAAATGGACAATTTGTGCACAGAAAATGAGGAGAAAGTCTGTGGGTAAATTATTTGTCGCAAATTATTCGCCCAGCTCTACCTGACAGAGCAGCGTTCTGCGTTTGATCTCTGTGAGCGACTGTCACGGGAATCAAAGGGAGTTTTGTCAGGGGATTAAGCGCAGAAGATGTCGTCGAGAACTACATTAAAGATAAGAAATCCAGAGTGTGGCCCAAAGTGGCTAATCCCAGCACAACTAGTGAATTATTAAGTTGGTCATTTGACAGAAGGAGGGAAAAAAAAAAAAACACAACTGTTTTTGAGACTGCCTAAAAAGAGGTTTCTATTAAAATACAGCAGTTGCATAATGAGAAAGCAAAGTATGGTTCCAGCAGAAGAGCCAGGCTCTTGTGCCGGTCGCTGCAGATATGGACTTTGGGCAGAAAAACAGTGGCTTCCAGGGGCTGCCCCTTTTCTTGGGCACAGGGCTTTCCACCATAGTGTGTATGTGTATGTGTATGTGTATGTGTATGTGTATGTGTATGTGTATGTGTATGTGTATGTGTATATGTAGCACCTGCTACAGCTGCCCGGGAGAAAGCAGAGTGTCGAGGTGTCAGCAGTTGCTCACCTCTGGGGACTTGAGAAGTGCCTGAGACACCGGGCTGATCCCAAATTGACCCCGCAGCAGGGCCATCCTACCTCTAGCATCTTCACACCTTGTTGGTAAGACATGGGTGCTAAGATCTCCCTTTCTGCCAGGAGCACCTAACTGTATTGTAATTGCTGCTTGTGCTGTGTTGCCCAAGGAAGCCTGAGCCGGTGTAACAGCATACATTATTCAAATGCTATTGGGAAGCCAAAAGAGACTCGGGATGGGGCAACCTATGTCAACCTCCGTGATGGCTTGGAGCTGTAGGAAGGTGCTTGGAAGCAGCATTGGGAACATCCAACTGGGATGGCCACCACAGCAGCATCTCTGGAAATCAGTCCCTTAATTAAAAACTGCTGAAGTTCCCAAAATTCAATCTCCTGTCTCGTTCCTACCCAGCACAGAGCAAAAGAAACATGATGGGTGCCACCCTTCAGTGTGAGTCGCAGAAAGCACAGGGTGATAGAGAGGAGGACGTTCATCAGTCAGAGAAGAAAGCAGACAGGTGGGTCTCAGACTGCTGGAAATGATGATTTCTGGACAGAGAGGCTCCTACAGGCATGGGAGCATCTTCATAGGCAGCTGACCAAGGGGATGAATATGAGAAAACAGAAATCTTAAGAGTCTCATGGGGAAAAGGGAAAAGGAGTGAGTGAAACACCATCTCCAGGAATCCTGCCAGGGATCCTGGGGAAGCTGATAAGTGTATTTGATGAGCCAGGAGCCCCAGCAGAACGAGATACCATATATGCTACTCAAAATCGAGAGGAGGGGAGGCAAGAGGTACTCATGTTACAGAGGTGGGAACTCTGGCATCATAATGCTGCCTTGCAGATGCTGCAGAGTCCCTCATCAGGGACAGGCTGACCTGTGAGACGTGTCCAAGGGCACAGGACAGGGTGCTGAGCAGCAGAACCAACCCCACAGAAGTGTCTTCAAATACGAAGGGCTGCATCAGGGTCCTGTGTAAGCCACAGAGAGTGACACAGAGGGCAGAAAGAAAAAACACTCCACAGGAGTGTTGGGATCAGAGTCACTTAATGCCTCAATGCCAACACTGCTAGGAAATGTGAACTGAGGATGCCACGTTGCAGTGAAGAGGCAGACATCTATGAGACGCTGCCACTCCAACGTACAGCAGGCACTAAGACCATCTCTGCCATTGCTGGGCTGATGCTGTACAATGGAAATCCCCAGGACACCCCACAATTGTCCCAGAGGGCTTCCAGACATCATGAAGGATCAGCAGGGACGTGTTTGGTGTGGAAGAAAGGTAGGTTAAGAAAGAAGCCATCCGAGAAGACAATGCCAGGCTGCAGCATCTGCCAAAGCAGCTGGCTGGAAGCTGAGGCTCATGGACATCCTCGCTAAGGGACACGCTATGGGACTGCTCAAAGGGGCTTCAGAGCTTCACAAATCAGAACAGAGCAAGAGACTGCCTGATCCTACCAATACATACTGCGGACTGGTAGGTAGAATCCCTTATCCTCCAAATCAAGCCAGCGATCAACTTTAAGTAATCCCTGTTTCTGGAAGATGTATTTCCAGGCATTATGCAGACAAAGCGGGAGAGAGCAGTGCTCATGGGAAGTGGGGTAAGCGATCCCTCGCTCTGCTGGAGATCTGGGCTCACACGGGAGCTGACAGCAATCCCTCAGGCTCCCTTTCAACCACAGACACAAGCTGCAACAAGGGATGTACGGGAAAAAGCTCTCCTCCATGAGAGCCCTACGGCAGGGACTAGAGAGGCTGAGAAGAATCTCCATCCTTGGAGATATTCAAAATTTGGCTGGAGCAACCCAATCCAACTTTGGTTAGCTCCACTTTGAGAAGGATCTTGGACTGAAAACCTTCAGAGGTCCCTTCAAACCTGAATTGTTCTAAGACTTAAAATTCTATTTATGCAGAATGCTGTCTAATAGGAAGCAGCCAACGTGAACTTGTCAAGAACAAATCTCATTAAACCAGAATCACACCCTTCTGCAAACATCCTGCACAGCAGACTCGGGACAAGCACTACGTGTAATGCACTGTGAGTCTAGAATACTCTGACGCCGACTTGTATGGCATTCTCATAAGCAATCTAGAGAAGTATGAGCTACAAGAAATCATTTAAAGATTGAACCAGACTTAGCTGACAAGGAATATTCAGTTCTTCTTTGCCATATTATTTCATTTGAAGTCTACTTTTACCCCACATTGCCAAGAATGGTTGGATGAGGAAATGGAAAATGTGCTTTAAAGTGTACAGGTGGAAGCAAGCTGGTTCAGGTGGTCTGTCAGCACCTTGGCTTGACTTTGTAGGATTAGAAAAGGAGTAAGTCCTGTGAGCAACTGAGGGATCTAAGAGGATGCTGCTGCAAAGCGAAGGAAGAGGGGAGATTTCTGGAGGGCTGCCATCACACCTGAGAGACTCTGAGCCCTCAGAAGTCTTCCCCTAGCTGCATAGAAATTAAAATGTCCACTGTTAAAAGGAAAAGGTAGCCACTGCCTGGACCCTAGCAAGAGGCCCGTGTCTTGCAGAGTTAGGAGTTTTGAAGCTCCGCTAGAAACCCATCTCCATGTATGAGGCTTGACTGCTAGTGATGTTTGCAGCCCCTCGGTAAATCGCCCTCCTCACAGAGAGCCCTGCAGCCCGAGGAGCACGTCTTCAGGCTGCAGCTGTTACGTGGCACGCAGGGAGCAGAGGAACCCACCCCTCACGGCTTCATTCTTCGGTTCACGATGGACTTGACCGAGTCACAGGCTGTAATTAGCACCCACACTGCATTCCTGGCCCCTGATGTCTCTGCAGGCCAGGTTAATATTCCCTGTCTCCCAGTTCTAGGTGCCAGAGCTGTACAGGCAGGGAAGCACCCATGGCAGAGAGCAACTGCAACGTGCTGGGCTGCTGCATCCCAGGAGAGAGATTACTGCCTCCCACTGCTCCCTGCTCCCTTCCCAGGGTGTTCCCATCCCCTCAGAGACCTGCTGGCTTAGTCCCACGTGTGATAGCTCTCTAAGCTCTCAGAGTCACCCAGGCTACTAAAACGCTGCCATTAAGTAGATGCACATGACAGGGGAAGCATAACTTTTTAGCTTGCCTCTGCAGCAGCTAGAGGAGCGTGTGTGGCTGCTGCTGACCACGGCCAACCTGTGAAAACAAACGCGGGAGACACTGAAAAGGAGGAGGTGGGAAAGGACGTCGTGACCCTGCTTGTCAAAGCAAAAAGATGAACAGCTCTGCTGAAAGGTGAACCAGTCGGGGTTTGTTTGCTGACACCTCGCTGCTTGGATACTCAAACCTTGCAATCCTCTGCCACCCTTTGGCAATAGCACGGTCATGTCTGCCCTGCATTCCTCCCCTTTATCTGTTTTTTTGTAATTCAGCTGACAAGAAACTCTTCCAAAACAATGGCACACTCATCTGTCCTCACTGAAAGCAAATGATTTACAAACAAGCTCAACTTCCCACCACGTTTACGGTCTGTAAATCGTCATTCTATAGCGAAGATTTGCTTTGGTGAAAGTTCTGGTGAAGCACATATCCTGCATGAGTACAAATAACTGGGGAGGGCTGAACTGCTGTCTGTCTATCGTCTTACTTGCACTGTTTCAAAAATCTATCAGCTGCTATCACCATGCTAGCACTTGGACCAGGAATATGGGGTGTCAGAGAAGTCCTTTTCTTCCAACAAGGAACTAAAATGGAAAATGACCCCTAAAGGCCCTTTAGATCCCTTTCCAGCCCTCTGCTTTTCCCTTTTTGCTGAAAATAAAACAGTTTGTGGTTATCTCTCTGACGACATCTGGAAGAGTCTCGCAGCCATCTCAAGTAGTCGGGGGCACACACTGGCTACATCCGCTCGGACGCAATCAGGAGGAAGAGATTTGCTGTAAACAGCAGCAGTCTGCATGGTTTTTGTGTTTTAACGGGTTCAGGAACTGGTGTTATAATATGCTAACAACTCTGCAGGGCGATCATTATGCAAATGCCTACAGTAAACAGGTAGGAAATTAGATCTAATCAGGACAGCCCCCTCCCTCTCCTCTCCTGACACATGAACAGTAAGTTGACTCGATCACATTGCTCGCAGTACAAACCAAGAGAAGCTGAATTCCAGCCTGAAACCTCAGTTTTTCATTTGTCCTTTTGTTCTTGTGTGTTTGGTTTCTTGCATGTCACTGGAAACCTAAGGGCAGCCTTGTGATTGCTTTAATTTTAAAGCTCTGAGAACAGGCTAGTGTGGCTGGGTCTAGAAGTAAAGCCGCTTGTGGATTTCTGTGATTTGAAGGCAAATAAAAAATAAGCACATCATGCCTGGTCTCCACAAGTAATATGACTGTATAATGTCTAATCACTGTCTAATAAACTGTGGAGTGAGTAAAGAGACTGTTTGCTAACACTAATGGGGACAGTTACAGTCACAGATCCCCAGTATGAGCCCACGAGCATCACTGAATTCTCATGATTATCAGGAGCCCTGCACATTTTCGGTGCTGCCGGGGGGTCACACAGATGATTTCTGTCTCACGCTCCCTCTCCTGCTCAGCTCAGCCCACCTCATGCATTTGCAACACCTCGGCTCCTCTGTGCCCAAGTGCCAGACACAACTGGCTGATTTGCCCCGTGCCCCATCGACGTCTGGCTCATCTCACGCAACCCACCTGCACGTGACCATGTGTGGCATTGTGCGGGTGGGCTTGGGGGAAGGTCCCTTACTGCACCTTGCTGCCACATCCCCAACCCAGCAAGCACGATGCCTGCAGCCAGAGTCCGTTCAGGCTTCCTTGCAGGGCCCCTCATTGGCCTGACCCCAAAAATCTCTCACAAACATAACCCAGACAGAGCTAATCCTCAGGACAACGCAGGTTGCAGGGCAGAGTGCCTCTGCCCCTGCCACCAGTGGTCCTCCAGGCCCTGCCAGCAGGAAGCGCTGCCCTTGTCCCCAGGTCCGCTCTGCTTGTCCCCTTCCCAGCTGGGCTGAGCGTTCCCTCTACAATCTCAGCTCCTGCCGTTAGAAAATGTCAGACTCCCAGACATCGTAGAAAGGACCAGACACCCTGCAGCAAATATTCCAGGCGGTGGCCAGGAAATAACAACTGTTGCCTGCAGCATCTTTGCAAAGTTGAGGCAATCAAGGTGCTGCAGACAGCTGCAGAGAAGCCATGCAGATGGCTCTTGTCTTCCCATTTCCAGCGTGCAGCCGTGGTGGCCTTCCTGCATCATATATAGGCCCTGGGACAAGCAGGGATCACCAGACATTTAACACGGAGGAGAACAACACAAAACTCCTGCGCTTCTGTCCCACATGGAATCCTGGCTGCTTGGGACACATCTGTCACCAGCATGGGGCTTTCAAACACACCTAGGTGTGAGCAATGGGTCAGGGGGACCTGAGAATTCCTTGGCACCCCAGGGTGCTACGTGATGCTCTGTTTGCCTTTGGTTATTGCAGTCTGAGCCAATGGTACAGCAACGAGGGGAGCCTTGGTAGGCCCTCACTAGCTGGTGGTGCCATCAAAGTAGAAAATGAAATGGCAGAGGCTGGGATTTTCCCTGGGAAACTGGACATATGGGGACTATTTTAATATGGTTGCATCAATGCAAGTAATTAAATAAATGTAGTAAGGCTCTAATTTTGCTCTCTGTTATATAGGGACCAGTGTAATGCCACAAGGAGAGCTCTGCATCTGCACAGTTGTTCCCAGCAAACCCCAGATAGCTCCAGCACTCTCTTTATTACTAATTTTGAAGCAGCCCACCAGCCCTTGCAATGTCACACACTTGCAGCAGACCTGGATGATCCATTTGAGCATAGGGGCCCACCCAAAATGGAGAAATGCACCCCCAAAGCACAGGGAAAAGAGACAGACCTCCCTCTGCAACCCCTTCTGCAGTCACCTCTCTCCCCATTGACGTGCGAGGCCAGGAGACAGAAATGAGCTTTGGCAGCCTCTTGCAGTTTAATTCATCCCTGGCAGTACCTGCCTGGTGCCCTGAGCTCCCTGCCAAAGGAGGCGGAAAGTTTGCACACCTGGAAGGGTTGGCACCGCTTCCCCGGTCCCCGCGGTAGGGAGGCAGCAGGGGAGAGGGTGGCCAAAGAAAAGAGAAAGAGCAGAAGCACAGGAGGGCTGACCCAAAGTGCTCCAGGAAATTCTTGCAAGACATTTTCCAAGACTGGGAAAGACTTGGGGGTGCCAGCATTGTGTTATTGGAGGGACAGCACCCTTGTGCTGCAGATGGCCTCGTCCATGCACACAGGAAAGGCTGCGTGCCAATGCATGCCGTCCTTCTGCCATACACATCCTGGATAAGCCATCAGTGTGGAGGTCCTACCATAATACAAATCACAGCAGCACTGGCTACCCGTATCACTGCCCCCCAGGTCTCTGGTGCCCATCTCACAGCTCTCTGCTACACCATCTGTGTTTGATTTGCCATGGTCAGAGATGGTCCAGAAGCAAATATTCCTAGGAATCATCTGGTGGGTACTCCATCCTCCAAAATGTCCTGCATATAAACCTGAAACAGCAAGAGTAACCTGGATGGTTTCAGCAAGAGATGCGCCATGCTGTATTTTAAGTAATTATGGACAGGAGCAAACACCTACTGCTTATCTTTTAGAAAAGCACCCAGTTATTTGACCATAATACTTAAAAAACTTCGTATCTTCCATGTCCTAAGCAATATGTTTCAGTGGTTAATTTTTATTTGTCTCTGATGTCCAGTGTAGATTAATCTAATTTTAATCTGTCGTCCTGGGTGCCTTTGCCAGATGTACTCACCAACTCTATTTACATCATCTCAAGCTTCTCTCTGGTAGCTCCATATCCTGACGGGATTTCCCCAGGTACCCCTCTGCCAGGCAGGTTCCCCACTCCTTGAGTTGCTTTCATGGTTCTTCCTGATCCCATTCTAATTCTCCAAATTCAGTTTCAAAGCCTGGCCTTGGGTATGAACAACATCATTTCGGCAATGGTCTCCTCTCCCACCTGGTTTCAGGATTTCCAGGGTTCCAGCAGCAATTTTGCTGCCCTCATCCCCCAGTGATCCAGGGCTGAACCCCCTTGGACTCCCTTCTCACCATCCTTCACCAACACCCAGCTCCTGCAACCTCACGCCCACCAGGAGGGCATAGCACCCACAAGCCAGTCATGGCTTGGCTTTCCAAACACCTTCCTCAGGCAGTGATGTTGAATCGCTCCGGTTCTCTCTCCAGATGCATTTGCTCACCCTTTGCCATCCCTCCCTGCTTTTTTTGCCAGACACTCCATCCTCTGGGTGCCTCTTCCTATCACTTCTCTCCATTCACCGGCTCCGGTGCTTAACAATTCTGCCTGCGTGCTCTTCCTCATCGCTAATAAAAATGTTAAATAAAGCCAAACCCGCACTGCCTCCTCCTCGGGACACTGAACAAACACCCTCGCAGCTCCTCGCACTTTAATCTCGGCTCCTCGTTCGCAGCCCCTCAGCAGCTCTGCGGCCCCGGGGGCGATGTCCTCACCCAGGCGCGCTTCCCTGGGAGGTGGCTCCGGGCCTTTCCCTGCTGCAGAGAAGCCTGGTTATCCCGAGGGGTCAAACCTGCAGCCCAACGTCGCATGAAAGAGCCGTCGTGGTCCCCAAAAATCAGTGAGACACAGCAGAGTGTGGTTACATGTCCTTCCACAACCATGGCACATGGATGGAGGGACACTTTGCTTTTAACAGCTATGTCAGGAGATAAATCAGCTTCACCTCTGCTTTTAACTGGACCCAAAAGTGTTTGCAATTTGGTGCTTCTAAAGGAAATGAGGGTGAAAATTTGGCAGAAATTCGGCATCTCTTGTTGCCGGCATCCACAGCAGAATAAATACCAAGGTCCTCACCTGAGTGCTTGTGAGGGGAGGCAAGGCGAGCACCACAGGCTCTTGTTGCCACAGGTCATCATATTGTCCCCGGGCCACATGATGCTGTTCCCAAATCAGTTTAAATGAAGAACAGGGAAGGGACTGCACCGAGGAAGACTCTTTCTTTTTGGCACATCCCGCACTAAGAAGTATTTGCCGATAAGCTGATAATCAGGTGGCCCGGCCACCCCTAGTACGTTAGACCTTGCTGCTTAGAGAATATTTGATCATACAGTATCTCCATTAGGAGTTTGTAATCCGCTATCACGGCATTTGAGAGACATTTGAGTGTAAGGAGATTTTTATTAATGGTTCATGAGCCTAAAAGTCAAAATTGACTCTCAGAGCAGATTTTAACAGTTTGTGCAGCATTTATATATTTGTCTGTCTGTTTGCCACCTCTTCTCCCCCCACCATCACCTCCCTCCACTCTGCCCCAGTGCAGAGGTGCAACAGCGTTAGCAGCAGCAGAGAGACAGTGGGCTCTGACACCTTTCCTTTCCTTTCCTTTCCTTTCCTTTCCTTTCCTTTCCTTTCCTTTCCTTTCCTTTCCTTTCCTTTCCTTTCCTTTCCTTTTTAATTCTTTCATTATTTTCCTTTTCCTTTTCCTTTTCCTTTTCCTTTTCCTTTTCCTTTTCCTTTTCCTTTTCCTTCTCCTTCTCCTTCTCCTCCTCCTTCTCCTTCTCCTTCCCCTTCATTCCCTCCCATCTCTGTTTCCCTTTCATTCTCTTCCCTTCCCCTCTCTCTTCCCCCTGTCCCCAGCACACCACCGCACCCAGCGCTCCCTGGGCAGCCCAGCCCAGCCCCTGGGGGTGCCCTGACGCCAGCCCCCAGCCCCCAGGGCACTGCACAGCCACTGCTGCAGGCACAGCTGCTTAAACCTGCAGGTGCTGGTGCTGTGGGCATCGCTGCAGCCACCTGTGCTATATGCCCTTGTTTGCATATGAGTATATATACGCAGTGATATGTGCATTTATGCAATAGGCATCTATAGATACCTGCAATATCTGCATTTATTCTATGGGTTGGTGCCACATACTTTAATAGATATGCATTGTTGTGTGCATGTATGCTATCTGCCTTCTTAGACTTGCATTTATATACGCATGTTTATGCTATACGCATTTATGTGCATACATTGATATCAGCAGTCGTGCGCTGTGCGCTTACAGATGTGCACAGTTTTGCTCCATGCACGTCTATGCAGGGGGTGTGGGGGGGATGCACGGGGGCTCTGCACCCTGTGTAGCCCTCGCTGCCTGCACCCTGCAGGGCTGGGGGGGTGGAGGTGCCCCCTCCCCAGATGATGGTCCCCAGCATGGGCTGTGGGGGGAGGCTGTGGCCCCCTCCATGGCCTTGGGGTGCTGTCTTTTGGGCTTGGCATCCCCGCATGGCCCCAGGGGCTGGGCGGTTCATCCCCTTTCCTTGGGAAAGGGGGGTGGAGGCAGGCAGCAAAGGCAGGGGCCCTTCTGGTGTCCCTTCTCCCCTCTCAGTCCCCAAAACTGGATGGGGCCCAGGACCCATATCAAGGCCAAACCCAAAGCCAACCCCAACCCTCCCAAAGTCAGACCCAAGTCCAACCCAAGCCTCCCAAACCTCACCCATCCCTCCAGCTCTTCCCCCCAAGCCCCAGGGCTATGAGTGGGGCTTTTGGGGGTCCCTCTGCACCCATCGGGGAAGCTCTGCAGTGATTCCCCAAACCCGGCTTTTAGCCATAGCTTTCCCCCATGTCAGAAACTGGCAGCCCCAGGCAGGTCGGGCTCCTCCTAAAATGTGATCGCCCCAAAACCTGTCCCTGTTTTTGCGGCTCTGCCCCAGCTGAGCCTGGGGCAGGAGCAGGGGCAGCTCTGCCTGGCCAAGGGCTGGGCAGTCAATAATTCCCTCTGGTTTTCTTTTGTTTTATTTTCCTTTTTTTTTTTTTTTTTTTTTTTTTTTTTCTCCTCTGGTGGGAAATATCACCCTGCAGTCAGGGAGAGGATTTGCTTATATATGTATTTTGGGGGAGTAGGGTGCACCTCAAAGCTAACACACCGCTAATCAGCTCTTTGCCCCTAAATCTGGCTTTCCAACACTAAACCAACATAGTGCTCTGGCTTTTTTACTGATTTTATTCAATCTGGAGTCCCCTTCTGCATCCTCAGTTCAGAGGAAACGAATTTAGCTGGAAGGGAGACCTAAAACATTAAAAATGAAAAAGGAGTTAAAACACTCTTTAAATAATATATTGCATTTGCCGGCTCACCTTGGGATTTTGCCTTTTGCCCACATGAGCGCCCGTTTAAATTAAAATCAGAAAACAGGTGGAGACGATGTGGAAAGCACAAAATGCCAGGCAAAATTCAGCTAAATACCTGGTGTGAGTTGTTTTTTCTGATAAAATTGAGCTCTAGCTGAAGGAGCTCATCCCTAAAAGATGGGGAACCACTTGGGAAAGAACAGTAAAAGATAAGATGGGAAAAGGAAAACGGGAAAAGTGCTTTTAAAGAGGCTTTAAAAAAAAAAAAATCAAAAGCCCACAAAACAAAAAGCTTTTCCAGGCAGGTGCAGTGCTGCACCCCAGTTCAACAAGGATTTGCTATTTCCGAGTGTACTTTGCTTGAATAATTTTTTTGGGGGTGGTTCAACTCCATTGGTTTGCACCACGTCAGCGGAGCTCGGGGACCTCGCGCAGCGCTGCCTGGGAGCTGCTGGCGGTGGGGACCCGGAGCCGTCCCCAGCTGGGAGCGGGGCGGCCGCGGGCACCTCCCTGGATAACACCCGTAAATACGCACGTAACCGGCCGCCGAGCAATAGGACGAAGCAACGTAAAATCTCGCCTTCGTTCAGAGCCGGCCGTTTTGCTGAGTGTCGGAGGGTGCTTGTTTTAAGGGGTGACCACTGCTCGCGGTTTTGGGGCACAGCAGCGTGTTAATAAAGGCAGCCGAAGGAAGGAGGCTCCCTGGGCGCACATGGACCCCGTGAGGGGTGAGCGGAGCCCGAGGGGAAAGCAAAGCCAAGGGATGTTCGGGGCCGTGATGAGGCATCGTGCTGCCCACTCCCGGGCTGCGTGGGGACCACAGCGGGGTGACGGTGGCTGCTGGTGCCACGCGCCGGTGGCCCCAAGAGGCTCACGGGCAGCAAGCTGCTGGGGACAGCTGGGGACAGGAGCGCGGAGCGGGCTGCTGCGTCTGTCTGCCTCTCTCTTTCGAGCGGCCCATTTGTTTGCTGCGTTAAACCCAAACCGAGTTCAGCGCTCACATGGTCCCACGTGCACACGTGAAGGAGTGAGGGAGAGGGACAGAGACAGAGCCACCATGAGTGGGGACATTTGGGAAGGGCCTGATCCAGATTCAGCCCATGAAATTGCAGCTTAAAAACCAGTCCTCCTCCTTTCCCAGTACCTCTGCTCGGACGCGAGTCCTGCCTGCTGCTCATGGTCCCCTTTTCCCCCTGGTTTATCCTGGGAGGTTCAGGGCTCTCCCTAAACGCAACACGCAAATGCCATCCCTCCGCCGTAGAACGAGATTTGGGAAAGGGGACAGGTTTGACAAGCAGGATTTTTTCCTTCAAAAAAAAAAAAAAAAAACAATCCCTTCATTTCGCTTCCTCCCCTGTCACAAAGAAATCCCCAGCCCGGGTGGTGGCCAGCAAAGCCCCTGCCCATGGAAGCAGCCGGACCCTGCTGGTCCCGCTGCCGAGCCGTCCCCGCGGCATCGCCCCGCTCGGCCCTCGCGGGTGCGATCGAAACGGAAGACAACCACCGAGTGTGCTAGAACCATTTTAATATAATTATACATATCTGCCAAATCCAGGAAAAAAGGTTTATGCATATATATCTTTTTTTTTTTTTTCCAGTTAACATCTGCAAGCATAAACGACAATGAATTTCTCGGTTTAAATTCATCCAGGTCAGAGCAACTGCCCGAAGTCCTGTTTGATTTGATGGCTACTGCCAGCGTGGCCGGCAGTAGGTGAACTCCAGAGGAGTTTAATGTCCTTGGGTGTTTTTTTTTCGGTCTGTTCTCTTTCATTCAAAGACAGTTTGTTGTGAAAAGTTTCAGTGCAGTTCACCTCTGGTGAAAGGCGATCGTGTTTTTTGTGTTTTTTTTTTTTTTTTTTTTTTTTTTTTTAAGATGATAATAGGTAACTCAGTTGCTCTGAATTTCACTTATAATTATAACCTATTTAAATCACAGCAGAACTCCCGCTGGTGCGGAGCTCGTAGTTGCATACAATACAGGAGATCACAGTTTTGAAGTCTAGCACAGATTAAAAACCACAGATGTACCATTTATATAAGACACACACTGATTGTCTCTTAAAAACTACATATTGACTCCTTATGAACATTATTTTTTTCTTTAAATAAAGTAGTGCAGCTAGGACAATCAGTCACACAACCCACACAGCCCTGAACCAAGTTCTCTCGGTGCCAACTTGAGCAAGTTGGGCATGGAACGGTTGAATGAGCTCGAGAGCGAAAGAAAGAGGGAGGGAAGGAGGGAGAAAAAGAGGGAGAAAAAGAGAAAGAGAGATGCTGTCCATTCCGAATATTTTAACCAAGGGTTGGCTAACACATTGGAAACCTCTGGGTGAAGGATCTTTCCACGCACACACAAAAAGAAATAAAAACCTAGACTTTTTTTTTTTAAACTGGCCCATAGGTGGAACGATCTCCCACCTCTTCCAAACAAAGAAACCCAACAATTGCCTAAAACTATAAAGAACACAGATTGGTCTGTCTGTTTTCTGCTCACTAGATGATCTGTCCGTTTAAGGCCTTCCTCCTCCGTTTTCCTCTTTGTTATTCCTTTTCCAGAGCGTCTGAGCAGGAGATGAGTCTGAACGTGGTCACACCAACACTGTCCCTCTTTTGTTGCTGTTGTTGTCGTCGTTGGTTTTTTGTTCGTTTGTTTGTCCATTTGTCCGTTTAGTTATTTTCTCTTTAATTTAACCAAGACCTGACTAAAACTGGAGCGTTCAGCCCAGCGTGTTCGTTCTCGTCGCAATTTCTCTTATTATCACAAAGGTTCCCGCGGGCCTTCACAAAACCTGGAACTTCCATGAGGATGTCTGGTCTTTATAATCCAAGCAGTCAGCATTGAAGTTTAACTTCCAGGAGGCGGTTTGGTCTTTATAATCCAAGCAATCAGTGGTCGAGTTAAAGCCCAAACTGGAGGCTCCGTAGCCCTGGGTGGAGAGGGAGGCTGGAGACTGGTTGAGGTGGCTGGTGACCGCATTGGCACCCATGGGACTCAGGGTGGCCCCCGGTCCAGGAAGCTGGTGGTGCATAGGGGTCAAATAAGATCCACAGTCCATCCCTCCGAAATAGGAGGTTGAGCCAGCGTATCCTTGGCTGTAACCTGATGCCTGGGTGTAGGTCATGGGGTAGGACCTCTGCATGCAGGAGGAAGAGGTGGACAGGGGGTCAGAGAGCGGGGAGATGGACGCCGGGCTCCAGATGGACACGGGGGCACTGCTGCTGGAAATGGTGGGGACCGAGGTGCTGGAGGGGGGCGTGAACTGCCCGCTGGTCCCGCTCTCCGAGCTCACTTCCCGGGCCGGCGAGTTCTTCTTTTTGGCCGGCCGCACCTTGTTCTGGCCCCCGTTCTGCTGCTGCTGCTGCTGCTGCCGGCACTTGGCCCGGCGGTTTTTGAACCACACCTGGAAACCGGGAGAGAGGGAGGGAAGGATGGCGGGATGGAGAAAAGCCTCGCGTCAGGGACAAGCGGGCACCCGAGGGGCGAGAGCCGGCGGTGGGCAGGGGGCCCGGGGAGCGCTCCCCGTGAGCGGGGCTTTGCAGGACACTGCAGGGAAAGGCTCCCCCTCCCTGAGATCGTTAGCAGTGATAACAAGTGGCAATGGGCAAATCAAACTGGTTAATAAGGTCACTTTGGGGGAAGGGGGGGGGACACTCCCTATTTGCAGTTTGCCAGCCAGGGACCCCCAGGAATCACCATCTAAAGCCTGTTGAAGTCAAGCCCTTGGTTAGAAACAATAGGGCATCAGAAAGGGAGGAAACAATTAGGGGAACAGAGGCAGTGGTTGGGGGGGCACTTAAAGATGCACATTTACCCCCTAAACAGGCTTTTTGCTCTATACCCCCAGGCAGGGTTGGCCCCCAGCCTGTCTCAACCTCTTCTAGCAGAGCGCAGTGGGGCTGGCTATGGGGCAGGGGTGCTACAAGCTGGGGGGGCTCGTGGGGAAAAGGCTGGGGTCGAGCATGTGGGTGATCACGGTCCCCATGGCCACGCTCTGCAGGGACACAGCACCAGGCAGCTCTCGCGACCAGGGCCGTCCTCGCAGGGAGGCGAGTGGGGTGGACAGCATTGGAGCTGCCCTGCCCCAGCTGAACGGTGTCCTGGATCCATGCTGGGGTGGCGCGGGTCCCCAGGACCTCCTCCTGCCCTGCCAGCAACACCACCACCAGGATGCTGTCTGGATTGGGCCCGTGCAGGCTGCCCATGGAGGAGACACAGCCCAGCCTCAGCAGAGGGGTCCCAAGGCCTCCTCTCTCCAAATTCCCTCCTAAAGCAGAGGAAGCCCCCAGTCTGTACTGGTGTGAAAGGGGATCCCAGCCTGGCCCTGCACCAAGGATGCAGGGAGCCCTGGGGAAGGGGGGATCCTATGTAGCCTCTACAGGGGTCCCAAGCACCTGTGGGACCAGCTGGGATTTGGCCAAAGCAGGGTGCAGAGTCTGGGGGTGCTGGGGAGACCTTCCCAGCCCAGGGAGGCCGAGGGGACTGGGAGGGGAGCGGAGGGCTCAGGAGCTCAGGGAAGAAGGGGAGGCCACGCTGCAGCCCGGGTAGGGGGCAAATCACCTCTCTGACCCCCCCTGACACCCTTACCCATCTGCGAGCCTCCCTCGGGGGCTCGATCTCCCTTCAGTGCTGGCCCCATCCCCTAAAACAGCCCCCTCGCCTCCCTGCCAGCACAGCGGGCTGGAGGCAGAGGGGGCAGGAGCCCCCCCTCCCGTGTTCCTACCTGCACTCTGGACTCGGGCAGGTTGATTTTCAATGCCACCTCCTCCCGCATGAAGATGTCGGGGTAGCGGGTCTTGGCAAAAAGGGCCTCCAGCACGTCCAGCTGCGCCCGGGTGAAGGTGGTGCGCTCCCGCCGCTGCTTTCGGGGGGTGGCTGCGGAAGGAGCCGGGAGCCCCGGCTGTCACTCGGCGCTGCTCAGCCCGCTGTGACCCCCCCCCTTCCCAGGGTGGCACCCCCCTTCCCGCTGGCTCTCCTGGGTGACCCGCACCCAGCCCCCAGCCGTGCAGCAATGCCGGCGCCTCCTGCCCGTCCCTCCCCGCGGCATCTGCCCCCCACCTCCAGCAGGAGGGTGTCCCCTCTTTGCAGCCCCGTGTTGAGGTTATTAGGGGTGGAAGGTGAGCAGTGAGGGAGAAAGGGGGACCCCACGCCACCGCGGTCCCCGGGCACGGTGTGCCTCCGGAGGCCCGGCGGCTTCTCCCGCTGGGGAAATCCGGGGGGGGCAGAGGGGAAAAGGGAGCCGGAGAAAAACGTGGCTTACCGGGATAACCGACGGACGGGTGCAACAAATCCATGCCCGAGGTTGTGAGACTCAGGCCATTGACTGCATAAGGTGGTTGCTTAAGATAAGACATCATGCTAAAGTTGTAGCGGGGAGGAGAGTTGGCCGAAATCCGGGCGAGGGGGAGCCGCCCGAGCGCCCTGCCTGCCCCGGGCGGTGCCTGGGGGTGCCGTCGGGCGGGGGGGGCCGC
>VXAA01004513.1:229163-249642 GCA_013399115.1 Anseranas semipalmata | reverse complement strand
CGAGTTTCCAGCCCGGCTGTGCGGAGCTAAAAATGTACTTTGTCGGGTTTTTTTGTGCGCCCCGCCCGCCGTCCCTCCCGTGCCACCCCGCGCCGTTTGCAGCGCCCGGGCGGCCCCCGGGCCTGATCCCGGCTGTTCGGCCTCGAGCGGCTTTTCATCTCCGTCGGGGGGTGTGGGGGGGGCCGGGGACGGTGCCCGGGGCTGCCCGTGCCAGGCCCCGCCGCGCCTCCCGGCCCGGCCCTCCCTGCCGCCGGACAGACGGACAGGGCTGTGGCCAGCATCCCCTCCCGGCCAGGCGTGGCAGTGGGTGAATGCCCTCCCGGACAGACAGCCGGACGTGGCGGTGTAGAGCTTCCCCTCCCGGACAGACAGACGCGGTGATAGGATGGGCACAGCAGTGCCTATCCATCTCCCCCAGACAGACAGACGGACAGACATAGAGGTAGGAAGGGCAGAGCAGCGCCCATCCATCTCCCCCAGACGGACAGACGGACAGACAGCTGCAGCCCACCGGCCCACGCAGACGAGAGCCGGGCGATCCTGGTGAGAAGAGCCTGGGCCAGGCTAATCCCCGGGCAGACAGACAGACGGACAGACAGACAGCCGGGGCCGTGCTCCGCTCACCCTGCCTGGCCAAGGGGTGCCCCGCCAAGTCCCATGCAGGCGCGGCGGAGCATGGCCGGTCCTCAGGCAGGGTCTGGGGCGGCCGGACAGGGCTGGCTCTGGCAGAGCCGCAGCTTGGGCAGGCAGAGAGGGCCAGAAACACCGGGCTGTGTGTCAACCGGTTGTTGGACAAACGGACAAAACGGTGCCCGGCCGGGTTTGGGCTGGGAGAGGCAGAGCCCAGCTGGTTCCCGTAAGAGACAGCAGGTTTGCAGCCATCACGGATGGGGTTTTCCACCTGCGGAATGAAAAACACAGCAGCTTTCCTCCCTGTGCAGGAGTGGTGGGGTCCAAACTGGCTGTGGCCTTTAGGAGCTGCCCTAACATCCACAATTGGAGATAAAAAGAAAGTTCCTGCTGGTTCCCTTCCAGACAAATGAGCCTAGCCGCGTCTCTTTGCTCTTTAGCAGCATCTGCCCACCCTCTGCACCTGATTCCTTCCAGGAGCCTTTCATCTCCCTCCACTGCCTGCTCCCACAGCCCCGGCTGATCTGCCCGTGGGCTTAATGGTACGGGAGGACGCGAGTCCCCTGGGCCGACCCCGTGCCCACCTCCTGCGTCCCATCCCCGCTCCCCCGAGCGCTGCAGCTCCCCCTCGCCTACTCAGGCAGCAGCCAGCGACGGGATTTCTGGCAGGAGGAGTTTCTGGAGATTTTGTTTTCCTGTCCGGGGACAGCAAGGCTAGGGGCTGGCTGTCCACTTCTTTCTGTCCAAAGGACGTCTGTCCCTGTGTGGGGAGGTTAATGACATGCTGGTGTATGTCTCTGTCTTTACATTCTGTGTAAGAAGCAGGAACTCGTACCAGATACACCCAGGTTTTCCCCAGATGTTTATTTTCATATTGATGGTGCAGGTAAACTCGATACCGACAGGTTGTTGAGAAAAAAAAACATCCTTTTGTGCACTGTCACTGATAAGCAGTGCGATAAGGTGCTTTCCTTGGGAGCAGAAATGCCTTTCGGGTGTATTTTATGTCATTCCTTCGCCCTGCCCCGTCCCCCCCCCAGCACCGGTTCAGTTGCCGGGATGTGGTTGCCCACCCGAGATGCCCTCGAGTCCCCAGTCCGCACGCAGCACTGGTGGGTCTGGCAGAGGGCTTACGGGAGGGCTTACGGAGGCCAGCTGGGATCCTGGGAGCATCGCAGGTGGCACGGGACACCAGTATTTAGGCAACAAAACCGCGTGTACAGCTCGAGCTGCTTTAACCTGTGAAGGTCGGTTCTTCAGCTGCTTCCTGGTGCGTGGTGAAGCCTCCACTGAAGCTTTTTAGATCCACAGCTGAAATGCAGGAGCCTGTAAATATCACAGCCCTGCCCAAGTTTTTTCCCAAAATCCTTGTGACCATTTTTGGTGCCTGGTGTTAGAAGGACCGGTGACGTGGCTGCCTCGATGGTCAGGGCATCTTGATTGACATGGTAGCCTCAAACACCTAGAGGGGCCTGAATTCGGGAGGTGCTGACAACTCAGCCTGTGACAGCAGAGTCCTTTCTGAGCCACCTTGGCCACCCCAAAGGCCACCCCAGCAAAGGCAGCAGCTGGCTGGGGGGGACACGGGGGAGAAGGGGCAGAACCAGCCCCGCTGGCCAGCTGGAGGCAGGAGGACGGAGCAGCGATGAGCAGGTTTCTGTAGCTCCATATTTAGGGCAATTGCTGTCATTTAATCTATTCAGTCCATAAATCCACGTTTGATATCTGATGAGAAATTCAGAACGAGTTGCAGCTTTTTCTCTTGTCTATGTAGTACAGACATTCACAGGCTATGTAAGCAATTTAAATATTTTATTGAAATGCAACATTCCAACATTTTTTACATATGCATTGTTAAGAAATGCAGACTGGAGTGTATAATTGCCCATCTCCCCTTAACTTACTGTATTTTTTAACTAAAGAAGGAAAACAAAAGGAAGAAGGTGAACTCCTTTCACATAACTAAGCATTTTTCAACTGGAGTACATTTTTTTGATACAATATTTTATTTTCATGATATCCTGTTGCACGGTAGCTAGTTTCTACCTCTGTACTTGGATTGTTACAGGAGTTATTATATAAAGCCTATTAGAAAAAAAAAAAAAAAAAGAGCTAATATAAACACCACAGGCTTGTCATTCAGAAAAGCTCTCCGGTGTGGGATGTACAATTCTTACTGGTGAAACATGGAACTTTTAACATCCAGATCTTTCACAGGTACTAAGATCACAAATCCAAGTCTATTTACTAATAATAGACATGCGAGCTGTTCCTCAGGCAGATGAGCTAATTCTGCAGCCAAGGTGGGCTTCATTTTGAGGAAAAACATTTCTGAGAGAAACGGGTCTCTTTCTGCTCCCACAAAGACAGCTTTCTCATTGCAGCACCCCGCCTCGGAAGTGTGTACATTTTTGCTTCAAAGGTGGCCATTTTGTCAAAACTGTGCATGACTCAAAAACTTGAAGAAATAATCAGGCTTGAGTGGAAATGGCAAAATGTGATGCATGGTTTTGAGAAATGCAGCTGGGAAACTTAGAGAAATGAAGGTTAAAAAAAAAAGAGGGATGATCAGTAACTGGGTATTTGTGAGGGAGCTGGTGAAAGAACTTCATGCTGAATGAAACTCTAGTTGTTACTCTGTATAGTATCAAATACTATAACTACTATTAGTTACAAAATTAATCTATCATTTGAATACCTTGCCACTGCTAATGACTGAGTTCACACCACACCTGGATGCTATAGGGCTGTATTATGACCTTTTTGCAAGGGAAGAACTGTCCTATAAGTTAAGGTCAAGCAAAGGGGTTGTGGGAGAACCAGTCGAGTGCCATAACTGCTTTGTACATCTTGAAAATCCAAGGAAATAACACTCACAGCATCTTCCAGAGAAGGAATTTCAAATGACACTTGTACTGTCCTCGACGAAGCACCATTTCTGTGGTTTTGAGACCCACAAGAAATGGGCAAATGGACAGCTCCACAGGATGTCCCAGAGTGCTAAATTTTGCTCAGGTTTAGCTGAGGGATGTGTAAAAACTCATGTGGCTACACATCGGAGGCAGATCAAGAGTGCAAGGTACTCATTCCCATAGCAAGCACCAGAAACATTCCCAAAGGGAATTTGCTTTTGCCCTCTGTACACTGGAAGCTCCCCAGCTTGGAGGGAGCTCTGCTGCAAGTATAAGACCGTGCAACTTCAGGGGCCTAATTTGGCTGCTTGCCTTAATTAGAACCGGTTGTGTTTAGACAGGCCGGTTCCCTTGGTGGAAACCACCAAATCACAGATTTATATCCCAGAAAGTTCTCTCTTTTAAAAAGATGGAGAATATTGACGGATGCACCTAAATTTGCTAGAGGTGGCATAGCCCCCTTGCAGACTTGCATTCCCGTTCCTCTGGAAAGCACTGGCATCCTGAGGGGGAGCATGAGCATCTTAACGCATTAACACCAGCCCCAGAATTTAGGATAATTTGGGCTACATGAATTAATAGCTTTGGAAGTTTTCTCCTTTCACTGAAACCCTTTTATGCTCTAACATCACCAATTTCCTGATGGTGGAAGTGGAAAAGAACCACGCAGTCGGTGTCTCAATGACTATGGCAGCTGTGGCTGTGGAAGTGGCACCAGCCATATCCTCGTCTGAGGTCCAATTTTTGCATGTGTGTGGTTTGGGAGAGGGAAGGAGAGGCTGGATTCCAAGCTTATTAAAACCAATAAAAATATCACAGTGTGGATCAAATACTTTCAAGTGTTTATCCCAAAGGAACATTTATAAATCCATCAAATGTCAGTTTGTACATTAATTATTCTGCATTTCCTTACTCGGTTTGGGGAGTTTATACTTGCCTTTCCTTTCTATAGTTTCTGGCCTTTAAATCCATTGCTCCCCCCCTCCTGCCTGCAAGGCAGCCAGCCCAGCACGCCGAGCCCTCATACAGCACGGGACCCACCTGGGAATGGCTCTCCGCATGAAGTCCTCCCCGGGTGACTTCCCTGAGCAGTCCTGGCTGGCAGCCGGGACTCACCTGTTCTCTGCAGGCTCACAGACAAGCCTTTAGCCTGAACTTCTCCCCAAAGCGATTCGTTTTAGGATATTTTTAGAGAACTCATCCAGTACCAACCCAGTCATCTACTCTAGAGCTGGGCTTCCAGCTTTTTCTTCTCTTGAGCTGACATAGAGGGGGATGTCTGGCTGATGTCAGTGCATTCATCCTAAATCCTGCTGTGGGGCTTTGAGAACCTTATGTACCATGTATCTGTGTGGGTGGATGATGCATTTTCTTTTTGGTGACTGAACCAGAGAACAGTCAGGATACATGTTGGCTATATACAACTGAAAACAGATTTTTCTTTTTTTCTTTTTCAGATTTTACAGTTAATTTGAAAATCCTTGGAAATGTGATTTTGAATCTGACAAAATAATTTATTATCAGATTATGTAATTCCTTTAAATACCTTTTTAACTCTATTTTTGATAGGAAAATTCTATTTCAAAATGAAAAATAAAACTTTAATTCAGAAGAAGTGAAAGCAAGCACATTGGCATTTTCAAAATAAAATCTTCATTAAAAGAACATCCAAATGAATTAAGACTTATTATTTATTTTCCAGGTTTCACTCACACCCATAAATAGTTTTGGATGGCATGATACTGGGATTTTCAGTGCTTTTACTGTCTGTCAAGAAATAAAATAATTGCTTAGTACTCCTCACATGCTGTGACATCCCTTAATTCCTTAATTGCTTTAATATGAGCGGGTTTGCATTGTGTTTATACACTTTATTTCCTGACTTCCACAAGTGTACGATTCTGCTATAATTGTTTCGCTGGTGGGACGGTGAAGTGGGGAGGGAGTGGGTGTGCGCAGAACGGGATCTCCCCTGCTTGGAGCAAGCCTTAGATGCTGGCATCTGGAAGCATCGATCCCGGTGCTCCAGAAATCACTACCACCTGCAGCTGCCTTGCTGACAGCGCAAGAAAAGAGAAATTCACCTTCCCCAATGTTTTGTGAAAAGCAAAAAGCTTTTTTTTTGCAAAAAGCAAAGGCAAAGATTTTGCGAAAAGAAGAAATCAGAAAATCTTTTGATTGATCAGCTGTTCGTAAAAAGAAAACTACATCAAAATGCCAGGAGTAGTTTTGCTAACACAGCATCCTGAGAGACAGCCTTAAATTCTCAGAAACTTCCTTTTTGGCCATCATTCTGCATAGGTGTGAGTGGTGGTTTGTGGGGTGTCTACGGGGTGGGCACAGGGAAATAAACTTGCTTGACCGTAGCGCAGTACATGGGGAAGCACGAGCAAGTGGAGACTTGCTGTGGGGTTTAGCATATGGATTTATTTGCCTTCAAAGGCATGTATCTAAAGCAAACATAACTGAGACAAGGGCAGAGCAACCTGGACTGTCCGTCAGCAGCTTCACCACGTGACAAACTCGGGGCAACTCCAACGCGACCGGTGCGGCCGCCTGCTCCGGTTGCCAAAGAGCCAGATGCTGCTGCTTGGAAGAACGTCTTCCACAGCTTGCTGCCGAGCTCCTGTGATTGCTGTCCAACCAGCAGCGGTGTGCATGCTGGGGTGACTGGGATCCCAGCATCCCGCTACAATTTCTCCCCCCCCTAATAATGTTATTTTAAATGGAAAGTGTAAAAAAAAAGATCAAATGTAATTTTTGATAGCTTGATGCAATTAAATATCTTAAAACCAGAATAAAAAACATTCTGAGGGAATGAAAAAAAGCAAGATGAAGTTGTGACTTTGGGAAGCCCCCACCCACAACCCCCAGATCTCCAGGTTTCTTCTTCTAATGGTTGAATATTGTGATTAAATGAATCTTTTCCTTCTGATGACAGTAATAAGAACATGACTAGTTCTATTGGTTAATTAAATAGTTAAGATAATAAAATCATCCTCGGATTGTAATGTCTGTAATGAATAAGCCAGATCCTCTGCTGATGGCACACCATTCACTTCAGTGGAACTATACTGATTTTTCCAGTGAATGTTTTTGTGTCTTAACTTGCCAGAAAAGATTTTGAGAATAGTTTGACCTTGCACATCCGTAACTAGAAAACTCCAATTTCAGCTAATGTGAAGTGACTTTTTGGTACCACGGGGATTACGGATGAGTTTGGTAACACAAGGCTGAGTTCAAGAGAAAATATAACACTCTCTCAAAGCAAAACTCCAGCTTCATTTTCAAGTGAGTTCATTAGGCATATCATGCCCAGTTAGCAGCAGATGCTCCTTTGAGTACACAGCGATCCTGCTGCTGTCAAAGGCAGGTGGACCAGGCTGTAGGTGCATGCAGCTGCTCCGCCATGGCCTGCCATTATGGTTTTTATAGACTACGGTGAGCTCAGCTACCTTCTGCAACTAACATATTTTCCTTTTCTCAGTCCTGGCTTTATTTCTGAATTGAGCTGTTTGTTGGGTGCTTGGATAAACACAGGGAAGAAAAGCAAGAAGGGAAAAAAAACAGTCTGCTTGTGAGGGAAATGAGCTTAATTCCATTCATTTGCAACACTGAAATGAAATGAAAGCGCAACATAAGGCGAAATTACAGCATTTGTTAGATTTTGCTGCTGTTGGGTTGCTACCTACACACTCCATCCAGCAGCTTTCCAAGCAATCAAGTAGTGCCATGTTGCCTGATTTCAGACGAAAACCATGATCATCCTCCTTCATTATTTCCACTGGATTTTATTCCTGACATTGTTAATCTCTAACAGTGCCTTCTGAAGTGCTGAGCTCATTGTGAAAATGGCCAGGGTTGGCCTCTACCTGTTGCCTATCTCTGTGGTGTAGCCTCAGAGCAAAAAGGGAGGGGGAAGAAAGCTCCAGCTCAGAGTCCCAAAGAGTCTCCAAAATGGAAGAAAATGGCAAAACTTCCAGTGTTCAGTGGGAGCAAGAGCAGACGTAGCTGTAAGAGACAGCAGTACTCATTTTTGGCCTCTCTGCCTTGTAGCTGATGTGAGTGCTAATTGTCAGGCTGCTTGCTTTGGCTCCTCAAGGTCTGTTCCCTGGATTGTGGGGTTTTGGGGGTCTCCTATGCCAGGCTGGATTGAGCCAAGGAAGTAACTGCCTGAGGTTTCCTGGGATATTAGATCCTAAGGAGCATTGCACCTAGCTGCTGGGTGTAGCATAGAGTCTCCTGACTCCAGCTGAGCTGGTGACCCCTCAGCTGGTTTGGGCACACAAGGAAATGAACAAGGCAGGATGAGGACTGGCCTGTAGCACAGTATTTGTGGTGAACCACCGCACTCAGTGAATTTCATGGATGACCTGTACTACGTGAACTGGAGGTCTCTGAGCAAGTAAAAGCTATTTCTATCAACAAGATGCCCGAGAGAGTCTGTCAACACATCTCTGCTACTACTACTACTAGAAATCCAGTGGTAGGAGAGGACCTCCTTTCAGGGGCAGTGGCCTTGCATCAGTTTATAGATCTAGATCAGATAGAGATCATTTAACCCAAGAATTTAGGATTTTCTGTGTTGGCTGGTATTTGCTTTTGGGGAGTAGTATCTGCTTCTGCAATTGTCGTGTCTGAAAAGCTAATAAAGATGGCATTTTATACTATGTTCACTGAAGTCCATTAGGTGGGATTCTGACTGTAGCTCTTCTCGCTGATGGCATTTATTCAGTCTGGTAACACAGTCCATATTTCTACTGTGGTGTCTACCTACTGTACACATTTCCTGGTTTTATGGTGCTGTGTTACCTCAGCACCCTTTTTATTTCCATTTTTGCAGGAGCGTTTCAATAGCTCGTATTCCTGATTAGTCAATGCAAAAGCATGAAGAATGGGAGCTATGGCCTGAAGAGGGAAGGAGGGACACGGCACAAATGTTGCACAAGGCACAGCTTGTTGATTCATATTTATTTATGATTCAGATGTGGAGTAAGAGTACCACATTTAAAAGGAAATGGTTTTTGCTTTTAATAAGGCTCTTCACTTACAGCTCTTCTGATATAACCTTTGCATTACCCACTGCATTTTCCTTATAGTATTCTGGCTTTATGGTCTGCTGACTCACAGACATGTATCTTCTTCATTACTTAAAAATGTGATTGCTTACATAGCAATCTCTTCCTGTACATAAAATGAATGCAACATCCATTTGCTTTTATATTTTTTTATATAATACAAAACCATCTCTGTTATTAGTTTAATATGGAGAGCCTCTTAAAATGGTCCAAGCATCATCTGCTTTATTAGTGCCTGCTTGACAAAGCTTCCACATTCCACAGTTAGTTTGCTTCTGAGGATGCTAAGGCTTTACAATATGCACTGAGATTTTGATAAAATCTCATCAAAGCCTGCTAAAAGATCTCCTTTATCTATTTTGATTGGCTTGATTACATTGATTAATGAAACACTGGAGGATTTTATGTGATGGGATTAAATAATGCAATTAGTTTTAATAATTTTTCTAAAAAATACATTTAGGTAGGAACAAAAGGAAAAAAAAAGAGAGCAATGTTCTGTATATAGTATTCATGATAAGTTATAATTCTTTGGTTTGCCCCTTGGAACAGTGGCATTTCACAGACTTCAGATGCAGGGCTGCTCAGGAGGAAATATAAGTGAGAAAGTTAATATTAGGGTGAGTCTTAACTCTGCAATATTTTGCAGGCTGTCACTCACTGCAGTGCTAGGAAGGAGTCTCATTGGCACCCTGAAGGCAGGCCATTGTTTTGCTGTGCTGACCACCTCCTTGTTCGTCTCTGGTTGTTTACGGAAGGAGATTTCTGGGTGAAATCACATAATTTAAGTGAGTTAAGTAGCCTGTGGAATTTGCAGCAAAATCTGGCAGTTCTATGAGAGTGAATGGCAGCTGCCTGGACAAGCCACCGGACTGTCTGCTTATGTTTATATTTAACCCTTGAAGTTTGCTTGGAGACACTTCGCAGTCTCTGTGCAACCTCTGCCACCGAAAGCAGTGGAGTTGCGCTAGCTTCCCCTAAAGGTTTATCCTGTTACAACCTATGTGTCTTGGGCCCAGGAAGAGAAATTTATGGGATTCAGAAAAATTAAAATCAGTGACATTAAAGTCAGTGTAGTCATTGTCCTGACTACTGAAAACTAATGGCAAGCAGGTTCACAACCAATGTGAATAAGAGGAGCTACAAGAGAGTAGAAAAGAGAACATTACAATTCTTCTGCTGATTATTCCTGAGTTTATGCTCCGCTGATGAGTTTACAAAGTACCACCTCCCCTAGGACACTGTGCAGGGACCTCTATGCTTCCTGTGAGGATTTGTATCCTGCGTGGGCTTTGAGAGAGGTACTGGGTGTGTGACTTGCACACTTACCTTCTTCTTCAGAGCCAAGGCTGCTGGATTCTGTTCCTGGGTCCATCCTGGACTCTGTTCAGTCCTGAGCAAATCCTTTGGACCTGGACTCAGGTACCTCCATTGGTACCCATACCTAAGATGGACACAGCTGCATATTATTCAAGACTATGAGGAACAGTTCAGCCTCATGTTATCCAGTATTGCTAGTCCTTAGTTCCCAGTGCAATGAATGGGAAGGGAAGGTGACAGTATCAAAAATATTCTTATAGTGGTCTGTGTGAACACAGCCCCCAGCTCCTCTGCATTCACTGTGTTGGAAGTCAAGAGCTGGTCTGAATTGCTTTTCATCGACTGGAACTCAGATGCTTCTGTAGGTGCTTAGGTCAACCCTAAGCATTAGAATTGGAGGTCTACACAGGGCCCTCTGTCTCTGTTCTTCAGTTGCCTCAGCTATGCAGTAACTAGGCTAATATTCACGTGCCATATAGGGGTTCAGTTGTGTCTAATTGACATTTATAATTCATCCAGGAGATCTTGCAGGGACATAGCAATATGAATGCAGAGTGTCATTGCTGGAGATTGAGGTCTCACTGGCATTTCCTACACCTAGAATATCAATTCTAATTGCCATTTATTTTTCTTCTCATCTAGGTATATCTCTATATCTTGTTTACTGTCACTCTGCACTAAGCTGTTACTTCAAAGCATTTGCCTTGAATAATCACAATCAGTAAACTGCATAACAGCTTTGTTAAATACACCGCCTCTACCCTTACAGTACGTTCCTGGGAAGAAAAGACAAGCAGAAGCTGTGCATTTTGAATCCAGGTCTGATTTCAGAGATACCAGGCAGCAGAAGTATGTGCACACAGAGTTTAGAGAGGTTTGGGAATACACTACTTCTCCATGCAGTGGGTGATGGGAGAAGCTGCATTGCCCGTGTGCTCCATGGTTGGATCCGTGGCTCAGTGCAAGAATGAACATGCTGGTTCAATCTAAATAGGATCCTTTTTCATATCCTTTTTAACAGCTTTTCTTTTCCACATGATCTTGGTTCATAGAGTGATTCTAGATCCTTTAACAGGGAAGGTATGAAATCGTTGATTTTCTTCTGGATTTGCTACTGAACCTTTGTGTGGCCCTGGATGCATTTCCATCCTACCCTTTGTGTGCTTTGATTTGTTACTCTTAAAGCTTTCCGTAGTATGGAGTGACTCCTACACTGTGTTTGTATCACACCCAGCTCAGCAGGGTCCTGATCTCATTGGAAATTTAAGGTGGCATCAATACCAGCACACTACTCACCAATTCAGTTTACTCTTTTATTGCTAATAGTCCAAATACTGAATGAGTCAAAGCCCAGACTGCTTAGGCTGAGATAAACTAAAAGTCCTATTGAAACAGGCATCCAGGTGATCTGTTTTGAAGAAAATGTTGGTCCTTGGTTCGTAGCGAGTGGCTGAGAGTGAACACAGGCTGTACAGAGTGGCAGGATAAGAGCATCTGTGTGTAGCGTGTCCTGGCCAGAAAAAAGCCGCACAGTCTCCCTTCAGTTACTGCTATGGATCTGGGAAAAAAGAAACAGGACTTGGGTAGGGAGTGGATGCTTTCAGCAGGTTCCCACCCCCAATCTGTGCTCACAGCCTGCACGCTGCCTTTTCTGCAATATAGGTCCTGCAGCCTGCATGCGCTCGGGCCAAGTGTTCCTACCTGTCTTCACACTATGCAGATCCACCCTTGCAAAGTTTCCCCAGCTGATGCAAAGACCATCATCCTGATTCCCCAAGGCAAGCACTTGCGCATTCCTCCTTGGGTTTGCTATTGCACTGACAACACTGATGATCCATGGATAAGGGTGAATTCAGACACAAGCAGTCAGATATCAAAACTGCAATACCTAAGTATAAGGGTGAACAAGATGTATGTTTTTTTTCATGAACAAAAGTTTTCTTAGCATCTGAAAAATTGCCTCTGCACTGCAAAATGCCTCTTGCAAACTGCTAGAATAGGCTGAGATCAGACTCTGTAAGTGCTGTCCCTTTAGGGCTGTCAAGGAAATAAAATATTCATCCCCTGAGGCCCTGCCATGGCGCAAATATATTAACTAACAAAAATAAATCATACTCTCTCTAATAAAATATTCAGTTGCTTGTTTGTTCTAACAAATATAAGAAATGGAGTTTTAATCAAGGAAAACAAGACTTTACATCAGACCACAAGGTATTCTTGGCTATAACTCTGCTAATATGCTTGAATAATTCTGGTAATAGTAAAACTGAGCAGTCCAGAGAGGGTAACTCTTACATTGATTTAGAGTGACAGGATTCGGGGAGACAAAGAAGTAGCCAAATTAGCTCTGGAAAATGATCATTTCTGAAAGTTTTGCTAATGCCTCATCTCGAAGCCTGATATGGATATGTCTCAGGTTTCTGCTCTGTTTAGTTGTTTGTTTGGAAGAGTAGGGATGGTAATAAACTGGTAAATAACCAAGGCAGAGAAGGGACTTAACCTGACTGGGAGTTCTCCTGGTGATTCCTGTCTAGGAGAGCAAATTCTCTTTCCATACATCGGTGCTTCCCATTTTCCTCACTATTGTAGAATTCTTTTTATCCAGACAGATTAACATGGACTCTCAGATTGATAACTGGCACATATAGATATGGACCCTCTGTGTTTTTCCCCTCCAAAAGACCAATCCCCATATCTGCCCCCACCCCCAAACTCTGCATTGTTTCAACCTATTGCTCAAGCAGGCTGTGTACCCTCCACCAAAGTTTTCATGAATAGCATTGCAATCTTTGGAACAAATCCAGAGCCAGTTTGAAGATAATAGGAACATTGAGTACTAAATAACAGACTGACAGAAGACACGACACCATGCTGGCAGAAGACGTGTGCATGACTTTTATAGTAACCAGGGCACTCATTGCTTGGTAGTCAGGGGACAGCAAAGCAAACTACCAGAAAAAAAGGCAATTTTTAATATCTCATGGTGTCATGTGTATTATGGAAGCAATAGAGTTGGTGTCCTTTGCAAACGGTCCTCTGTGGATGGGAGCTGGAGCTGGGTCACCTGGGTGTTTGATATTGAGGAGCCATGTGGAGATCCTCGGTATGCATATTGGATAGGAATTTCTGCTAAAAGAATCAGCTCTGAAAATTAGCATTGATGGTATGTGAGGGCAATTGATAGGTTTCAGACTTATCACATCATGGAAAGAAAACAGGACCATCTCCATTTCTTAAAGTTATTAAAATATATCTATTTTTTCCTAATTGCTGGTCTTTAATCTGTGGTCTATGTGCATCTGCATGGCCCACTTCAGAACCATAGGTGAATACCTGAGCTATACTGCAATGTGTTAGCCTGAGTGAAATTTCAAGTTGAATAAATAGTCCTAGGGGGCGGGGGGGTTGGGTGGGGGGGGGAAGACATGTCCATAACGCTTTCTGCAATCAGTGTCTTAACTCAGAACCCCTCAGGACTTTATGGCAAGCTGATGCACAAGCTGATGTACTTTAGGTACTTGTGTCACAGTGGGACACAGCACTTGTCATCTTGCTAAACCCAGCCTAAACCAAGTAAAGGGACTTGACTTGAGACATCCTCAACTCCAAAACTCCCTAGGCATCCTCCTTTAGAAGAGGTGCTTTGTGGTGTCAAAGAGCTCATCATGCCAATTTGATTGGGCTGGAGTGGGCCACACAAAAGGATCATGCACCACTGGGCATCCTTGTGCTTAAGCTGCGGAGAGGAGGCTGAGTTGTGAGCACACTTCACCATCGTGTGGAATAGCTTTATCTTTTATTGCTTGTGCAGGATCAAGCACTTTCACTTCAACAGGAGATTACTTCTGTTTGAAGCCTTAACCATACACTGTAACGCTTGATATAAAAAGGGCACGGAAGGCAAAGCATGCAGGAATTAAATTTTATATTATATATGCATGCAACAGAATGAACCTAGCGCAAGCCCCATGTTAGCTGTGAATATCTGTTCCACTTCATGAGAGCCCTTTCCTTTATTTGTCACTGTTTTCTAGTGATATCAGTGGGGTTTGTGCATGCTGTCTACCGGAGGACTGAATTCTGCTGCCCTTTCTTAGGCAAAGCCCCCGGTCAGGAACAAAGGACGTGATGACAGAAACGAAATGTCTCTATTCACAAGCACTCTTTACAGGTGCTTGCTTATGTATTTGAGATGCAAATGATGGTTTTGTTTCAAATGAGGTAAATCTAAGATTAAACTCCCATCGAAGAGTAAATGTTCCCTTTACCTTTCATGTGTAGTAGCTTGAAAGAGCCTACACAACAATAAATTGCATTACAGAAGCTCCCACTGACACAACCATATGTTAGCAGTCTCCGTTTTGAAGGGTTACAGCTTGGTTGTAAGAATTTGCTGTGGGCTGAAATTTGGCAGTCTCTGCTCGGTAGTTCGATTTTAAAACGTCGCTGCAAATGCTTCCCAGTTCCTCACAAGCCGTCTCAAAAAGAGCAGCAGGGGAAAAGACGAAGCTTGGTGAATTTAAGTTTGGTGCTTACATGACTAGCAGCCACCGCCTGCACGGCAAAAACGTGCAGAGCCCTTTAGGAAAATGTTAAAAAATAAACTGCAAAGCACAAAGAGCTCTCACTCGGGAGGGAGCTGGCTCCTCCTGGCACTGCAGGCTGCAGCAGGTTGCAGCTCCTGGGGCTGTGGGAAGACCATGACCTGTGGTACCCAGGAACATGATCAGCTTGCAATGAGAGCCCCGGGAAAAGGGGGGGGAAGAGGGAAAGGCTGAAAGTTGAGGAGCAGACAGTGGTTTCTCTAAGTCCCGAGTCATGCTGCCTTTAAATTCCCACTTCTTGGCTGCAGGCGAGGTGGGAAGGCTTCCTACCAGGAGTGGCTCACGCTGCTGCGCACCGCGCTGGCTGCCCGCGCAGGGAGCAGGGAGGGGGCAGAAGTTTGGAGCGAGTTAATCAGCACAAACCTGCTGAAAACGAGAGAGGAGGGGAGTGCGAACCTCTGTCTTCAGTGCATTTGTGTTCATTAGGGTTTTTAGAGTCTGTCCGGGTGACGAGGCTGTCGCTGGTTTGAGATGAAGAGTCATCCCCTTCCACAGAAGGATTCAGGCTCTGCTGGAGCCCAGCCTCCCTCCAATCTCCTGGATGTTCTCATGAGACCATGGAAGGCAGGGCTGGAAGGCAGGTCAGGATGTGTCTGGTCACCCTGCTGCCTGTTCAGATCAGCACGGTGACAGTTATGGGTGCACAACTGGCACAAAGGCTTTTTTCTTGATGATCTTTTGAAGACATCTGGTATTGGCATTTCTTTGTGGGCACCAGGGCAGGCCAGCTATAACGTATTTCTAAGTTGTATATGAGGACATTAATACAACACTGCACAATTTTGGCAGCGTTAGAAAAGAGGTGGTATCTATTCATGCCTAATATGATTTTTAGAGATCACCAAAATGAATGTCCCTTTTCTGCTCTCCCCCTGGTCAGATGTCCTGGCAGTAGAGTACAAAAGACTAATTCCATCACAGGCCAGCAGCTACAGAGCTTCATTTGGAAAGGACTAAGCTCTGAGTGAGGATTTCAGTACTGCTTTCAGTGGGTGAGCAATTTCTTCCTGATGATCATATGGGGATGGTGTGGGGTAGATTTGCAGGGGGGGGGGCTCTAAGTGTGGTGTGGATAAATGTGTGTAGTTCAGGTGGGAGTCAGAAGGACTCTGAAGGGGACTCACCATGCCACCATGTGTTTCCTTCCCTCCACCATCAGCAGAGCTGCACAGACACCAGAACTGCTGTGGCCATTTGCATGTAGATGTGTCCATGTAGCTGTGATGGTCAGCTCTTTAGACTATCTCCTGGAAGGATGAGCAACTTACTAGCAATGCCCATTTAGAGGAATTCCTCTAGCTCAAGGAACCCATCTCTGATTTGGGATGCAGGAGGCTATGGCACTGTTCTTCTGCAGGCAGAGTGGGAGGTAGTTCCTCCAGTCTTTGTGGCTGCTGCTGGTGTCGTGTGGATTTGCTGCAAAATTCCATTTCAGTACTGCCACTCTAATGGTGCTTGACAATGTTCAATGACCATATGTGAAGAAATATAAATCATACTGTTTCCTAGTGAGTAGGCAAATGTAGGAATGTGCTATTTGGAGAGGCTCAGCCAATTTGACAGGTTTCTTCTGCTGTTTGTGTGTGTGACTTGTAAAGGTGGGTGAACCTCAGCAGGTCCCAAATGCATCCTGGGATTAGAGGGGGTTGCAATTCGAGTGGGGTTAGCACATGTCTGTCCTGCCTTCCTGGATCATCTGGGATCATACATCTGTGTGATCTACCTCTCATGTGGGAACAAGGGGTGCTCCTTCTTTGTCTGAATTCCTGCTTTTGGTCCTCAAAATCTGACTGCTTGGTGCCACTTGGATCTTCATGGCTAGAAGAAGCAAGATGAAAAAATACATAAACGAATCTTTAGGCAAAATTCTGCATGTTAGTGCTCAGAAGTCTACTTCAAATCAGGAGAAAGAGGAGCCTCTAAAATGCATTTCAGTTCCTAAATAGGCTGAATTATCCTGTGGGGATGAGCCTTCCTTTCTGCTGAATTACCAGAGGATGCAGAGACACTTGCATGTCCCCCTTGGACAACCAAAACTGGGTGGGATGGGTCAAAGTGTGAGCAAATTGTCTGAATTCAGCCAGTAAGGCTGTACATGGACATGAACTGAACCGCGCCTCGTGTGGTTGCTTTACCACAAAACCAGCCTTTCTCCGCTGAGCCGTCTCCCGAGCTACTTTACAGGGAGGATCTAACGTGTTGTATGAAAAGTAAAGAAATTAAATAGCAAGCGTTCCACTTGACCGAAAGGTCAACTTCTCTGTGATTAAAATGCTTTGTTATTTTAAGATCAGGGAATGTCACATAACCATTATATATAAATGGCAAAGTTTCTGTGTGCACTGACTGTTGAAGAGCATTGCTAACTCCGTCCTTGGGGTGCCAGATGAATCCGCCTTCCTTAAGCAGTCCTCACGTCCTATAAACATTGCTGTATGGCCACCAGGCAAAGAAACACTTGCAGATGGAGAGAGTAAATGAGGCTAAATGTACTTCTCCCTCCCAGCTCTACATGTGCGATATTGTGCTCCTCACACTGCTGTTCTTTGAGTGTTCTTGTGCTGTTTTCTCATCTTATTCTCTTTAAGTTAAAAAGGCAACCTCCAAACTGATATCAAATATACTGACCTCATAACACAGAGTCTTGTTCCGGAAATGCCCCGCTCTTTGGCAAGTGGCTGGCTAGTGAGGGTGGCAATACAGAGATCCCAACACAACTCAGCTTGCCTTGACTTTGACTGGACTTTGCGGATCTGCTGAGCAGAAGGAAATGGCTCTGACCCACGCGGTGCTGGGATATGGTTGTGAGACAGAGATGAACGTCCATGGAAAGCGAGGATGATATTCTTGAGTTTTGCTTCCGTCCTTCCAGATCAGGGAAATAATAGGATGAGACATCAATGCATTAATTAACTATTTAATTTATTTAACCATTTCCAAATAGCATTGTTACAAGTGAATCCTGCTGTTGTTTTGTCTAAGTAATGTTAGATCTGCCTTTAAATGATGAAGCCCTTTTGGTAGCTTTGTGCTGATGAAGCCAGCATATTGGTGGAGTGAGAATGAGAGAAGGTCAGGAAGGTCACTTACAGTTAGAATAAATAGCCTGAAGTTCAGACAATTCACAATCCCAGTCCCACAATCCTGCCAGTTATAGAAATGCAGTGTAATAATCATACTAATCATAGCTGGAAATTCAGGGAAGATGAGGTCTGAGGTCCCAAGAAAACAGCCTCTCTCTGCTGGTATCCCCTAACACGCCTTGGGATGTCTTCTTTTAATGATAAAATACTTCTTTTTCAATTCTACATGCATTTCTTCTCCAATGGATTCTTGAAATTGAACTTAGTCTTCTGCTGTGAAGAAGATATCAGAAGGGTCAAAGGAAAGAAGAGAAAAATTATTTTCTCACATGCATTTCTGGATGTGAATAAGCACGTACAAAGCTTTATAGCATGGACAGAATAGAGCACGCCGAACTCTCCTCCTTCCTCTCTGCATTCCCACCCCATGTCTTATTTTCCCTTCTGCTTAGTGGGAAGAGATGCAAAAAGAGCAATTTGTCCTTTGCATGCTGTTTTGAGAGTTGAGGGAGTGTCTTGACTCACTCACGAAATGATGAATTATAGATTCATTGAGCAATAGGGCTGCAAGATACCTCAGAGACCTCCAGTGCTGGAAATTGCACCGTCTCACCAGATAATCTGTTCCAGCATGTCACCATCCATCTGTTAAGCAGAGGATCACAGCATCAGCTTTTGCCTTGGGCCTTCAGTCCTAGGCAGGCTAGCACTGTGCTCCGCTGAACTGGAGACTAGTGAACCTCTTTGCTCCTTGCACTCCAATTATTTGTATTTTGGCACTTGCGCAGTGCAGAGACTCTTGGCCAGACTCCTGGCATTCACAAACTACATAAATAGTGTCTAGGAAGTGCAGGATGCTCTTGATGGTGCTCAGGAGATGCAGGTGGGCTTCTTCATTTGTCTTCTTCCTTGATGTCTGAGCTGGTGCTGTAGTTGGAGACAAGGCAGGGACTGCTGGAAATACATTCCTTGTGCTTCGTCACCTGGTGGGGCAGAAGCTGAGCTGTTCTGGGCTGAGTTGGGCCACATGGAAGGCTGTAGCTGTGGTCTGTGCTTCTTGTTCTCTGTACCTCTGCACTGGGTCCAAAGGCTCCACACCTTTTTCTTTTTGTAGGGAGAACATGTATTTGCACCAACCTGACCATCATGACAGTTCCACACTGTGAATTGTTTAGAGGTCCTCTCCAGAAAAGAGGAATTTGTTTTCCCATATTCCCTCCTGTCCCAGCGTTATTTCAACACACAATCCACAGAACAGGTGAGACATACCCCAGGTGCCTACTCACAGCACACATTGCATGCTATTTATACATTATACACACATGCTATTTAACATACTTTTAATGTTTTTAAGAGCAGCTGAAGAATCTTTTATGAACACAAATCTTATTTTCACATGTGGCTCTGTATAATGAATTTTTCAAAGATTTCCACACCTACTCTAAGTGAAATTATATCTTGGGAAAGTATAGCTTGATTGTTAATTCTGAACCATGTTGAAGCTCCTGCCTATTCTGTTTTAATCTGAATTGCTCTTTTGAATGTATTTTATATTAGAATTTGGAAACAGATACAGTTCTTCTATTTTTGTTAAATTTTTCCTTTTTTTTTTTTTTTTTAAACAGAGTTGAGTGCACATATATTATTATGGCTCTCTTTTTACCATTTACAAAGGAATTGTACACTCTGACAATATCGTATGCACCAAATCAATGAAATATCCTGTGTTTTCTATTCATTAAGCCCCTAAAGCACTATGTGCAAATTCCCTCACTTTAATTACACACCTCAGGGATGTGCAGGCCAAAAAGGAGGCAGTCAGACAAAAAAGCCTGGTCTCTGCCAAAAGGAAAAAAAAATAACTGGTAAACATTTATTTTCAGCAGGGAAATCTGCTATTAATTCATATAGTGACTTTCCCCAGCTGAAATAATGAGGAAAGCCAAGTGAACCAAATGTTCACAGTGAGCAAACATGAACAGTAGGAAATCAGCCCATCTTGTATTTACATGTTTATTCCATCAGCATTTGAAGAACATTTGCACGATCCTTTATTTTCTTTCTTTCTTTTTTTTTTTCCCATCGAGTGTCAACGTTTACTCACACTCCTCCGGGGGTGACTCGCCAGCAACAAGAGGCTGCGGCTCTCCTACAGACACCCAGCTTCAGCACACCCGCTCTGGGGGGGATGTTTAAAATGCTGAATTGCGTATGGTGCCTCCAAGCATCTGCAAGGTGTGAGCGTGCCCACTTGAGCCTCGCGAACGCTTTGTCATGCACTGGGGGTTGCATTGCTGCCGGCTCCCAGAGGTGTTGTGGGTGCAGGACTTTTTTCCTTACCTGTTGAAAATACTTGTGCTTTCAAATGTATTCGTTTATCCCTGCTGTGAGGACAGTCCAAAAACACTGAGCTCCTTGGGAAAAGACTAAGCCCAGACGTTGCTAACACAGCAAAATGTGCCATATTTGCCAGTATTTGGACAGTGAGTACAAAGTGGCTGCACCCCATGGGTGCATCAGCTCATCAGTCCTGACCGAGTCCCCTGTAGTTCTGCAATACGTGTGCATGATGGTCCCAGCTTACTATTAAAAAAAAAAAAAAGAAAGAAAGAAAGTAAAATCCAGCATTACTTGGACTATTGTCTTCTCAAGCCAGGGAATGTCTTTTCTTTATTTGGGTGTGCTAATAAAATAGCTTCCTGACTTTTGTCCCTCCTGGAATTACTCAAATGCACCAGGCTATTTTCAGTAGTATCTTATAATATTGTACTCAGGCTATGCAGAAATCCCTTAAATCAGAAAGGAAGCCAGCTGTGTTTTCATTTTAAATCGCAAGGAACCTGTCTTTTTTT
>VXAA01004513.1:208035-229139 GCA_013399115.1 Anseranas semipalmata | reverse complement strand
TTTTTTTGGTTTCATGGTGGTCTGTGCTCAGGATGGAGCTCTGGTGCTCTGAAACATGGGCAGAAACAAAGGCTGATGTGGCTATTTATGCAGAGCAGGAAGGACAGTATTGGTACTCATGAGTTTTGTACAGAAAGGGAGAGTCTTCAGAAATTTTCAGGACTTGTAATCAGCCAATTGAAAGATAGCAAAGCAACTTAGGCAAAATTCTTCATATTTTTTAACTGGGTGAGGAAGTTTGTACAATGGAGCTGATGCTCAGAGAAGGTCCGTGCAATTTCTTCGGGGGAAAAAAAAAAAAAAAAGAACAGCATGGAAGATTCCGGGAGATGTAGTCCCAAAGCCCAGGTGTCAGCTATCAATAGTTTAAGCAACAGAGTCAAAACCTCAAGCAATCACAAAAGCAGTGCAAGTTTAACTAGGATGCATGGTAAACAAATCTGTTTATGGATTAGAGTCTGTGAAGACCCTGAGTATCTATGCAGTTCTACCAAAGCAGCACATTTTAAAATGAAATTGTTGGATTTAATGAAAATCATCAGAAAAGCAAAAAAATATATATCTGAGCAGAGATGTATATCGGTAACAGTGTCTCTGGGCTGAAACTTCCTCGCACTGCAGCTTGGGATGATAGCAGGCTTTTTCTGATATTACTGGGAGGTTTTATCTGTTAACTCCAGTAAGTATAAGCTAGTGTCGCTGCTTGAGTATTGCTTTTTCAGAATTAACATTAGCATCTACCAAAGCCCTCCCTAAATAAATTTTTAGCAGATACATCATTTTTGTTAGAGATGAATAAATGAATAAAATGTATGTGCGATCTCTCTTTTTCCCATTCTATAAGAAGAAGCAATGCCCTATTAATTTTGACAGACAACTTGGCATTAGCCACTTTAAAATCCAACATGGGATAAAGTTATGCATTACTAGTCTTTCTACATTTTTGTCAAGAGATGAGCATTTTGCCAGATTTTTTAATAATACGCCAAGAGCTTTGTCAGTCAGTTTGTTTAGCTCTGCGTGGCTATGCCAGTATTTTTCTGCTATCCTGCTGTGTGTGCCACTGCCCTTCACTGCTTTTCTAGCTCCTCCCCTGCAATTAGACAAAGTCAACATAGCAGTCAGGCTGAGCAGCCCCGAGGTACCTGCAGCTATCAACAGTCCAGATTCACAGCCCCGATGAACAAGCTTTGCTTATTCACCGCATCACCACCTCAATTAGGACTTTTTATTATATCTAGGTTATTTATCGCAAACACAACAGATGGAACGGATAGCGCTAAACACATTTAAGTCCTCACCTAAGAAGAAGGAGGGGGGGAAATTATCCAGAAAGAAACAGGAGCAAATGCATAAGGCAGCTTGCAACCAGGAACCAGTTACCATGCCTACTGAAGCCTATTCTAAAGAATGTGTTGGCTGACACACAGAACTCAATGAAAAGATGAAAAAAATGTGCAGGCAATACTAGTTTGGCAGGGATGGTGGGGAATCTGAGACAGAGCTGCTGGTATGGAAGGATCTCACTGCATGCAATTTGCAAACATGCCAATTCAATGGCATGTGATAGACACTAGATGGAATTTAAAGGTCTTAGGGTCTTAGAGAGCTGGAATCGCACAAGAAAACTGTGGGTATTAAAAATAGCAATCCTTTTCACCAAACCTTGTGTCTCAGATTTAAATTCAACACTGTTTAGAGAAATCCCTGCCATCTCTTCCAGGCACATTTAAAAAAGTGCCTGGATGATGTACCGTAGTTCTGCTGTATCTTTGCATCCCAGTGAACATGCAGCACCAGCACCACTGAATTTCCAAAGAAATTCCCATGGCTTCCTTTGTGTGTGTCTGTGTCTGTTGAAAGGGAACCGGCTGCATAACAGGACTCATACTGCAACTTTAGAGAGTTATCTTTCACAGGATTTCCATTTTTTTCTTGATGGATGGGGGGAATACAGAGGCAGGCTGGGGCAGGGAGGATAAGAAATATGTGAAGGCACCATCTCTCTCTTTTGAAGAGATTGGGTCCAAGTGCTTTGCTATAAATCCACCCTTTCCACCGAAGAAAAATTCCTGTGTACCACCTGTAAAAGTCNGGAGCAGGCTACTCATTTCTCAATGTCTACTTTGTGTTTTTTGTTTTGTTTTGTTTTGTTTTTTTCCAGTCCAACCAAGATGTTGACTTGGTCTTGGGCCAAGTCCCAATTTCACAGTTTGGATTTAGCAGGAGTCTTTTTGAGAGTTGTGCAACTTGCAGGGGTTTGGGTCAGTCTGTTCCTCAGTAAGAGCCATACCACTGTTTTGGTTTGTGTGGGATCTGAACTAGAAGAGTCAAGCTTGCTTGGCTCTGACTCAGTCCATGCTTGTCTGTACCAAAATTTAAGGGCAGATCTTCATCTGGTGTGGACTGAGGTTCCTGCTTGATGCAAAGCACTTCCACCAATTCACATCTTCTCTACTATCAGCCCTACTCGCACCACGAGGTGGGGTGGATTCTTGTGTCTCAGTGGGAAGCCAGTGCATCCTTACCCAGGCCACTGCCACCACCATCAGTGCCCACCACCATCAGGCACCGCTAAATTTAAAACTGGCAGGGTCCAAAGTAAAAAGAGGTAGCATGGTGTTTCATGGGCGGTGCACAGGTGAGAGCACTGGAAGGGTCCATCACTAGGTTTTTAGAGCTTTCTTCTCAAGTGCCCGTGCTCAGCTGTGATCAGATGGTGGCTTTCCCCCTCACCTGAAGGTTTCTGCAGTCCCATCTGCACAGTGGCCCAGTTTCCATGGGAGGATGGTGAGTGTCCCCAGCACAGCCTTGCTGTAGCCTCTGGGCCACTCAGGACATAGGAGAGGCTCAGGCTGAGAAGGACAGCAAAGCCAGGTCTTCATGCTTCATAAACACCAAGCTGTGCAGTTTGTATAAGCACCATGCTGCTATCTTTTGAACCCAAATTTATGAACCCCTATCCACTTTTTCTTGGCTGGAAAAAGGGCATGTGGTTCTCTGAGTCCAGATGGGAGATATGGCTTGTGAGTTGATGTCTCCTGGAGCCCAGAGGAGGGTTTTGAGCATCTCCTTACTGGCAGATATTCCCTCCTGGCTGGCGCTGACTACTCTCCATGGAGCAGCATGGCTATTTTGGATCCTATTTCACTTTTCTTTTGCTATAGGCAGCCAAAATGCCTAATCTGGTCTGTGGATGCCATCAGATGGCTGCATTTTGAAATCGTAGGCAAAGATATATGCATTTTTGGAAGGTCTGCATCTTTTCATGGTTCTTGCAGAAGAGAATCGGTACGTCTATGCTAGGCTGCTGCTAGTCGTTGTGGTGAAAGAAGCTCTATGGGGTCTGGGTAGATGGGGAGTCACAGATTTAAAAGCCAGAGGGACAACTGTGCTGGTCTAATCTGCCCTGCTGTTTTATGCACTTCAGGGGATGCCTGTGGATTAATGCATGTTTGGATTGGAGAATCTCACTTGGATAAGTACCCATTCTTGAGCTGAAAATCTCCAGCAGTGGAGACTCCATTGCAATGCTTGGCCATTTTTTCTAGTCACTAATTACTTCCCAATTTCCTCTTTATCTCAGTGGGCCATTCCCACCCCAGATCCGGAGCCTGGAAGTGTTTGTTGGCCTGGTGCTTCTGAGAGCCAAGAGCCATCCAGGAGGAAATTCAGACAAAAAAAAAATAAGGCTCTGCATGAGTCTAATATCATTTTTAGGTACTGGATCCCATTATCCATCTTCCAGTCAAGGGCCTGATGGGCCTGCTTCTCCCTGTCATCTCCAGTACCACCTAGCCAAGGAGCTTCTAATGGTGGGTGGTGTAAAAGCTCTTTATGCCAAATTTATGCAGGCATATTAATTGGACTGTAGAAGTGTTTTTGCCTAGTTAACGAGCTATGTTTCACAGCCTTCTCCTTCCACTGCTGCAGTTAGCAATCATGAAGCCAGCTTGGGTGGCTCTGCACCACAGCGTAGACATGCCATGTCTTCAACAGCCCTCTTTCTGCTGATGACAGCCACGAGATGTGATGAGCCTTGACACCCCGAGAAGAGGGGTGGCTGGGTGGTCAAGGGTCTGGTCAAACACGTGCTGCCGGTGCGCTGGGGGGTCTGTGGGATTGCTACCCCCAGCTGGAGAGCAGTGACCCGGCTCAGCCCTTCACAGTGTCCGGTTGTTTATTGGAGTGCCTCGTCTTCTTCAGCTTATTAATTCTTCCCTCACAGCCAACTGTTAGGCAGAAATTGCCTTCTTTGTTACAGATGGGGAATTCCCACCAGGGATATCGCAGGCTGTGTGCACACTACCTATTTTAGGCACCCAACTTAAGCCCTCTGTATAGTTACTAGATAGAAGCAGAAACTTTCAGAGCACCTGAGGGAGGGAGAACTTTTCTCAATTGCCAAGCAGCATCATAAACTCCTGTCCTGGCGATCCAAAAGTAAGGCGTGCAAATCTTCCCCAGAAGTAGCAGATTTTTCTAGGACTACACTGGCAAGTCCTAGCACTGATGAGACTGAAATGCAGGCCTTTTAGAATCATGGATCAGTCCTTCCTCTGGATTTATTTTCTGCTACTGTCAGGAGTTTTCTGAAGATTGGGATCGTGTGTTTTTTTTTTAGCAGGCATGTCTTTTCTTAAATGTCTAAGTCACGGGGTGGAACTGGTGATACTACGATATAAATAATATGTAACGCAGATCTTGCACAATCCTAATAGTCAAAGCAGATTTGCCAAGAAGTAAGAAATTCAAAACAGTGGCAATCTTTAAAGGAAAATTCTGTAATTTGGATATGATTTGGCCAGATAATCTCACCAGAAGCAGGTTATCAATAACCACTGCCAAAAGGGAAGTTTGGCCTGTATGGAGACCTTCAGGGATCTGCCCTTTTTCTGCTCAGTGGTTGCCTTCATGGGTGGGGATGGAAGAGATTGGGGTTATGGGTAAGGGACCACAGCTACGCTGGAGCAGAGGATCAGAATGGGAAAAATCTTGGCAAGTTTAGCTTGGAGCAGAGTCATGAAAGGAGATATGAGATGACAGCAGTTGTCAAACGTGTCCAGAGCTGTTGCGAGGGGGGTGAGTCTGTTCTCCATGTCCAAGGGGCTAGGGCAAGGAGAAAAGGGCATCAGGTGCAGCCCTGAGGTGGAGCTTAGAAGTTAAGAAGCACTTTCCACGCGTAGAGACAGTTCAGTGCTGGGACAGACTGCCTGGAGGGGTTGTGAGAGCTTTTTACCGCATGTTAGACAAACAGCCTGAAAAATACATGTGACCCTGCCCTAGGGCAGAGGAATGGACTAGATGGCTTCTTGATGTCCTTCTCAGCCTTGTTTTTCTGTGGTTCATTGTCTGTTGCAGAATTGTCCAGTTTTTGCATGCATCTGAACAGAAACCTCTTTTATCCATCCCTTACAATGTGTTCACTAATATTACTAAGGGAAAGGAAAACTTCAGCCTAATGTGCTTAAATGTTGCACAATGTCCTGCCACGTGGTGCCAGGAATTGCCCGTCAGTATTTGGGTGCAGGGGAGCAAGGGTGCTGCATGGCATACGCCAGCGCCTGGGCACACCAGCTGGAGTTTGCAGGGCTTTGTTTCCTCTCTAGTCCACTTCTTGGCTAGTCACAAAACTTCAGACCCAGTGAGGTGAAATCTGGCTCTAATTTAATTAAGAAATTGTGGCACAAAACAAACCACTTTTCAGGTGTATTCAGTGAAAAGCTTTGATGAAAAAAAAGGGGTATTTTGATAGAAATCCACTTCTGTGGCAGCCCTTCCTGGCAAAACACTAATATTAAAGGCAAAATGGTAGTGATTCCTGTTCCTTTTCATGCAAACCCTGATCCGACACCTTGGGATGCTGATGCAGAGACCCAGCCTGAGGCGGGAGCTGGGCAGGCGCAGGGCAGCAAACACGCTACAGTGCTGGCACTGGCTTAGCAGCAACTTGCTCCGAGACAGCGGCACTGAGCAGCTACGCTCTGCCATGTCCCTTTGCAGGAAAAACGGGGGCTGCAGCCATCTAGTGTCCTCCCTGCACATGGGTGATGCCCTTTTCTGAAGGCACCTCCTTCCCGCCTTTCCTTTGCTCATTTTTCCATGTTGCTGGAGCCGTTGGTTGGCTGGACGCAGGCTGTTCTTCTTGCTATGGCACCCCACCACAGGGTAGACATCTCCAAGATGTTTTTTTGTGAGTGATTTTTGTGAGATAACCCTACAGATATTTTTGGTGCCAGGGATGTGTACAAAGTCTCCCCGCTGCCCCAGCATGAGATGCAGCCCAGGTACATGGTCTGCTCCTGGACCAGATGCAGCAACATCTGGTGCAAGGGGCCATCAAGCAGAAGGATGGCTGTATTGCTGTGATGGGGAACTATATGAAGTGTAGTCTTCATGGCACAGGTCTGGGAAGGGGAATCAGTCTGTGGGAGTTTTGCAGCACAGTTGGAAGAGGCAGGGTATGTGGTGGCCATCCTCTTCTTCCATCCAGCTCTTCATTCTGTCCCACATAGATATGTACCTGTACCGGCAATGATTTCTGGGGGCAATGATGTGACCTGGATTAGGGAGCTGATCTGGGAATAAACCTTGCAGGAACATTCAGCGTTTTGAACCCAGACCCTTAAAGAAATACAACACAGGAAGGTCATGGACTTCTGAAATTAACATCACCAGATACCCATAAATGCGTCCCTTTGCACAAGGTTTGTGTCTTGACTGGCTTAAGTGGTGAGTGTAGAGTCTGCATGAGCTGTGGGTCCATCCGACACTGCTATGGTTGTGGCATGGCAGAAAATTTGCCTCCAGCAAATAGAAATCTCCTTCCCTCTGACCACCTGGTGGTGTGCAGCCACAAACACCAGCCAATGTAGGGAACGTCTTCAAAGCGCCTTACTCACTGAAGCAAATGTGAATGGTGCCATTGACTTCAATAAGAGCAGGATCAGACCCAAAGCAACTGGCATTTGAAGCAGCAGGAAAAACAAAAACAAAACCAAAAAAACATGTATGTGTTTGGGGGGTGTCAAAAGGGCATTTTGAGTTAATTTCATATTTTTTTTTTAACACTACGACTGGGCAGAAACACTCCTTTGTTGGGAAACCATACTTAAATTAACCTGCCATCATACCCGCAGATGTAAAATGGAAGCAAATGTATTATACATCACTGTCTTGGACATTAGTTCTGAAACCGCCAGTGATCACACTCCACTTCAAAGAGACCCTCTACCAGGAGCTTGGCTGGGAAGATAAAGCCCTGGCTATTTACCTTCTGACCTTGGTTCAAGACTAAATTGAGAATCTAAATGAAAGTAGTTTGGTGGTCTCAGCTCAATCCCTGGTAGACAGTTGTCCATATCACAAAAGCACCATCCCTAGTTTAACACAATCTGGCACGGCCAGTCTTCTGTGTTCAGGAGAGACCCTGGGCTAAATTAACACAGAGACTAAATTACATCTCATAAGCCATCGTAGAGATGGCAGTCTTCGAAATGGTGCCTTAGAATAGCAGCCTGTGTGGAAGCTCTCCAAACTGGCTTCTGGATAAAGAAATCTGTTTTCAGAGCTGCCACTTTCAAGCCTATTGCTTAAGCCAAAAATGAAAATAAAAGCAAATCACAACACAGGCTTTTTAGGAACTCATACTTAGAACAAGGACGATGATCTTGGAGAGATTAAAGTACATGTTCTAAGTGTTTACTGAAATAACTGAAATTCTACAGATTATTTTCTCTTATTAAAACATCTTATGAGCCATGACCATAAATTGCAGCAATTAAATGCATTTTATTATTACTATTACTTATTAGAAAATCCAAAATAAGAAATGCTGCTATACAAATGTTCAAGAAGGTATTGGGTAGATAAGCATATTCATCATTTACCCATATCTATCCAATCAATCAAATAGATGTAATATCTGATACTGTAAACAGCTATAGTCATATTTAAATAGGAGCTATTAAAATGTTTACTTTGAAGCCTACTTGTAAATATTTGCAGAAGATGGTTATCCAGTGTATCATAACATATGACAGATATTATAGATAGCATGACATGAATATCCATTTTATAGCCTGAATGTCGGCTATGTGTTATGAAAGATACAGAAGCTTGAAGGGGAAGCCCCACAAATCAATAATAAACTCATTATAACAAGCAAGAATGAAGCTTGAATATGGTGCGGGAAACAATGTCATATACTCAGTTATACCCTAATTGCGAAGTGTCTTTCGAGCAAGCAGAGAGGACAGATGGTGTAGCAGTTTCCATGCTAGCCTCTGACTTCTGCTCACTTTCTGGCTCTTCTGTAGTCTGTGTGTCTGACTTTCGTCACGTCACTTAGGCTGGATCTTGGCGTTATCCAGTCCTTAGGGGCTGCTTATAAACTGGGGCAAAAAGGATGCCCTAATCTTGCAGAATCACCATGAAGATGCTTCCATTAAAAACTGCAAAAAATATTAATAGTAAAAAGTAGTAAGCGTTACTATTAGAGAGTTCAAATGAATGTTGGAAGTAGTCTGACAAACAGCTTTATAAATACTCTTTATGCCTTTTTGCCTCAAAAAGCTTTGTACACATTTCACTTACTCATTTTGGTACTGCTGGAAAGCCAAAGGTTTCACCGCATACATGCTGTGCCTGGGGAAACTGAGGCACAAGGCCACATCAATGACTTTCACAAAGCCACAGCCTGCTTTGCTAGCAATTGGTAATTCCTTCATTTCCTCTTCCCAGAATTACCATGCACCACAGAAATGGGAGGAGAAGATCTTCCATCATATGAACATGGCATACTTATTCTGAGAAGGTCAGGATGTAGTAGGATATGTTGGTAAACTCCTGCAAATGGAAAGTTGTTGCAAATTCAGCAGGCAGCAACAGAAAATCACGTGTGTTTTTTTTGAATTGGACCCTATGCACAGCACAAACCTCCTCTGCCCAGGTGCTGCAAACCCCTCCACCTGGGTTCAGCTTTTTGCACCAGGACTATTCAAAAGCTTTTTGCCTCTTACAGGCACAAATGCTGGCAAGTCTGGGATCCCAGCTTGCAACGAAAGCATTTCTCATGCCACTGGAGGAAAAGCCTTGCTCCGAATCCCACTGAAGCCGACAGGAGGTCTCCCATGCCAGGGCTTTGGAGCAGACCCTGCATGGCAGAGGAGCCTGATTTATTATACCTAATTTTTAAAGCCAGGTGGCTCACATATGTCTCCTGGCCAATCTGCATGATGGCAGAGGTATTTCACATTGCATGTCCAGAAAGAAGAGAATAGGTCCCCAAAATTAATTTCTGTGCATAGAGATAACTTTGTGTAGAAGGATGCTAATATGCACATTCAGAGGCAATTTTTATGTGTCTTATTTTGCTAGGAAACAGCTCCAATGCACCCCGCCCTGGTCCCCATATGCTGTTCTGGGCTGGTCTGCCCTAAAATCACCCTCGTGCTCACATGAGCAGTAACCCCACATAAACATATGCTCCCCAGGCAGCCTGGACTTACAGCATAATAAATGCATTTTGGGAGATGCTGAGCCCTGCCGCTTCTGAATGCCTCAGCTGGCCGGGGGGATGCTCAGCCCCTGGCAGGATCGGGCCTTTTTCTACACATGGTGCTTTCACTGACATCAGTGAGGGTTCGGAGCTTGAATCCAAAGACATACATGGGGCTGGCAGGAGGCCGGGGCAGGGGTCTAATCTCCCCTGACTGTGCATGTGAAACCGCTATTAATCTTAATGGGAGTGCCACACACTCATCAAGGGAAGAATAGATGAAAGGGAGAATCACAATAGATCATTAGATTAAGCAAATAAATATAAATGAATATTCGTTTGGCCTTTAAAAATATTTTCGTTGACAATAATGCAAATATTAGGAGCGTTCTTTCAAATATAAAGCCCCCTTGGATCATCTCCTTCCTTCGGAGAATAAGTGACGAGAACAGGGAAACAGCCCTCGTGCGCACATGTCTCCTGGGGTTTCCAGCAGACCCAGAGTGTGCTGAGTGCTTTTAGCACACTTTGGAAATATAATTGTTTTTCTCCTTCCCCATTTAAATAATACAGGATTCCTCTTTATGTCCTGCATCTTTTCCCCTGCCCAATGGAAGATGGATGGTAAAATCCTTTCCCGAGTTTGTTTTAGGGGAAGGCGTGGAGCATGAAACCTCCGAGGGGTTTTCATCCCTGCCCCTCACAGCAAAACCAGCTGAAAAAGCCAGCTGAGCACCCCCAACTGACCCCAAAAATGGGGCAAGCTGGGGACCCCCTCCCAGTTATCACCCTTCTTCTGGGATGCAAGACAGGAGCAGACCTTCGCCTTTACTCTGGCCTCTCTGCAGCAGCGTTAAGCACAGCAATCGATACCAGAGGGCTTGTGGCACTGAAGCGTGGCTGGATCCTGCATCTGCCTTGCTGGGGAGGAGGCAGTGGCTGGAAGGAGCTGGTCCCAGGCCTGGAGGGAGCCGGGAATGCTGTCCTGTGGGGACATTGAACCTATGCGCTTCCAAATCCACCAAAGAAGATCTGGTTTCATTTCTAACACTGATACCTGGAAGGCAGCATGCAGATTTTATTAAATTTCAGCGTCCTTAAAACTGAGCGAAATTGCAGGAGCACAAGCCCATTTGTAACCTTTTACAAGTGCACTGGTATTAAGAAGTTAGCCACACTGGGCTGTATCATACTACCAGTTTTTTAAGCAAAAATCAATGAAGAACCCTGCCTAAAATCAATGGGATAATTTGCCACATTAGTATTGCTTTCGAGCTAACTCACAGCAGCCTAACAGTGCTTACTCGTGTTGAAGACAACAGCATGTTTGCCCAAGCAATGCCTATAAGTCTTCTCCCTGCTTCTCACATCATTGCATAGGATAAATATGATCTCTACTAGCTTGGAGGAAAGAAAACTTGTGCAAAAATGTAATGAATGAAAATGCTTTCCTGTTAGAAATGTTTTCCCATCAGGATGAAGTGCAACAACTCTCTGCTGTGAACAATTTTCACCTGGTCTGTTGTCTCTTCCAAATTATTTACTACATGCAAATTCAGCCCAAATTCAGAAGAAACTCAGCTCCTCATGACGTAACAGGAGATGTGTGGGAACAAAAGGGCATTCCTTTATCCTCGTATGCAATCTGAGATCTGCAGCTTTGAAAGCTTCTGAAGTCTTCCACGACACTCCTACCCCCTCTTATTTTTTTTTTTTCTCCCTTCTGGAAAGCAATTAATATAATCCCATCAGTGGCCCTTACGCAACCGCTCACCTCGGCTCCTCTCGCAGGGTGACAGCGGTGTCCTCGCAGCCGCCCCGTGCTCTGGCCAGTGCCGAGGGTGCGTCCGTAGAGCCCGGGACGATGTTTGGAGGCAGATGGAGTTGTACCCGGCAGGGGTTTCTTCCAGCAGCTCTGGTCGCGCTGGCAGACCCTGGATTTACGCCTGTCCTCGGCATCCTGTGCGGGGCTGGGTGCTGGCGGCTGCCCCGAATAGGGCTTTTGCAGGAGACAGGATTACTCACACGAGTAGCAGCTTGCGGGGATTTGGCCTCGAGTTCCTTCCCGAAACGCATGATTTTTAAGCGTGATTAAGCGGCTTTTATAAACAGTGGCTATCTGGATGCAGCCCCTGGCATTTTTCACATTGCATGGGTAAAATAATATGTCCCAGTTAATTTGGGGGAGGGTTTGTACCTGCTTTTGAGTGTGCCTAACAAGGGCTAAGAGCAAGGAATAAAAGGAGAGGCTGCGTAAGAAGAAATTCAGGTTTCCTGTAGGTCCCTTTGGCCAGGGAGAATGACGTGGGGAATTCCCTCACCTTTTGGTACAGCGTTAAAGAACGTGATCGGGAGCTGGGGTAATCCTCGTCAATAAATGCAAGAATCAGCTAGCAAAATTGCCACAGCACGCACAGAAGTAGTGCACAAAATTCAGCCTTCAGTCACCATATGGAACAGCTGGGAAGAGTTTCAAAACTTTTCCTCCTCCCCTCCCTTCTCTTTATTATGATTTTTTTTTTATACGCAAAGAAAACAAAAGAAATGGAACAACCTGACAATTTCGTACGTTGTCTTGTGACTAAAAAAAAAAAAAGCAAAAAAAAAAAAAGCCTGTGAAGTATCACTGCTATGTTTTAGTCTAATGCTACTTCTATCTTTTATCCTTTTTAATTAGAAGGCAAATTCTCAGACCGCCAGGCCTAATCCCTACACAGTGGAACAAAGCCCAGCAAAGTCTTTGAACACTGCCCAGCCAGGCAGCACAAACCCTGGTAACTGTTGGCAGTAGGGCTAGGACTCTGACCCTCATCTTAGCCATTCTCTTCCAGCCCCTGATGCTCCCTGCCCTTCGAAACCTTGTCTGTTGTTCTTCTGTTTGGACTGAAAAGACAAAAGGGGAAACAATGTGGGAAACCTAGAGGATTGGCTAGGTGGGATGCGGGGAGCTGGTGACGGAGAGGAGAAAGTAAATGGAGTTTCACGGGAATGGACACAGTGGGGAGAATTGGATCACCAGATTATGTCTTTAGGTTCAAGAAATTTCTTCATCCCTCACTAAATCTTTTCATGGACAATGCCACTTTTAAACAATTGTTGCATTTCCAATTACTACAGGAGTGTTCAAACAAATGGCAAAACCCTTAATGAAAAGTTTGCTCATATTTTAAACTTTGGAGATCAAAATCCATAAAACAAATAGCTTTTACATGAGTTTCATTCAGACACTTACATCTCCAAATTATTTACTCTTGTGATATTTCCAGTTGAGAGCATAATTTGTGCCTAGTCAAGCAAAACACGCAAATACATATAGATACACGAATTTCCAGAGCTAGCGGGAGCACCACAGAATAAACATTTTGACTCAGATAGGCTCATGTCAGGCAAGCCAACATTAAAAAGATCTGCCTGCTTTCTTTTATTTTGGCTAACTACAAATCATTAAGCAAGAAAACAACAGATGTGGCTACTAGTGCTGAAATATCTTCCAAACTCCGTCCATACACATCAGCATAAGTGGGGGAGCATGGCAGGATGCTGCGAATGGTGATGTGATTGTGCGAATATATCTGCATCATAGGTAACTGCTATAGCTGAGTATAGAAAAAAACTAGCAGAAAAAAAAATAGCACAAACCCTAGATCGTACCTAGATTTCAGATAATACTGCTTCCCCTTGAAAAATTTCAGGCACAGCTTGGCTTTCCTCCAGCTGGTGCAAAATGGGATACCTCCCTAATTTACTCCACGGAAGATCTGACCCTTTCCCTTTTTTTGGCACTTGGGAGTAGCATTGACAAAGGACTGTTTCTGATTTCAAAAAGACTAAGTCTGTTTAGGGAAAAGGGGCATAAGCTCCTCACTTTTAAAGACATTTACCCTAAATCCTTACACTCATAGGCACTCACTTTTGATGGCTAAAGTGGTGGTGTGTTTTTAAAGCAATTTAGTTAAACCAGTGCAAAACTCTTTGTGGACATCATAAATCAATTTAAACCTGGCTTATGCCGATTTAGCTTAGTTTAGCTACTAAGTGTCTTAAGCTAAATTGATAAGCCATTTTTAAACCCATTTAAGAATATCTACACGGGGCTTTGTGCCAGTGAACTTAAATCAATTGAAAACCAATTTTAGCCAGTACCATTTCGAGTGTAGACAAGATTAGCTATCCTGAATGGGAATGTCTGCTGATCCCGTGTTTTCCTTATGTACCCCGATTCCCAACATCTGGGACCGGGGCCATAAGCGGTGTGACTAGTTTTGTGCTATGGCTGTGGCATGCTGTAGCGAGTTTTGGCCATGCCGTGACTGTGGCATTGAGCTGCCGTGAATGATATTTGCGTGGCGGCAACAATTACAGGCTTCAGCTAAGCCGGGCTCTGCTGTGCTTGGCAGTGTTCATTGCAGCCTGTCTCTCGTAGGGTTTTGGTTCTAGAGGAGGAAGGTTTGGGGGATGTAGAAGATGCGGGGTGGGGCAACACACTGCTGCAAGGTCACTCTGAGGGCCTCCTGCCAACGGGGGCTTGATGCTTGCATGGACCAGGAGCTGCAGGAGTGGGCTCCAGTGCTCCCCAAGGGAAGATGTGCCTGCGCAAGCAGTTTGGTGGGCAGACAAGGGCAGGCATTTCCTCTGCAGTGACAAAAGTCAGGACCTGTCCTTGCAAACACCACTTTGTCTTGGAGAACCAGGGTGGGAGACACCCTTGGGTGCAGGCCAACCGGGAGAGAAAGACAAGAGGGTGCTGGGATCACCCTGGCATGGCTGCTGCAGGTCTTCTCTGTTTTGGGGCATCCAAAATGGGCTGGAAATGGAGGAGAGCCTTTTTGTTCTCTTGTGAGCAGAACTTCTTGGGGATGCTTTCCCTGCGATGGTACCAAAAGGCCACCAATGTGGTCAGTGGACACCACGGTTGTCTGTCAGCTTGGTCCTACTCACTTCTTACGTGTTTAGGACCCACAGAACTGTGGGCACTTGTGGAAATGGTTCATCAGAAGACTGACACCATGTTCCCCACTGTTCCTCCTGTATGGGTGAGGCAGAGTGCTCCATATGCAGGGCTAGACAAGAATTCAGGCAGAAAGGAAAGGATGGGCAGATTTTAAGCTTGTGTGTGAACTGAAGCACAGTGACATGACTCTAATATTTAAAGCATGCCCTCAAATACGTTCCTGAATGAGTCCACCTGGAATCCTACTCTTTAAGAATGAGTGTTACATGTTCAGGCAAGGGAGACCTCAATACAAAACACAGTTGCTACCATGCATGTGCTGGAAACCCACCATTTCAGTTCCTGAATGAGGGTGGGAATGTGGAACAACTGCCTGGGGATGCAGGGGTGAGGTGGCTTTGGGTAGAGTAGCCGTGGCTATGAGCATGTTGGGCGAGCGGCTGTGCTCCATCAGAGCAGTGTGAGCAGGTCAGTGCTGCACATGGCTGAGCCTGTGCTGCTGTCAGGTGGTAGGAAGGATTTTTTTTATTTAAAACCTAATCAAAAGCTGAGGTGGTTTTGTACCTGTCACCAAATGGATTTTTTTTTTTTTTTAATGAACTGGTCAATTCAAAAAAAATCTTGCAAATTTAAACCAAATTCCAATCAGATTTAAACTCATGAAAAGAATTACCATTTGTCCTCCACTGGCATGTTTTGTTCACTGCAGGCGGTGCCTACTTGTCATAAACAGGGTCTGTCATGCCGTCATCATGTGTTGGGTTTGTGCATAGGTGTAAGCGAGTTGTTTACACAACGAAGAAGGAGCAGATCAGTGGAGGCATCTCCAGTTTCTTACATTAACCTATACAAAAAAAATCCTAAATGTTGGATAACATAACATACAACTTTTGTTTCTATATAATATTCCTTCTTTCCTCATTTCCTTGGCATGAAGCTATGACTGTGCATGTACATGTGGTGGAGAGGAGCTGCAAGTCTCATAATCTAACTGTGCACAAACTTTCAAGTGTTTTTCCATGCCATTAATCTTAATATTGAATGCCCTTATCTGTTTATAGCGCACAATACACGCTACTCCCGATAAAATCTTTTATACATGTCTGGGCAAACAGCATGAATAAATAATGGCCAATTTCCATATTGCAAAACAAACAGCTACTGTAAATTTATTTTCATTTCCATCCCCGCTGCATCCCTCGATGGGTGGAGCCTCCTTGCCCTGGAGTGAAAAGGATCAAAGATAACATTCTTCTCTGTCTGGGGGTACTTTGTGGACCTGCCTCCCAACTGCGGGATGAAAGGAACTTGCTAAACTGTTGCCATTTTGCAACATCTGCTATAATTCCCCTAAATCCAGATTTGTCTGACACAGAGAGCTCCTGTTCTTACATCATTGCCATGTGACAGTATAACACCAGTCACATCAAGCTTGAGGATTCCAGCTCCAGGCAATGATAATATGAAGAAAACCTTTTTTGCCTAGGGCAAAACACTTGTAGCAAAGTATTATTCATCTGGCCAATTTAAATCTTCTCTCAAAAAGGTACCCAGAAACATATGCAGTGTGCCTTTGTAAAAGGCTTGAGCTGCTCATAGGCAAATGACCTGAACCAAGAGTACAAAACCCAATGTCCTAATTAATTACTGCTAAGCAGCTCTGATACACAGAAAAGAAATGCTGGTACTAATCCTTAACCCTGTCCTACATTCTTAAAATAGCCAAAATATTGCTGACAGCTAGGAAAACAAAATTGCCTCTGATTTAAAGGTTTTGGACCCCAGCTTAAAAAAAAGATAATAATAAAATATGTGAAAAGGGTGATTTTGGAAAAGTCATGTTGGAGCACATGCTCTGATTCCACAGCAGTGAGGAGCCCTGTTTTGGGTTGGAAATAGTGCCAGGAAAGCAAAGCCCAGCTAAAGCCTCTCTGGACTCCGTGTGTCTCCCTTGGCTCTGCAGACCTGCAAGGTCGAGCTCCACAAGGCTGTGTTGTTTCTTTCCACGAGGACACATCTGAACACCACCCTTAGCTTATAACTGGGCAAAAAAACATCAAATATTGAAAGACAGTGCCATTAACACCCTGCTTACTGAAACAGGCACTTGGAACAGTTATTGGGACATAAAATTCTTCAGTTTGCATACAATGATGTTGAAAACTAGATTCAGTGTCAACAGATGACAGCCACATTTTCATATCAGTTTTCTCTCTATAGGGTGATATCAGCTTTGTCTCACAGTGGGGAAATTCACATTTTTCTGGACTTGGTAGTTATGTGTCTCATGGTGAGCTGGTTGGTGTTGGGTGGAAAAGCGGTCTTTTTGTGACTTGGGAGTGCAGGGAGGAGGCCATCTGAGAACAGAGCATCAGCTAGAGGGAGAGGGTTGCCTGCAGAGAGCAAATGTAGGTGCTGGCCTTTCAAATCTCGCTGGTTTCGGACATGTAGATAATCACATCCAACACAAGCTCCCTTTTGGTATTTTCAGACACCTCTGCAGTTCCCATTTCTGTAGAAGCAGACCATATCACTGTTTCCACATTTGCTTTCAAATCTCTGCAGGGCAGGAAAACACTATTGTCTTTATTTTCAGGTGAGGAAGGGATGTTAAGAGACTCACCTGAGGTCATGCAGGACAGCTGTGCCACCATGAGAAACAGGACACAGGTCCCCCAAATCCTTAGGCACATCCCCTTGCCATGGCCATAGCTCACACCTGGGAAGTTATATCACATAACCATGGCTCTGCTCAGCAAGGGATTTACCGTGAGGCTCAATTCCCTGGTAAGATTAATTCAAAGCTAGTGTAGATTTTATTTTCAGTCCAAAGGAGACTTTCCACATGGCAATACCATTTTCTATTTCTTTGTCCATCTCAGTGATGATTTGGGGCGAGTTTTTTTCAGCCAGGAAGCACTGGTGTTGTTAGTATCCAGGGATGGAAGCCCATGAATGAAGGCAGCATCCTCCATTGCATCAGGACACCAATCTCCCATGAAAACAAAGGAAAACCTTTTCCTTAGGTGCAGTCCCATTCCCTGCATGTGGTCTGCTCCTGTGAGCTGGGCTGCGATCCCATGGGCTGGCATTTCTCTGGTGACTCCTGGTGGTTTCACACAAAGGGACTGGTTAGCAGGAATTGGGCTCTGAACTTTTCTCAGACAACCAGAGCTGGCCAGGAGCCTCCAGTGGGCTCATTAACCGGGGGAGCCCCAGACCATTTGCCCATGAACCTTGCCTTCTGCCCACGCAGGCTGTGACTCAATGAAAGCCCTGGCTAAAGCTTCGTGCTTCTTATTAGAGAGGATGCAGAGGGATGTGTCAGCAGTCCTTGGTCACTCTGCTATTACGAATTTAATGCCTAAGAGATATCCTCAGCGATGACACAGCTTAGTGGTGACATTGAGTGCGTAAGCACTGACTCACCCAGACGCACAATCTCCACGCTGGGGGCGATTCCCTGGCTTGGTTTTGCTTCTTACCCCGTGCCAAACAGCCACTGATGTTTGGGCAAGCACATCCCAGGGGCCGGGCACCGGGGTGCAGCATCCTCCTGCGAGCCCAGGTAGCACCGGTCCCTGGGCACCCCCGCTGCCTCCTTCCCATCCCACCCTGACACCCCCCAGAGGGGTTTCTGCCTCAGATTGCCCTCCCGCCCAGCCCTTGCAGGAACAAATACCCAACTGGCTTTGAAAACCCACTTGCATGGGATGGATGGGGCTCTGTGAATCCCTTCCCATGGCTCCGTAGGTCTCTGGGACCTCCAGCATCCCTGTCCTGGCAGCTGGCTGTAGCTAAGGCCACCACTCAATAGCTCATTACAGAGGGTATTTTTATTTTCATAAGGGTTACATATTATCAGGGAAAGTGCTTGTTTCTATAATCCATATAATTACTTAAATCGGGATTTCTCTCCTCATTATTACCATCTTTTAAAATCATTTCCAGGGAAATAGGAGTAATGTCTGCTGTCCTGCTCATTTCCTAGACAAACATTCTCATTAAATCCACATCCCTGGTTTTAACTTCTTTTTTTTTTTTTTCTTCCGTAAAGCACTCTTGCGATCTTCCTAAATTTGGCTGTGCCACCATTTCATTTTGCTAATACCCCTTGAAACTGTTAACACTTTTTCCTGAATACTTTCCTAGTGGATACGAAGCAAAAAGGAAGAAAGGCTACTGTCAAATTGATTAAGTGAAAGCTCATTAGAGAAAGTAACAAGAGGTAAAATCTGCATATGCATTGCAGAAATGTGTCTGATCTTGCTAAGTTGTGAAAAGACAAAATAAGCTCAAACCTCCTTGTGCTGTAAGTAGTTGGGGGAGATGGGGGCTGGGGAGGGGAAGGGCTCCCAAACCGTGTTATATTAACTGTTCCTGCTTAGAAATAGGCATTAGCGCAGCCCCTGCTCACACCACTTCAGTGAAGGGCTTGCCGGTGTTTTAATGAAAAATCCTGGTTTATAGGGTCTGTGCCTGAGCAGTTAAAATTCACTCTTCCTTGAACCCTGACAAGCAGGACTGCATTGCAAAATCTTTAAAAAAAAACTCCAACAAAACAGTTTAAATTGTGGTTCCTTTAAAAAATAAAAAATGACTGAAGAAAAATAAAGTCAGTGGCTATTACTGCATAAATTCTCAGAGCTGAAAAACATCTTTTTCTTTCTTTCTTTTTTTTTTTTTTTTCCTTCCAAGTGAGGTTTGTTAAATTGTCGGCCTGAGACAGGGAAGATCCCACGCTGGCTTTAAGGAATGAAGTGGTTGGGTTACGGATGTCCCACAGTGTCACTCAGCCTGGGGACATGTGGAAGGGCGGCAGGAGCTGGATGCATCCTTCCTTGGGAGGACCTCTGGGACGCACCCAGGCTTGTGAGCCTGTTCCTGGCTATTTCACCCTACCGTTCATCCTACCCGCTCCTAGGCCAGGGCTCTGAGATGTCTGCAGATGAGCTTCATGTTTCCCCCATAATTTGTCCCCCCCGAACTTTTTCCCAGAGCCACTGGTGATGTCTGGCTGCCCGCTGGGATGCTTCACTGCAGCACAGCGTCTCAGGGCGGTGCAGACCCCAGCCTTAGTAAGAGTACCCTGCAATGGCTGCAGTGTAAATTGGCATTAATTTCTGAAAATCTAGTTATAAGTTTTAATGTGACTGAGTGTGGGCTGCACGTCTCCTTCCACGGGTGCTGTTGTGAGAGGCAGAGGGGAGCAGCACCCAGCCCTTGCTGCCGTGGTAAAGGTGTGAGCAATACCTGCACTGCTTGCTCTTAAACATACTCACAGGCAGATTTTGTTTCTCCTGCCATTATTTTTAAACATATATACTCCAATTAAAAAAGCAGAAAGGAAAGGAATACCAAACTACCAAGCTAAAGTAACTGGATAACTTTGACCTTAATCCATAAAAGACAGATATTTTACGGTTCAGGCTAAAACTCCAGGCTGACATCTAACCTGACACAAATATGCAGTTGCATGTAAGAGTCCTTGTTAAAAAAATGCTGGGAATCTGCATGCATAAGCCTGGCAGTGCCGATTTAAATAGGAAAATGTATCTGTTTGGGAGGTAGACCACACGTCTGAAAGTTATGAAAGGAAACACCGATAATAACCATCCATGGCAGAGCACGTTCCTTGGAATGTGGAAATTACTGTATTACAACAAAGCTGTTGTTTCCACCGGGGTGTTTTGTAGCCTGGCTCATAATATTATGTGTTTCGACAGATCCTTGTAATTACAAATTTAAGACTTAAATCCTCGGCTTTTCTTTATGTTCTTAAACTACCCCTATAGGTATCCTCACTCCAAGCTTAAATCAGACCCAAAATACAAGGTGAAATGGGGCTGGTTGAATTCCTGCACTTTATAATGATATTTATTAAGCTAGTTTTGAAGAGAAATGTTGAGCTGAGCATTTCATTTAAATCCAATGGTACCTCCAAAGCACTCCAAAATTGTTTAATTAAAACCAAGGTGCACATTAATAAGGAAGGATATCATTTTGTCATTTATATATAATTTCTTTATTTTGTTAGGGGAATACAAAATGAAGAAAGCCCCCAAAAACATAAAGAGAAGGAAGGACCAGTAAGCCTGATAATAGCCCTCCATGGAGAAGAAATAAGTATACAACAGAAGAAAAGCACAGTGAGGAACATAATGTTAGTAAAACACTCTTAATGCTACACAAGCTGTAGAAAATGCTACTTTGCATTTGGGCTGCAGCATCGTTAACTGTGGGCAATTGAGTAAAGAGTGCACCTTTTAAACTAATTCCTCGTGCTGGAGACATAGCCACATCCAGAAGCCTACCTCATTAATATGCTATAGTGGTCAAATAGGAGATTAATAGCAAAGTCACCTGCTAAACCTACAAGGAACCTGTTGATTAACAATAAGCTCCAAAAATAAGATACCAGGCTGCAAAGCAAAATTGAGTCCAAGGGCAACAAGTGCTTCTGTAATTTATTCCTTCTTTACACAAGGGCATAAAGCTCCCTTTATAACCGTGTTTTCAAGGCCCTGCTGTGAGCTGTAGGTGTGAGCTTTTCAGCTGATTTATTAATTTTAGTTTCAATCAAAGTGTCACCTGCAGATACAAAAATGTAGGCCTCGCCACAGAAAATACAGTAAAAAAAAAAAAAAAAAAAAA
>VXAA01004513.1:187563-208000 GCA_013399115.1 Anseranas semipalmata | reverse complement strand
GAGAGAGGGGGAAAAAGAGAGAGTGAGGGGGAAAAAAGAGAAAGACCAAAGGTTTCATTCTGAGAAACTCTGCCAACAAATTTTTTTTTTTAAACATGAACACTGGACGGCCTATTCTTCATGAAGCCAAAATAATTCCCAGCCACATAATTAAAAAAAAAAAATCCAAAATTAAACATTTTTGTCATACTTGGAAAGTCAGCCTCAGAGCCGGGAACTCGCGCTAACCCGGCGGCTGCCAAAACAATCGGCCCCTGTTGTCAGTAGGGGGACATTCTCCCCAACGAACCGCCTGAACAACAAGTCCACTGAGCAAAATGTGCAAAAAATTCTCAATTAGTTGTCTTTATTTAGTGAACACTATGGGGTCCTCGACGGCGCTATAGAATTATGGCAGGAAAGCCGAGCTCTTCAGTGGCTTATTAGCATTCTCCGAGGGTTGGAGTGCTGCTGGTAGCAGACTGGTGCCTCCAAGAGCTGGTGGTGGGACCCCGGCACTCCTTCGGCTTTGTCCTTTTGTCCTTCCCAGCCAGCAGGAAGTACGGCCCGATGTCCGGGGTATGCTGGGATACCTTCGTCTCATTCACGGCTTGCGGCACCGGCAGCGCCCGTGCCTTTGTCAGCGGCGACAAGCATCCTTCTCGCCTGGGAAGCGGGAGCCCTGGGCTTGCCATTTTAAAAACGCGGGTAGAAAGTGGGTCTGCTTCCTCCTCCTCCTCCCCCCAGCAGCTTTCCCAAATGAACATCGCCGTCAATGGGCCGGGGTCGAAGAAGCTAAATGTTATGCTGCCGTCCTATTAAATTACATCAGATGTTATCAACACCCTGCTCTGACGTTAGAGCAAAAGAAGGCAAATGGGGGTAAATGGAAGTATCTCCCCGTCCAATTCTTATCTTAATTTAAATGTAAAGTGAATTTTTTTTTTTTTTTAAATAAAAGTGGGGGGGGGAGTCGGGTGGCAAGTGTTAGAAATGTCTTTTCTGAGAAAGAGGGTATTTGCTGCTTTAGGGAAAACACTATCATTGACTAAATTAACAAGTTGTCTTATCAACTGCCATAAGCCTTGAAGTCTAATTAATTTAGTACTGATCAATAGCCTTGAATGAAACATTGATTTCTGTAGCTTTCTGGGGCTGAAACAGAATCACATTCTCTGTTCCATGCACACTTCTCTCACAGGAACCACACATTTGTGTTATTAAAATTTGTTCACCCCCTCTTCAATGTCCAGCAAGCATTATATGAATTAATTTCCATGGAAGAGTTGATCTTTTAAATTGTTTTGAATAAAGAAAGTGGCATGACTGGAGTTCCCAGGAAGTGCTTTTCTCTCTTCTTTGAGTTATATTCTGCTATAAAACTCCCTAAAAGGAAAAGGATTCAGCGAGTAGACCATCACATGGCTTAAAACTTGGCAGAACTGCAGAGAAATCAGTGGGGCTTTCTTCACTGATGCCCACCAAAGGTTTGACTTCTTGAGCATATGTGATGGTAGGATCCCTGCTCTGCTTTCAAGATAGAGACCTACAGCTTTCTGGAGAACATGTTTAAACAGTTTCAGCATCAGCCCAGCCAGGGGGTCCTCCACCAGTCATCAGAATAAGAGCAAAGTCTCTGAACACCAACGTATGAGCCTGAAAGTGAAACTGCTCAACTGGTGTGGGCATATTCAAGCTGCCCTCAACAGACGTGCCATGACCACCCGAGGAAAACAAGGTCCTCAGTGGGGGCAGGCAAGATGTAGAGGACAGCAGCTTGAAGTTCTTGAGAAGGAAAAGGAGACCCCAAAGGACGACACAGCATGGATGAAGAGGTTCCCAGGAGCCCTGCCCCATCAGCTCTCCTGCCACGATGGCTTCAGACCCCAAGTTGGGTGTCCACAATGCGCTGCAATGTGCCGACACAGCCACGCATGTCCCTGGCTGTGACTTTCGTGTCATCTTTGCCCTGTGGGTACATGCGTTGGTGTCCCCCGGAGAAATGGGCTTATGCTGGTGTCTGCAAGCCTCAAGCTGAGCCCTGTGGGAGGAACAGAAAAGTACTGGAAGCCCTGCCCCGTCTGTCAGCCTCAGGGAGAGCATCCCATCTGGCAGGATGAGGCCTTGGGGACCCTACATCCATGCAGGTGAAGATGCTCCACCTTCGGCACCGCAACCCAAGCCGGAGTGTGGGGCTCCTGGCCTTGTCAGAATTACTTACACCCAAATCTGCCAGAACAAAACAGCGGAGACGGGGCCGAATCCTGCCGGTGGGGTTCCCCACCTCGCTTCTGCCGGGAAGTGCTTTGACAGCCACAGCGGAGCAGCTGCGGCAAAGGGGAGATCAGAGTCAGGCCCTAAATGCTTACAAATTAGCTTAAATGCCAAACCTGTATGAGCAGAAGGAGTCAAGCGTTGCGACAGTTCTCCTCCAAGCCGTTTGCCTCCACCACGCTCCCCGGCAGGGGCACACTGTTCCCTTTCTTTCTTTTTTTCCATGCCTTCTCCTATGAATGTAGCTGCACGAAACCAATTCCTGTGGAAAAAAAAAAAAAAAAATTGTGTGTGTGTGGGGGGGTCACAATGGAAAAAATTCTAAACTGCAGAAGAATTACATTTTACCTTTACAAAATTTGGCCCTTTTAACTTGAAGTTTAAAAAAAACCCACACCACAAAAATCCCTCTCCTAATCTGTTTGGGGGCCTCCATGAGTTTCCATAGCACTTTACAAAAGATCTTTATTGAAGAAAGGATTGGACAAACTTTCCTTATATGTGTGGCCCTAGTCATTAATTGCCCCTGTCTTCTTTACCAAGGCCTTATTCCTATGTAAATACCCTTGCATAATGTTACAGGCTATTGTCAGGCCAGCGCCAGTCAGTCGCCACTTATATGCATTTTTATTTCAATCCTCTGCGCAGAGAATGAAAAGATGTCTGGACTTAAGCTGTTTACCAACTGGGCCAAAGCTGCAGTGTGGAAGAACTGAAGAAAGCACCAGGCAACTGCAGGAACAGACTTTGACAATGCAAGCAGCCATTTTCAGTTGAGTTATTAACCTACCCTGAAACTCTTCTAATCTATGCCTTTTTTAAAGAACAAATGTACTGAACCAAACATGAATGAGCCAGCGCTATTAAGAGAGAAATCCTCTAAAAGACTATTGAGCGCAACATAGGTTTGTAATCATTTTGTCTCAGTTGCCTACTACCAACATTATCAATGATGAAAATGCTTGCTCAGTTGTGGTGGATTGTCTCGTAATTAAATGACAGCGCCGTACTGTAAAAGAACATGCAGAAACACAGGAGATACCGAGGGCTTTCAAACGAGCCACGCGGAGAAAAGAGTAGGGGTGGGGATGGATTACAAACCGACTTGAAAAACTGAATTAAGAACGTCGCAATCTTCCTTTTAGAGCACATGCACATTTTTAGGCTCGCTCTGTAAGAAAAAAAGTGTTAAAATGTGCTCTTGTGTGGAGTATCCTTCAGATAAAAAGAAGCAAAAGCATGTAGAGGGAATTCTCCTTCCTTTAGGTTTAAGAAAAGCAAAAAATGAAAAATCAAGCCCTCTCATATACTCACAGGAAAAAAAGCCTTATAAGTTTGCTGCAGGGTACATCTTTGTAGTGACTTAATGGCACTACAATCTACATAGTGTAGTGTTAGCCTTAAGAAACTCTTGACTATTTGCATGCATATTAGAATCCAATGAGAGCTTAATAAGTGCATATATATGACAGAGGAAACATCTCATTGCATAGTTAAAGCTACAAAAAAACATTGAGGGAGGCAAAGTCTCAAGTTAATTACCATTACAATGCAATCAAGTACAGCAGTCATAGTTGAAAACCTTTTCTATTAAGACCGCTAGGCTCAACCTTGTCTCTGCAGGTCAGCTCCAGCACAGATAACCTTTCCAGCAGACAAATACATGTAAAATTGGCTCATCTAATTAAAAGCTCAGGGAGGTGTAGAAAAATACCAGCACATTGAGTCTGAGCAAATCACGGAGTACCCCCTCCAGCTGGATGAAGCTACAATATGTGGCTGCTGTTTGTTCTGGAAGGAAACTGAGTCACTTACCATTTCAATAGGTTAATCAATTGACAATTAAATGGAGAAATTGGTTAACTCTGCAACAATTAACATGACACTCTATTAAGTACACTTTCTAATTGCCACAGCTGCAAGTGAAAATTAACGTCTGTGTCAAAGCAGCAGCACACAAGGTAGTGCTGTTTCTGGTGCTGTTAAGGTAATAAAAGTGGCTCTAAAAGCCTGGGCTGCCTTTTACACCCTTAAGCTCAGGGAGGAAAGGATGCAGCACTGAACTCTGTGTTTAGCTAATGAGCATCTCACCCGTTTGTTGTGTGAACAGGTACTATAGATGCACATGCTAATACACATGTGACTGTTGGTGTATGTATAGACATATACCATTACATCCTTAGTATAATGCATATTCCTTTAAAACAACATTTCAAATAAATAATAAGTTTTTTTGAGCGTTCAAGATCTGTAATACACATGCATAGTATGCACATAATGTGTATGTGTGATTAGAGGTATACATGGAGAAACGCATGATTACATATGCACATCAAGGTTAAGAAGAGAATACAAGAACCAAATGGTCAGGTGTCTCAAGAATGAGCAGTTTTACAGTGATTAGGAAAGCTTCTGCTTTTAAACAAATATTTAGTTGTGGTGAATGCCTGGCCAAGAATCAGAGTAGATATCAGCAGAGCCCGAGCCCTCATGAAGTCAGTGGAAACATTGTCTTTGCTTTTGTCAGGACAGAAGGCTTTGTTCTACAGCAAGAGGTGCTGAGCTGTTCCGCACGTTCAGTTCTCACCTCCTCTATGCAAAGCCTGGGTGCTTTTGCTGGGCAGACCAGTAGGGTATGAAGCACACACATCTGCTCAGTGCTGGCTCTCCTTGCTTCAGAAATGCTGGTGGTGAATACTTGCTTCTCCCATGCAGTCTCATGGACTCTCTTACCTAGAGCAGATGTTCAGCCAGGCAGGGCTGTCCTTCATGGAGTCACGGTGACGTTGTGCACGGTTCTCAGGTAGTTTTGCAACACAAAGAATCTCTAGGTTACCCATTCTGTTCATTCACACTGGAAAACCAGTAGTCCCGAGGTCCACCAGAACTTTCCTTCTGTTCAAAACACAGAGATCCAGTATCTGGAGGAGCTGCTCTTCCTGTTGAGAGGGAACAACCAGCCCTATCCTCTCTTAGGTGACTTTTCTGGTGCTCACACAGCTGCAGGAATGAGCTTGCATCTTTTGGGGGCTTGGCAAGATCTGCTTTCTTGTGGATCCAGCTCATTGATGGACTAAAATCCTCCTCTGTCGCGTGTAGGTTGTGGAAGAAGGGAGTGCAGCAAGTCCTTGCACCTTACTGCTGCTCTCTACCTGCTTTCTGTGGGTGTGATGGGATGGAGGTTTCACTCAAACGTGGGTGTCGGTAGCCAGCCAGCTGATGCTGCAATAACCTGTTTCCTACAAAGGGCTATATGGGGCGCCCATAGAGAACTCCAATACAAGATGCCCTATAGAGGTTTGCAAGGACATGGTCAGGTTTTACCAGAGCAAATTACGTTACTTGTGAGCTCTGCTGCGAAAGAAGTAAAGCTGTAAATCCTTAAAGCTAATAGTGCTGTAATAGTAATTGTNAGGTTATATCAGTAGCTGGTGTTCAGAAACCAAACCATAAGAATTACAGATTTCTGCAATGAGATGAATTAAGCTAAAAGCCATATTAAGCGGCATTGCACATCTGTTGCATTTTTTTGTTCCGTATATGTCCTTGCTGTATGAAGGTGTTTAATGTTAAACGTGTTGTTCAGCTAATTGATAAAATCAAGCACGCATATTTTAACTCAGCCTGAATTCCCCTCAGGCTACAAAACTTCTTCCAAGTTTGGCTTTCCAGAAACTCCTGTCTTATGACAGGATTTTATTTTGCTAGGACAGCCTGTTAGCTGCTTCATTTCCCGGCGACGATGAATTTAGATTCGCAACAGGCAGAAAAGCCAAAGGGACGGAGCCTGGTTCTTTTCTCAGTGAACAAAGCCCGTTGTGGCAGCAGGGAGGAGAACAAGGTCTTCCAGGCTTCACCATCCAGCCCCGGAGTACCTGCAGCCGCAGGAGAGGACTCGGCAGGAAATCGCGCGGATGTCTGATGGGCACCGGGATGTGGCGTTTGAAGGACCCGCTCCGCTGGCAGCTAACCAGAGAGCCCAGCAGTGCTGGTGGCAGCGGATCAGGCTAAATAAATAGTGAGGAGTGAGAGATCAGGGTGAAATCCCAGCCTGGAGGAGTCTGCTGTTGGTTTTGTCGGGCCAGCTTTCCTCCGCCGAAAAAACCTTCCTTGGAGAAAAATATGCTGAGCGCACGGTTCATGTCTTTGGTGCAACATCTGGAAGTGAAGGCAAATCCACAGCTTTCCCCTTTCTGCTGTGGCAGAGCTTCCGCTGCCTCCCCTGCCCAAGTCAAGGGGAGATTTGTCCCCACGTGCAGTGGGTGTAGTCTAACATATAGTTCTAATTGCAGCTGCTTTCTCTCTAATTACAGCTCCGTTTGGTTAGGATTTTCCTCCAATCCCTCATTTCCCCTAAAGCAAACACCAGAGCACCAGAGTTCTAACCCCAGTGGGGACATTTATTAATAACCCCCTTGGCAAATAGGGAAAAAAATCATTACGCTGTATTAGGTGCTAAAATATTTTCCCACTGCAAAAGCTAATTGATAAAACCAAGCAGACGTTATGGGGCAATTAATGTTAAGATGAAAATAAACACGAGAGCAAAACAAAAACATGATCACGGAGAGTATTTTTTTCTGGCTTCGGGGGTTGTTTTTGTGAGGTGGAAATGAGATGCTGGTAAATAATCTGAGATTACCTGCCTTCACTGGAAAAGGAGAGAATAAATTGGGGTTTGAAACAAAGGATTCTTGTACTTCTCTTCCAGTGAGAGTGGTTACAACTCTTAAGGCATCTTGCTCATCTTTCAAAAAAGCCATCTATTTTAAAATATTCTACCAACTTTTCCTCTCGGATTGCCAGAATTGGCTTTTTTTCCCCCCAGAAAAGCTACAAATTCTTCACTTCACTGTAGAAGTTGACTACCATAATCCACATGGATTTGCAGCCCCACAAAAATCCATAACGTCACTTTAAACAATGATGTAAGATGGAAGGGAAAAAGGGAAAACTGATGTTTTCTCACTTGTACCATTCCCTGCTTCAGATTTAAAATTTGTATGAAGGTCTAGCAAGGAAAGGTGTTCAGGGAAAAACAAAATCTGGCAAAACTCAGAACTCATTCTGGAGTTTTTTTTTTCTATTTGATGTTTGTACAAGGTCGAACAACTTCAACCTTAAGCTACGTCCAGGGCCCCCAGGTAGTAGCTGCTAGTACGAGCCACACAGTGAATAACCGGTAAGAAAAAACACACCAGCCCAGACACAACCTACGCACTAGCTCAGGAGGATGGGGAAGGAGATAATGAAGATGCAGACAAACAAGACACTTCCTACCTGATATTTTATTCATTCATCAAACAATATTACCCATTCCTGTCCATGCATGCAGGGGCAATTTTGCAGGATTGATGAAAAGCAAGCAGAAATGAAAAAGCAAAGTAAGTTCTTTGCTAACCAGCAGTTTATAATTTCATTTGATTTGTAAATTTTCACTTAGTTTAGGTTAGTGAGGCTCTCCAGCAGCTGAAAGTGCTGTGCAAGTCCTGTCTAAAGAAGTAGTGGATGCAAGGAATCTTTTGTTTTATTCTTAACTCATTGGAATTCCAAAAAGAAAAAAAGAAAAGGCACAATACCTTATTATTTAAATAATAATAATAAAAGGTTGGATGCATCCTAACCCTATTTGAGGACGGCACATAGGCTGGCAGAGACGACTTGCTTCCTATATGTCACAGCAGAGGTTTTTGGGTGTTTTTTGGGAAAAGTCCTCCTATGTCCATTGGGGCAAGGCATGTCCTCTCCTAACATTAGGAGGACTCCAGTGGAGGAATGAGTTACTGTGGGTCAGCTCAGTATGTCGTTGTGCTGCCAAGCAAGTCCTGAGGGACTTGGCCATGCTGCATGGGAGGTGGGGCCAGGACCTTTTAACCAGGCACTTCTCGACCCCTAATGAGCAGCTGGCCGTTCCTGGAGTTAGCAGCCTGAAGGCAAATAGCTATTTTAAAGAAGGTCCGTCTTTAACACGCTGCGTCCAGAAGGAGGTGGTGTGTCCTCAAGCTGCCTGAGGGCAACCACATCTGCTCCCTTACCTATAACCCAGCTGAGATTATGCTTTGCTACCTATTGTGTGGCAGGGCCAACAGTTCATGGTGGGTCATAGTCTGAAGATTTTAAGACACGTAGTTGCTCACTGTCCTTCCATTCACCTTTCATACAGGGGCTGTAGGAGTCTTGTCCCTCTTCGAACATCTGGGCTGGTGTGCGGCTGCATTCACTGGAAGAGAAGCCTACATGGAGAACCCCATGCAAAGCTGAAGGCAAGACTCAACTCTCCTTCACTCCAGATGTGCTGGCCCAGCATTGAGAGGATGCTAAGGCAGCAGCTTGTCCAACTCTGCTGGCTTTGGAAGGGAGCTTGGGGGTCCCCCAGGTCCTTCATGTTCATTTTGTTGGCCCCAGTCTCATCACTTACATGGAGGTCAGCTTGCGGGTGAGTGTTAAAAAAGCCTCCTGGTTGTGTTGATGGCATCAGCTGGACTCTGTTGTTGTGTGGCCTCAGATACTCTGAGTTTCCAGGTGTGGGGTACAACAAGTGTCAGGACAAGAGAAGGAAGAAGCTGAGCATGGATATTTGTCCTACCAAATCCCTGGCAAATGGGCAATCTCAGTGCATCAACCTAGGTTTGTACTGTAATGAGCTAAGGATCAGGGATTAGAGATTTCATGTATTTTACCTGTCTACTACTTGGATGAGGTCTTGGCTTATATTCTTGGGAAACAATTTGAAACTCTCATATCAAAACTTCAGAAAATAGTCAGAAGATCTTTGCCAGTGTTAAAAAAGAAAGAAACCAAAGGGGAATCTTTTACAGCAGAGAAGGGAGGAACTGAGCGAGAGCAGGGACCTGCTGGGTGTGTTCAGGTGTTGGCAAGCAGCAGTGCTGACACCCCTGGGTGACACCTGCGTTGCTGGCAGGCAGGGAGCCAGCCCCACCGGGGCTCCCACCCTCTCCCAAATCAGAGAAAGAGCATGATGCTCGCTGAGCTTCAAGCCACACCAAGGTAGCTTTGCTCTTCCTGGACTCCAGAGTACTGCCAGCACACATCTCTGTGCACATTACCACCAGCTTGGAGCCATGGTGATGTCTCCCCAGACTGACCCACTGCACCTTGCAAGAGCCCTGAAGTAAGAATTGCACAGATAAGCTTGTTCTCAATTCCAACTCTGTGTTCATGGGTCCATTTAAATACAGTCTTTTGATCACCAGACTCCCTCCCCAAACTTTCTTTCTCCTTTCACTATCCCAGGAGCTCCTATGGATGCTTATTACACACCCAGTTTCCTTCTTTCCCTTTTCCACGTGCATCTGCAATGCTGGGGCCTTCATGCTGTCCTCCTCTCTGTTGCTCAGCCCTCATCATTCAGATCTGGGCACTTCCTCCCCCTCTTCTACCCTGGATCTTCACAGGACCTGGAAGGAGTAATTGCACAGAAAAATCCATGCTTTGCTGCTGCTTTTGCTGTAGGAAGAATATGGCTTTGAATGGGAAGACCTTTTCAACTCTTCCTATAATATAGACAGCACGTTTCCCAAGTTAGAAAGTATCACAGCTTTTGTTCAGACCTCCCTCACCCGAGCTCCAGACAATAATCAATGTGGTTAAGGGAAGGCCCTACATTTCTTACAGTCTCCCCTGTAGCTCTGCTCCTAATGCTTGGTTGGGACTCACGCCTTCTCTTAATATTTGCTGCTCTCTTTTGAGAGTTTTCTGCATTTTTTCCCCTTCTCAGTTTGCGGCCCATCTGTCCATCTTTCTTTTCCCACATACAGCATTTCTCCAGACTGCACCTGGAAGAGACAGGCATTTCCATCCCAGTGCTGTCCCACAGCTCCTGAGCAGCTTCGGCCATTGCGCCCACTATAACAGTGAACCTGCCACGTGTTCACTTGCAGGAGACACTCCTTGGTCCCACAGTGAGCTTTTGGGTCAGTAACCAAAATGTCCAAGACTGGGAATTCATCCCATCCATGAACACAGGAAATTCAGTCTGAATGCAAGAAAATATTTATTTGCCGTGAGGGTGGTTGACCACTGGATCATGCTGCCCAGAGAGGCTGTGGAGTCTCCATCTACAGAGATCTTCAAAACCAGACTGGACTCAGTCCTGGGCAGCCTGCTGGAGTCCTACCTGAGCAGGAGGTTGGACAGGCTGCTCTTGGACACCCCTACCAACCTCAACGATTCTGCGATCCTGTGAACCTCACATCCTGGATTTTTGTCTTTCATTCCAGTCTCTGCACCCTCTGTTGTCTTTTCCTTGTGGCTTTTCACCACTTTCTCCCACTCTTGGCTTTTTTGTTTCATCTGGCTCCTGCTGGAAGCCCTGTCTCTCCTTTCTCATGTCCATTACTTGCCTTCTGCCACTTTCTGGCCTCCTGGACATCCATTTTCCTTCATTTGTGCAACCTGTGATCTTCCCAGCTCCAGTGACACATTGTACTTCAGAGCAAAGTGCAGAAGATCTAAGCAAGGCCAAGAACGCATATACATTATCACAAACACCATTTTTTTTATGCAGAAACGGTGCTCCATATTTACTATGTAGCAGCCATGCTCAGACTCCCAAACGGTGCTCACTTTCAAAATCTGTGGCCAGTACACACTATAATGTAACATACATGTACCATGATATATATATATATATATATATATATATATATATATGTATGTATGTGAGGGTCAGTTTCAGAAAAGAGCCAAAGATCTAGAGCCGAGCGCTGGGGCAGTGACTGGTGCTCCCTTGCCTCTTGTCTGAGCCCATCCCTGTGGTCCTGCACCTCAGGGGAGCAGCAGGGTGCTCCCATGGGTGAGGGTGCTGAGGGCTGGGGCTCCATGCTTAGGTAAGCTTGTTTCCTCTCTCCTGCTCTATATTTCTGCTGTGGAATATTCTCTTCTTAAGCACACCACAGTAATATTAGATAATTACTTAGCTCATTCTTCTATATGGGTTTTGGCAATTTGTAATTGTCTCGGAGCTGAGAAAATGTTTCCTTTAAGAAGGTTAAACAAAGAGTTTATTGACATTAGTGAAGATTGGTTAAAGAAAACATTATTAAATAAAAGGAGCTTTATTTAAACACTAAATTAATCATTTAAAGGCAAATTAGAGGTCGTAACTCCTCCTAAATAAATAATGTTAAACAATAATTAGATATCCATTTTAGATTACAGGCAAGCACTTGGGTTCAGTGGGCTGAAAAAGAAGTTTCTTCTCATCTCTTCAAATTTGTTCAATATACATAATTAAAGCAAATCACTGCCCCGCTTAAATTTTCCATTCCGAGATTAAAAAAAGATTCCGTTTGTAACTCTGTGTCATATTTGCCATTAGATGATAAAACATCTTTAAAGCTTCACTTTCATATAAACAGAAGAAAGGATGAGAGCATCCGGGGAGATCTCCGGCGGTGGAAATCGATTCTCCTAAGCTACTGGTTGCAGTTATCAATCTTATCAAACAGGCCGATGCACGAGTGCCCTCAGCCACTTTGATTTGGATGATCTCTCTTTGCCGGAGCTAACCTTTCAGACATTACAGCGTGTGCAATGCGTGCTATCTGGGCTGTAATTACACCCGCCGCTCCCTCCCTTTCATTAGCACTCGTAGGCATCTCTTAAGTGCGAGATAAAATTAAAAGAAACCATCCTCCTTTCTCATTTCATTACAGCCTTATTATTTTTTTAGGCTCTGAGTCGTTTCATTTGTGGCTTCCTAGAGGAGGAACAAACCTTCCCCTTATCATCCTCTTTCAAAGAGGGATTGAGCGCAGGGAGACAGGCGCAGCAGCAAGGCAGCTCGCTGCTGCTGGGCTTGTGTTAGGGCCTCCCCAAAATGACAATGGCTGCTGAGCGGTGACAGGAGCCACACATTTACCACCAGGCCAGTCGGCGGGCGATGCTGGCCGCGCTGCCAGCACCCTCCTAAAAAGCACGTGGAGTTTTGTCCACCGGGGTGCAGGAGGCAGGTTAACGAAACCTGACGTAAGCGCTGGTAAATAACGTCACCACTGAAAGCAACATCAGCATGGACGGTGAGAGCAGAAAACACAGCAGAATTCGCTTTCTGTCAGGGGACGGCCCCACGAGGGAGCAGAGGGCGAGCCGGATGGCCTCGCAATGTCCCTTCCGCACGCGGCTCCCTCCTGCCAGCGGGATTTTGTGCGCGGAGCTGTCGGGCTGCTCCCACGGCTGCCACGTTTGGTTTGAGGCTGGTGACGGCCATGCAGAGTGCTACTGAAATGATGCCTTATTTCAGAGGCATGGGTGAATGTTGCACGGCTAATTGGCATCGGTAATTGCATACCGAGCGTTAGCTTTGGCTACAGTTGTTTTCCATACCTCTGCCTGGCTCCTCGCTGTTGCCTTTTCATTGCCAGCACGAAGGTGAATGTAACTTCGCATTCCGACAGAGTATTTATTTCACCTGTTTTCTTGCTGCTTCATTTTCTTTTATTTTAAAATTAAAAAGGCCGATGTTAAAGGTGTTTTCAACCCCTCTACATGTTGTTTCACACCTCACGCAGATCTTCAGGGTCTGCAACAGGCAGAGGGATTGCAGATTTCACTTAAATCCATGTTCTGGGAAGAATAACCTCGCAGGGAAAAGTTGTTTTGTACAGCCCTGATATCTCTCATTAGCCAGTGAACACAAAGGAATGGAACAGGACTTTTCTGATTATTTTAGTGTTTTTTTCCCCCTTAACTACTGAATTTACACACAAAAAGAAAGGCACTTTGTATTTAAGGTTAATCAAGTTTCAGTACAATTTTTTACAAACTGGAACCACACTAATCTTTTTTTTTTCTTGCTCTAATGTGTGGCTGTTGAAATCCTTAGCTGTGATAAATTAAGCTACTTATTAATCTAATTATCGTACATTCATCCTAGAAACTTTCATGTGACTTGAAAAGGCTATTCAACCTTTTCCCTCCCCTCCTAGAAAGGGCTCAACCTTGCACCAATTAAGATCATTCTGAAGTAATGCTTTAAAAAAGCTTTCTTTAATCACCCAGTGGAACATGGGCTGATGGTAAGCAAACTAAAAGCTGTGAGAAAAGTTTACCTTACCTTTAAGTCTGGACATTCTGAGTTGGAAGAGGAAGGTATAATTGCGGCATTCCTCTCCTCCTTCACTTCTCTGCTCTCCTAAATAACTCCATGAAATCATTTAGCAACAGAAGTTCTTAATGAAATTGCTGGCATTTCTCTGAACATAGCAAAGGACAAGATGTGAAGATTTACTCAAACAAAATCCCTGAAATCTAATTCAGTATTGCGATAATGGGAACGTTCTGACTCCCTGAGTACATATTAACCATTTGGATCTTGTAGGTATTGCTTTGTTTTAATGCCTTATCTATTGATATAAAAGCATCCTGATACCAAAGTATATTCCATTCAGGATTAAAAAAGAAGAAGAAAAAAGAAACAGGAATGGAAAAGACATAAGTTGCAAGTGTATCCTAGCTTAAACATCCATTCATTGCCAAATGGTTTTGTTACTTTTTCTTAATAACCGCATACATGGAGCTATTTTGTATTCAAATTAAACTAGGTATTAATCTGAATGCAAAGCAGCTTGGTTTGCGCTGTTTCATGACAGGTTTACCCCAAGACAGAATTTCTGAGCAGCCCGATGTGGGGGACGTCCGCTCCTGCTTCTCACCCACTCTCCATGCCTAGCAAACTTGCTAACTGTGAATAGTTTTTGAAGTGAAGATTAAAAGAGTGGAATTATAAAGTATAATTACATTTTATTGAAACTCTAGAAATCAGAAAAAAATTCAGCAGGAAACTTTTAGTGAAACATGATGTGTTGTCATTATCATTAAAAGATAAAAGTTCCATACTGTTTTTATCTGTTTATTTGGAAGAAATCCAGCCTTTGCAGTTACGCAGGAAACAAAAAACTGGAATGCAGGAGTAATTATTAAAACTGTGTGATTTGTTATCTCAGCTACTGTCTTTCCAAATGGTAATGCGATATCAGCAGCTGCAGACGGTCGCTGATTTCCTCTATTAGTAAACAAGTGCTTTGGAGACCTGTGTGAGGCACTTTAAGCCCACTACTCCCCGAAGTGCTGTCAGGCTTAACTACTAATCCATGGTATTTCAGAGCACTGGAAATTCATCTTTATAAAACCTGAACAAAAAAGGGAAAAAGCCTGGAGGGCAGGAGCTCCCTCTGGTGAGACAAATGACATGTTCATTTATTAATGAAACAATAACCCTGGAAAGAGGATCAAAGCACATTCCATCCTCACTTTACAATCCCCAATTTTCTCAGGCCATACCATTTAATTGAGCCATGACAATGGAATACTTAATTGTTGCGTTAAAGTTTGAAGAAGCGACTTCTTCAGAATCAATGTTCATTTCTGGATTATGACAGCATAATGTAGCCAGCTTGTAGCTGCTGGAATTTTATTTACTCTCTTTCTTTTACACAGACTGAGAGAAAGAGATTGTTTTATTGCTTTACCTCTTATCCCTGCCCAAGAACATTCATTCCCTTTCACGTGAGCACACCTCTCCTCTCTCCTTGTGATGTTGCTCTGTACAAACCCAGCTGCTGGCCCATTGCCATGCTGAGATTGTGCCTGGGAGACATGTCCGGGGGTGACTTCTGCAGCAGAAGGAGAGATGCAGGAGGTGCGGCACCTTGGAAAGGTGAAAGAAACCATTCTCCTTTCCTGCTTTCAACCCAAAATTAAAGAAAAGGCTGGAACGTGGAGCTGGCCTTGCTGCATCCTCTTTGCTTGAGATGCAACATCTCATTGCTGAGGTAGAGGAAGCATTTTAGCCTCAGTAGCTCTGCTTTTGGGAGACCTTGTCAGTGGGTGTGGATTGCACATGCAAAACACATTATCAGCGCAAACGTGAGCACTCATGTCTTACTGATGGCTTGGCCTCTTGGCTGTGCTTGGGGAAGGTCTTTAAGCACATGCACGTCTCTGTAAGCACCAGCGAGGTCCCCGAGCTCTCCACAGGCTCCTCCAGCACTTGAAGTCGTGCTTGGACGTCACCACCTTTCCACAGGCAAATCCTAGGGCATCCGTCCTGCTTCCCAAAGCCAGCCACTCCAGTGCCACCCCTCACTTAGGGGCTCCAGATGCAGCCACTATTACATTGCAAGCCTGCTTTGCCTATATTTCTCCTTCTCTGGGTACTTAAGACACATTGATGCATCTATATTTGGGCCTCTGACTTGCACCCCGACTTCACATGAGGTCACAGAGGACCTCCTGGCTCTTTCCTGGGGGCTCAGATCACCCTCCATCAAAGTTTCAAGGTAAAAGGTCCCTCCTTCTGGTTTTGTGCCCAGCTGCTGCTGGGATCCCCAGTATTTTAGATGGGCACGCAGAAAATAGAAGTGCCCCAACTCAAAGCCCGATTTCCAAAAAGAGCAGTACAACTTCGGAAATGAGTGCATGTGTCACATCTGTCTCTCCAAGCGTCCTTTCCCTAACACACATTTTTATTAAAGTTTTTACTGGTGACTCATTTTATATAAATGATATTTACTGACTCACTATTCATAGTGATTGACTGTGTTCTTTTTTCTTAACCTGATTTTAAATTAAGAGTAATTTTCTGGATGCCTGTAAAGAAGCAGCTAGAAAGGCCATCATGCAGGAGTGCGTGCTACCTTTAAATTAATACATTATGGCTTATTAATTCTTCTTATGACATGCGTTATAATACACTTGCATGTACATAGCGCCTATCATATAAGAACCCTGAGGCACTTACAAACATTAACTAAGCCTTACAATCTTCTTACTTTGGGTGAACAGGGACAGAGGGAGGTTAAGTCTCTCCTCCTGACAGCTCTGTGCAGAGCTGGGCACAGAACTGCTACATCCTGACACCTTGCAGGCTCTCGGAGCTCACGCTTCTTGTAGGATGGCTAATGGCCCTATAGGGTGGCTAATGCTCCCTATAGGGTCGCTAATGGTCCCTGCTCCTCCATACATGGTGGAGGTGTTTTGCAGCACTGTCTATGGCAAGGGGTAAGAGGGGAAAATGGGCCAGATCTCCATGGGTTCTCAGCTGCATTGCCCATACTAACACATATTTCCCATCCATCCTTGCTCTGACTCAAGCAATGGGCTAGGTGTTGGCTGTGCAAGAGGAGAGTAAACCTTGGTTGCTCAGCCTCAGCAGAAGGGGGTAAGAGAGAAAGACAGAGCCGCTGAGAAATGCACCTAAGCACCAGGTCAGCCTTAGGGAGTGTAAGCATGGCCCAAACGCACTGAAATCTCTGCCCAGCAAAGATCTGCTCTGTAGGGTTTAATAGAGAATATGGCCCATTCTGCCTCCATGTTCTAAGCACTAAGTGCTGAGTTAGAAACTGGGTGGGATGGGGACCTGGTTGGGACTGGTGCTTTGAAGGATGCGCAATTCCCTTAAGAGAAATCCCTCGCGCCACAGGGGCACAGCGCTGGGTCCCTCTATTCAGGCCAGGTGATGTCCTGCTGCTTCCCAACATGGAAATGAACAGGTGGGGAAGTCTGAGTAAATGAATTGAGTAACAAAGCCCGTAGGGACTTTAATATTTTCCCCCTGGAGCATTGAGAAATATGTGCAAAAATCACCCTTCTGGCAGAGGCAAAAAGCACGGTGTTATCTCCTGTGCGTGTCCAGGAGCTGCGTTCCTTTTCTTTCTGTGCATTTTGCATCTCACTCGTCCCTTCAGGGTGAATATCGGGTTTCCCCAAATACTCCTAGCAAAGGGCTGAGGTGAGCGGGGACTGCAGGCAACGAAACCCACCCCGGCTCCCTGTGTGCGGGGCCACACCAGGCTGGTGGGGACCCCCCTGCTCCTGCCGTGCCCCCTTAGGGACCCCCCTCCACCACTGAAACACCTGGCTTTGCCCGAGTAAAAAGGGGAAAGGCTGCCTGGTAGAGAAGTGTTGCAGGCAATGGAGGAAAGTGGCTGGGACAAGAACAAGAGCCCAGCATCGGGGGCTCCGAGCGGAGGCCGGGGTCTGTCCGGCAGCATGGAGCAAGCCCATCCGTCCCAGCTCGTGTCAGTGACTGGCTCCCTGTGTCCTGCTCCTTACCTACTGAGTCCCTTGAAATCCGATTACTGATCCAGGCCAGCTGTACGTGCAGCCAAGCAATTACTTTGCTTTTCCTCCACTGCAGCTCATCGGGTTCTGCAGTTGAGGTTTACAGGAAAAAAGAATTTTAAGACAAAAAAAAGAGTGCTTGATGATTTTTGTATTATAAAGACAGCTTACAGTACTGCATATTACTATTCTCTTGTGCAGTGATTAATGGTTCCAGTTGAGACTGGACAATTTATTATGCTTTACTGAGATATAACAGGAGCTGGGAAATGAAAGGAGCAGGAAGAGACAGAGAGAGCAGAGGTGCTCCAATGCTGGGAGCTGAGGGGGTGGGAATACGGCCCTGGACCTATAAGGACGGGGGTCTGCTGGTGCCTCCAGGCTTGGATCGCAGCACATTCCAGTCACACTCAAAATGAAACACGTGGCCACCTCCAGCAGTGACACCAAAGAAGTTCAACCAAGGTCGTAGGAGATGCCAGCCACAGCATCCCCATCCTCCCTGGGTTGGACCCCTGAGCTTTCTCATCCTGGGCTGGGCTTTAATGCTGTGCCCGTTTAGGCAGCACTTGGGGAGGTTTTGGTCAGTTGGCTTGGGAGCAGGGAATGGAAAAGGCACAACCTTCCCAGCGGCGAGCAGGTGGGCTTGGGAGAGGGCTTGGAGCCGCTGAGGAAATGTTTTCTCGCAGAAGTTTAAGATAATAAACTCAACTGAGTGAGCAGACACCAGGAAGAAATATTTAATTATCCTTCTCACCATTATGAGGAACTTCTGCCACTCTTCAGGTTATTATACAGTAAATAACCAGTTTTCTAAAGGACAGAGCTGTTTTAATTATATGACAATGAATGCATAATTATTATGTTTGTTAGGAATGAATCACAAGACAACAGACTTGATATTGCTGCTCTAGTTAGTGCATCTTAATTACTTTTTCATTTATTTTGCATATAAAAGCTATTTGCTAATTGTCTTTGCTGTAAATATGCAAAATATAATTAGTCATTCACAATTCTTTATGTGTTATCTAACTGTACATTTGTTACTGAGGAATGTATATTAAAGTTTGAATATTTAATGGGCTTTTGTGGCATAGAATATTTTTGTACAAAGTTTTCAGGAAATATTAGAGACATAATTTAAACCTCCTTTTAACCCCTTTTCCTATGCAAACTAATGTTTCCTATAAAGACTAGATATTGATAAATTAAACCCCCTGGAAATCCATTTCTATTTTCTAAGCATACAATATAAATCCACTGCTGATGATATGAAATGCCTCTTGGTCTCAAACTGAAACCAGAGAGATTAGAGACTGTTAAAAGTATTGCAAGTTGCTCTCTACAGTGAATTTAAACCATAAGTACAGAATTGCAAATGCATTCAAATCATATAGCAAGATCAATTGCACGTCCAAATGCATTTATCTGTAGTCAAGGTTCATTACTGTGAGAGCAGCACCATGTAGCAGAAGGATCTGTTGGCAATATATATTTTCTGGTAGATATTGCTGATCAAAGCAAGAGGTCACCGTTTCTGGTTACCACAAGGGTATTAAGCAGTTGTCTAATAATAAAATATATAAAACCTAAAATCGTAATTTTGCTTATTTTTTAATTCTGGCACTTGTTGGATCTCTCTTTTATTTGCATTACTCACCCTGAATTGGAAAATTGGAATTGCAGGTCCAGCTAAACACTGTGGATTTCCTTTCCTTCTTTATATCCTTTTTTTTTTTTTTTTTTTTTTTTTTTTTTTAAGGCTTAGACTAGTTTCATCTGTAATTAGCACTCTGCAAGGCCCGCAGTTCCTGGGAATGTTTTACATTGTGATTAGATTCATTACAGAGATTGACTGGTTAAAATGGGCTGTGTGTTTCTGGAAGTTGAATTAAAGTACAGGTCTCAAGAACCTCCACAGATAATTATATATTATCTTTTCACTCGTCTCCGAAAACGCTGCCGGTTCATTCTCCTGATGCATGTCACATTCTACATTTTTTCATCTCAAACATTTGATTTACTATCCGGTTGTACTGTTAATCCTATGTCATGACACTCCTATTCACTTCTGCTTTTCAACTGAAAGCAGCTTCCTATGAAGATAAAGCTAGGTAAAATCTATTGTAAAGGAAAGAATAACTTGAATGCAGCTATCATATCGAAAAGAAAACACACTCCTCCACTCTTCACCCCTCAGACACTCTGAATACTTTTCTTAATGATGAAGTCAAATAGAATAGCCACTGAGAATACAAGTCGTCATTTTTTTTTTTCCCCTCAAAAGTAATCCTGCTCTGTAATTCTGTAATTGTTCTTATTTACGTTAGGCAAATCTTTTTAAACAAACATATATAGAAACAGAGTGATAGTGGGGTAGAAATTATGAAAAAAAAAAAACAAAACAACAGCTAACATGCTTTAGTAAATTGTGATATGAATAAATCATCCATATCCCTACTTATCAAACAAGTATTTAGAAGCAAATTTAAATAATGCTATTTAATGCTGGCACTTGCATAAAACCCACAACTGTCAGTGACGTTTTTTTCAAGCAGTTGACTACTTGAGCTACAGATTAAAAAACATACATTTTATGCATCTAGCACAGTGCAAAAAAAAAAAAAAAAAGTGAGGAAAGAAAAAGAAAAAACCAACCACTTCAAATGATGTTCCACTTCCACACAGAGGCTGTGCAACAGTATTTAATCAAGTAAAGCTGAAAAAGTTGTATTTCACATCACAGGTGGGGTTATGCCTGAAGGAAAAGGGGAATGTTATGTAAGACAGGCAGAAGTTTAATTTCCAGCCTGGAAAGCCAGGAGATACCCTGTTAAAGGGAGGCATACCCTCAATATATTTACTTTACCGGAAATATGCACTGTCCATGGACATGCTAAGAATGTATATTGAAACCACTTGAATATCTTTCTGCCCATTCAAGCCTTCTTGGCATTTTGGAGGAAAGGGGAGCAGCTGCCCAGTGCAGCAGAGGTTTGTCCCAGGAACCACTGCCTGCGCCACGGAGGCAAGCAGAGCTGGCAGTGCTGGGGTTAAAACCTGTTGCAATATACAATATGTTATAAGAAGGTGTTGAGAA
>VXAA01004513.1:32563-182563 GCA_013399115.1 Anseranas semipalmata | reverse complement strand
ACCGCGTTAGCAGCCCTACGTGGACTTTTTAAAAGCTGGGCTGTGTTACTGGCCTAATGGATTGATATGGTTTAGTCTTCAAATAGGTATTTAGAGAAAGGATAAAGCACGAATAACCGAGCGATACATTATTAAAACCAACCGGTTGAAAGAATTATAAATTCACTGCTCGTTCAAATAAGAAAGGAAAGCCCATGACATTTCCTTAAGGAGTAATGATAGTCTGCAGTGTCAATATGGCTTTGGTATATACACATTAAAATGCTCCTATGCACGAGTCTCTATTTATGGGGTAATGGCATACAAAATTTCAGCTGGATATTTAAATGGTATGTTTTTCCTCTTTTACACTTGCAGCGCTTGAGAGAAATAATTAATTATTTTCTTTGCCTCTAATTTAATATTCAGCAAGCTATTTTATTTTATCAAATATTGTAAAAAAGGATTTTCTTCCTGACTTAGACTGTTTGCTAAGTTTCATGCTGCAGTACATAAATTTTACATCTGCACTGAAAAGAAAAAAGAAAACATTTAAAAATGGAAGTTATAATAGAAACACACTCAACTTATACTACAGTGGTGTTACAGCAGTGTGGATGTGGCACCATAATTATAGTTTAAAAAGCAATTAAGATAAAAGCCAGTACAAAGAGATCAGCCAAGTATCAAGAGACTAAATTCTAAGCAAAACAAATCTCTAATTTCAAGCTAAACAAACTTTTGGTGGTCCATGTGCGTAACATTTTAATATTCATATATATACATGCAAACATACAGAGGGTTTGGGCTTCAAAAATGTTCCTTTAGCAGCAAACTGAGTTCAAAACCTCTTGAAGCTTTTCAGTAAAAATAGTCATATTAAAGATCTTGAAATGTTTTGGGGCAGCTATGCTGTGGGTTTCAGTGCTCGCAGTAAGCTCCAGTGTGGGGGTTGCGTTGCTCATCCTCTCTTGTGTGGGACCTGGGTCTGGAATTCAGATCCTGGAACTGGTGGCTGCTGCCCAAAGGTTGGGGAAAGATTTGGGGTGTTTGCTGGTGAAATAGTGACTCACTGGGAGGTGTCCGCACAACTCTGAATTAACTTCCTGCGCAGTCTGTATTGTACTATGAGGCTTTAGGTTATGTGTAAGCATAAATACATGAAAAGACATGTACTCACACATAAATGTTTACATTACACATATCACACAGACACATGAACATTGCACATAGATTCAATGCATTCATGTAGATATGGAGGTCTGGACATATACAGATAAGAATTATAAGAATTTCGACCTGCAATTACTTTTTGTTCCTTTTGTTCCTCTTCTGTATCTATTTCTCATACAACCCATTCATATATTACAAACCAAACTAAAACAGACTGTAAAAGACAATTTTAACCCTACCTTATGCTTTCTGCATCTATAACAATCCTGCAAAATCTAATACCTTGCTGGATTGCTACCAAATGGTAATCATTCCAGTAGGAAAGTGGAGTTTTCTATTCAATTCTGTAGACAGACCAACTACAGAATTGAATACAGAATTACAAAGCACAAACTGACTTCTGATGTATTCAGTTTTATGGGAATTTTCCATGAGGGAATACATTATGTCTTAACTCAAGTTTTGCCTTAAAACATAAGTTTTGCTGAACCAATTAAATCAACCAACTAATCTTGCACACGAAACATTAAACAAGAATGAAGTGTCTGCAATTAGCAAAAAGCTTTGATGTGACTAAATATCTATCTCTCTGCATCGCCAATGTTGTGGGTTTAAGTCCCAGATGATGTTAGACGCGCTGAATGCAAATGTTTGCCATCTATATGTTTCCAACCAAATGAGTCTTGGAGCAGCAACACTGCTGGGTTCACGGAGATGGAAAACCAGATGCCAATTGCTGTTACTAGGAAAGGACACCATTTGTGTTAAAACATGGGTAAAATAAGTAAATGTATAAATATATTAATAAAGCCCTGACATAGCATTGCATTGAAAATTCAGGAAAAAAAAGCACCATAGTTAATGCCCTAAAAGTATGTATGGTCTTGAAAAGCTCGGCAGGAGGGCAAAAAGAGAAGCATGAATATGATGAGGGTCCAAAAGGAGCGTATAGCCTACAGCAGCCCAGCTCTGCCAACCCGGGAGCAAAATCCCTGTGGCTTGTGCACAGCCTCCCTGCTGGGCAGCAAGGATTTTGGGAACCTGATACTTGATACTCTCGGGAGTTTTGGAAACTTTAGAGGCATGAGAAGTTGTGTGAGGAGGTGTGGCCTGGTAATTGCTCGCCTTTTTTTGTGCAAGCACAAAAATACCTCCCCGGCCAGGCTGCTGGGGAAGCAGCGAGGTGTGTGGGAGCAGGTGTGGGTGCTGGGGGCACTGCTCACATCTGCCTGGCAGCCAGGTTTGGGAATGTAATGATTTTCTTGATTTTACCTTCAGTAGTTGCTCATGAGACCTGCAGTGGGTGTCTCTCAAGCTTACAGCAATGGAAGGGCCAGGCTCAAATACTGAGCCTGATTCAGACAGCAGAAAGACACAAACTGGGGGCTCCCCATCCTGCTGTGTATGCTGACTACCAAACTACTGGCTTAGAGCTAGAGGTCTCCCAGCCCAGCCTAGAAGTGCCATTTATTTTATTTTTATTTTTTATTTTTATTATTATTATTTTATCTTTTCAATATTCACTAGGTGTGAGAGATACCTGAGTCTGTAGATGTCAAGGAGAAGCTAAGTAGGACCCATCTCTGGAAACCACCAATGAGTTATTTTGGTGCTCAGTGTGAGGCACTGCAGGTCAATCCTTTGGCCAAAGTGAGGGAACAAACTTGAACTGTGAACTGGGGCTGTTATTAATGCAGTACAAGAAGAACTGAACTATGTATGCAGGGGTGAAAAAAATTCCTTTTTAGAATCACAATTCCTTTTTAGAATCTGCCGTCAGAAAATAAAATACCTCACAGCTTAGGTAATGGCAAACCTAGCAATTTAATTAAAAAAAAAATCAATGAGAAGGATAAGAAATATTCATGAAAAATAATTGTTTCCTCTGAATGTCAAAAATGCCTCAAGTGAGTCATCCGTAGAGAGAAAACTTGTATGTTCTTCAGCACATATGGGTGATTTTCATTGAACAGTGGAAATCCAACCAAGCAAAGAGGTGCAGAGATCCACACTTTTCCCCTTGCATCTGAACTTCTTGTTATCACATCATCAACTCATATTTTGCATCTCCTGCACTGTTCAGCTGAAGATCTGACAGTAACTTACAAAGATGAATTAATCAGGCATCACAGCACCTCCAAGGGCTTGGTATTAATATGCACACTGCAAACAGGAGGAAGATTCCCATAGATTGTGTCTAACATCCCATCAGCAGGACAGACAGCATCCTCCTGGCTGCTTCATCACATGCGCTACACATTTAGTGATAATATTACAGGACGGACGTTACAAAATGTTGGTGTAATGGCTGCATTCCCTGTCCTTCCCCTTTCCCCCCAAATCCCGCCTTCAAAAGTAGGGTTTTGGCCATCATATACATCTATCAGATCATGCTGAGTAGTCCAACATTGCTGTTGTGCAGGGGAAGATGCAGTGGAGGGACTTTGGCAGGGGCTTGAGCCTGATGTCCCTATAATCTGCTAGTTGTTATATTTATATCATAAAAATTCATTTTTATGATATAAATATTTATAAATGATATAAATATTATGATATGAGGAATCAAAATTACTGCAACTAGTAAAAATGAATGAATCTGAGATGATATTTTGAAGACTGGCGTATCTCTAAAAATCAACACAGGTAAGTGGTGAGGTTATTGATGTAACTAGGACAACTCCTGCTCCCATTGCATTGCTATAGGTGCTTGGAGAAGATGCCTTGAAGGGCAGCAGGCAGCCCACATCATTCCACTCAAAGAGATTGAGGGTCACGGCTGTCTTCATTTTCAAGTTAAAAATAATATTTCCCTGCTTCTCATTGCTCACTCTCCTGGCTGCGGTAGGGTCCAGAAAGGCTGTGCACCAGCTATGGGGTGCCAATGAAGGAGATGAAAGCTTGGACATGCCTGCTGCAGCAAGAATCCCCAAATTGGTCCCAACAGGAGACTCCTCTTCCTCACCCAAGTGAAACCAAGGAAAGAAGGACCTGGGGACCAATGGACACAGGATCAGGGCTTTCACCTTGGAAGAAACATCAGGCTCAAGTTTCTGCCAAAAGGTGAGGGGCTTCAAGCAGCTGAAACAGCTATGGAAAAAGAGGTGTCCCAAGACCAGAAAATGCTGTTGTGGATTAGGATGAGGCCAGCCCTGCTGGTTTTAGCCACTCAGTTGAGACCTGTAAGTCAGGAACCAGGTTTCCCAACCCCTGTGGTCTCTGCAAAGACCCAGACTTGGTGCCCTGGGGACACAGGCTGCCTGGGGAATGGCATGGACCTGGTCGGTGCCTCAGCCCCCTCAGTGGTGATCAGCAGCACGGTGTCTGCAGCACAAAGGCAGCATCAATATGTAAAACAGTCTTCAGAGACTGTCCTGTGGGCAGCTGAAAGGAGGTGATTTGGGAGGGCATGCAGGAGGCAGAGAGATTTTTAGGGGAGCTGCCTGGGAGAGAGCAGGGCTGCTTGGGGGAAAGGCTGACCTGGCATGCCAGGCACCAACACGGGGTGCTGGGGGTTGTACGCCAGCTCAGCTGCAGGCACCCTGTGCCTCCATGCAAGGAAAGGCTCCACAGCACCCTGGCCCCAGCATGCTCACCTACAAGGTCAAAAGCTTCTAGGGCAACCTGACAGACGGACAACGCAATTGCATAGCCTCAGCTTCCTCTGGGAGGCAGGCTAAAATGGCAAGAATATGTATTGAATATGATGCCTCATTAGTTAACATCAAAAATTCCTCTGAAATAATCATTTTTAACTCATTGCCAATTAAATTAAATTCATATATGCCTGTAGTAACATTTGGGTCTCCGGGAAGAATCAGTGTTCAATTAAAAGAGAAGCCAAACACCATTAAAACAGAAATGTACAGTAAGTGCGGTTGAATTCCACCTGTTCATTCCAGATGTTTGCAGTGATTCACACATCTAAAGGCTCAGTAAATAGAACTAATGATGGTTCAGAATATCTTAATACCACTAGCTGCATCACTTAAAAACGAAGCTGCTTAAATAGGGTTAGAAGGCATGCTGCTAAAAGCTCTGTAGGGATAACATTGCCCTTGTGGCAAACTACAGCTTGAATTTGCTTGAGGATCCAAGACTCAAGCAATTCTCCAGGGATCTGCCTCAGCTTCCTGGTTTAGCAAAGGGAGGAATCTGTGGATTAGTAAGAAGAAGAGAAAATGGAGTATGAAAAGAAAGATGGATGCTATGAATGAGACATGCAGCCCTCCTAAATATATGCTGAGAAGCCAAGTATCACACAGCACTCTCTGTTTGCTGCTCTTTATGCCATGGGCATGTATTGCTGCTCATATATATGTCCACGCAAGGGTGGCTGCTCACACAGCATGTCTGTATTTATGCACGGGGAAGCTGTATTTTTCCTTTTTTGTAGCCACTCTGACTTTAAGTTCTCTGGGTAATTTATTTATTACAGGGATTGCTCTTGTGCTCATCCTACACATACACATGACCATAGCAGGGCAGCATTGCAGACCTGGGAATCTAAAGACCAGAATTTCCTTGCATGAAAATGGTTCAAAATGGTTAAAGATCACTCTCTGAGCTAAATCCAGCTGCCAACAAATAAGACTTGTGGAAATCCTGTGCAATTAAAGGAAAGCCATCAAAAGAAGCTCTTCCCCCAGCCTGGGAACTAGGGAATGAAGTTGGGATTCCTGCAGATTGGTGCCCCATGTCTTTGGACCCTTTTGCACAGACGCTCCCTTTTGCATTTCCCATGTATTCGGCATGGACATTCCCAACTGGCAAATTTCACAATCTTTGTAAGAATTGAGTATGTCGAAGATCTAGTCCCCCTCCATCAATTTGGTTAAAACTGGACCACAGCTTTAAAAACAGTGGGTCTTGGGTGGAGAAGGCACAGGTCAGCATTGTTTTTGCAAATGTAACTAAACTGAGGCATCTTGTACCTGGGGTCGGAGGTGAGTTTTCATGGGCCACCAGGAGGTATCACTTCCAGAGCAGAGGACTCTCTGTTGAGAAAGTCTTTCCCACTCCTCAGGCTTTGGGGTACAGTTGTAGAGTGAGTCCTAGCCAGTTTTAAAACATTTCTCCTGAACCTATTTCATCAAAGAACATCTCTGGTGTACAAGTATTTTGTGGTCCACAGTTCCTTACATTGCATAGGAAGAAGCAAAGAAAGCCATAACTCCAAGATGGTAGCAAGCCCAGAGGTCATCACAATATTCACAGGCTCTTCTTTGTGGTATCTCCCTCTGTTTGTAGTGGAAGTATCTCAATGCTCGAAGCCAGGGGAGACCAAGATGTAGGGCCAGGAGGACTTCATGAAGCCACCTCATCCATCCCCTGCCTTAGGGCAGGGTTAGTGCTAGCTAACCATTCCTGACAGATATTTCTCCAACCTGCTCTTAAAATCTACCCACAAGGTCCTTAGACGTTGTTCAGGGCTCCTGTTAATTCAGCATTAACAAAACATGGAGTATAGGAGTAGGAAAGCACAGACTGTATCCACCCTTCTCTGTAAGGACATGCAAAATATGTCCATCACTGCCTTGGGAAGAGAAAGCACTATTTTGTCATCATGATTTCTCACGTGCTCCTGGCCATGTTCCCACAGGGACAACGCGGGGCTGGATGTGAGGGTGGGTGGCACTTGTTGGGACTCTGCTGCGCCAGGCAGAGCAGAGCCGGGGAAGCCGAAGCGCTGCTACAGCCAAGGAGGGGGTTGTATTCCCTTCCCATCCGCTGCCTCCGCTCCCTTGCACGTACAGCGTTTCCTCAGGCTGTGCACAGGGACCAGGATTTGGGCCTTAATTAATAGGATTATTTCTTATGAATTCCTTCTTCCATTTTCCATAGGATGGGTTACAAGAGCAGTAGGTTTGGCTTCCCTTTGGTAAAAAGCCAGTGGTGTGCTTGTGGGGCTAGGGATGTGTCGATAGCTATCGCCTCCCCATTAATAGCATCCAATACGGGGCGAATTCTCAAATTAGGAGAGACAGAGGATGGTGTGTTACCATTCCCCTTAGCTCATATACAGAGATAGCCCCAACACTACCACACATCTCTCACACATCGAGATGGCCCCACGCGCTGGATATTCCTGGTGAAAGCAAGAAGTGATCCCAGTGTTGCACCCAGAGGGTGGTTTGTCTGCACAAAGTTTCCTTGCAAATTGGATTTTGCCAAACAACAAGGTTTGAAAACATCAGTTGTGCAGAGAAGTAGCAACTCAAGCCAAGGAGGCACTGAGTACCTTTGCTGTTGCTCTGGTCTCAGAATCTTTTTTCTTCATTATTGTAATGCAGCCTTTCATGTGATTTCTCTATGTAACTGATAATGTTCTTGAGCTTGCATTTCACGGGAAAGGTTATTTTTGAAAAGAATAAAGAAAATCCTTATCAACCTACATGCTTGTTGTAGGAATGCCAACTCTCTTATAAGTGCAGGCCCATCCATGCCTTTATTTTGATGTAAAAATCTCCTGGCTGGCATCTACAACATGTAAGAGGTATTGAAAACAGAACTTGATCTCATCTCACTCTGAAGACAGCAGGGCCTTTCTCCCCCAGAATAAATCCTAAACAAACCCCCCTCCTGGGCCTAGCTTTACTGGCAGCTTCATCAATGAGAGATAAACTTCAGCCTACGTTTTGTCTCCAAGCTTAGTTGTTCAGCACTTTCTTCCCCCACACCTGATTCAGTCCCCTGCAAGAAGCAATTATCCAAATCATATTGTGGCTGGGTATAATTGATATGATGCAGAGATATCACAGCAACTTCTGTGGGTCTCAATGGATTTAATACATTGTGCCTAAAACAAACAAATAAATCAATAAAATAAAAAGACCCTCTTTGAGTCTGTCCCCTCTTGTAAGCAAAACTTAACAAAATGAAAGAGAGAGGGAATAGCAAAAAGGCATGGCTAGAAAACATAGTTCCTTGACCAGGACCATCTGGACCAGTTGCTATGCTCTTTGTTAAGCTGTAGGAAAAGGTGTTATCCTGACTGCTTATAAATGTTTGGGTCCCTGTCCCACTCTGTGATCATTGGTAGCTGGAGAAGGAGTCTCAGATCTCACATTCAGAACAGATGTATCACATACCCAAAACCACACTTCGGGGGAAAATGAGCTTCTGCACGAGAACCGTCTTCAATAATTAAAGAAAGTTTGCCTCTGTGTTTCAATTTCATTGCAAGGTCAGTGGGGGGATTGAGATCTGGTATGGTAAAGATCATTCACCAGAAACTTCACATGGCAAAGTCTACCCTGGAGTGAACGCAAAAGGAACCTGGGGGGTAGCTGTGGGTTGTTGCTATGAAGCCATGCTGTCAATCCATAGCGAAGCTAGTATGACAAATGGGAAAAATGCAAAACCTGCTGAAGGGACAAGACATAGATTTTCTGTAATTAGTAGCTGATGTTCATTGATTTTTGAAATAGCAGCTCTTTAAAATAAGAACAGATTGCACAATGGTCACACTGGCCCAGAGAAATGCTCCTGAGATCTCAGGTCTGCTTCAATAACAGATAACAGTGACACCATCACGGCATTTAGCAGTATTGACGTGTGCATGCAATGGGCCGCAGACCACATCTAAAACCCCTTTCTACTTCAGACCAATTTGTGTAAATAGACTCAAACATTTCTAAGGTTTGATTGACTGAAGTCAGTGAGAAGGTCTCTGCTGACTCCACTGGGCTCCAGATAAGGTTCTTCAGTTCAGTAGCTTCCAAAATGCATCTGCTTTTCTGATTTAGTGCTATTGTTTGATGCAGGTCAAAACCAAATGAGCCTTAATTAGCTTCAAACTGAGTTCCCATGTTTACAACATACTGCTTTATGTTTCTGTGTTAATTCAGGTATATACATTATCAGTCATCTGTGAACTTTGGCTTTTCCTAAAACACCAGTTTGTCTCACAGCCTCTCACTAACTACAATACCATATTGCTAAATTCTAGAATAATCAAAGGTACGCTAAAAATAGAGGAAATACTTGTATATTAGGACAAAAAAAATCATACAACTTCTTTGCTCACTGATGCAACCAAAACACCCAGGAGTTATTATAATGTGCATTCCCTTGACAGAGACTTTTATTTCATGCAAATTACTATGATTAAGATTCGAATACTTTTTTTTTCCATTTTCACACATTACTTAATCAATGTGAAGTACTGTGTAAAAATTGCATCTCTTCATAACAGTGATTTTGACCAAGTCAAGTGTTGCTGCTAGAATCCTAATCCAGACTTGTGATTCAATTATCATTTAGAGACTTTCTAAATTCAAATTAAGTTTACAAAAAAAAATAAAATAAAATAAAATACAAACCCACACACAACAACAAAAAAAAACTTAATATCAATATGGATCATTTGTAGGTTTTATCAAAATAGATTCCTGTTGCAAGGGAATGTAAAACATTGGATTCTTTCTGTCTCGTACTGTGTTAACATGAAAAATATACAGTGCTGCATGGAATTTGAGCATTAAAATGTGTAGCTTGGGACACTTCTTGGTTTTATTGCATAGTTTGCATTTTATAGTCAACCACCCTGAGAGCTTATGAGAATATTTAAATTGTGGATGTAGGCATCTGATTGAAGCAATCACATTATCACAACTTCATGAGTTACCACTCATCAGAAACTCACTGCTACCTCATAACCCAAATGGGTGCCTGCTTCAGTCCTCAGAGCTAAAACTACCTCAAATAAAAGGTAAAAAAAGGTGCCTGTTAAAAATCTCTCTTCTTTTGGTGATCTACTTTAAAATTTGGATAGGATATATGCACATACTTGGTGAAAGCTGCACATGAACTGCTATAACCTTGTGGCTAGCAGTTGCATACCCATGTAGTCAGGCTGGCTATTTCCATCATTTGGCTATTTCAGCCGTAGTTTTTTTGGAACAAGCTCACTGTGTGCTGCTCATGGGTGTTAAGAGCTGCAATAACTATGATGTTGGTCTGGCCCCTTACATACCGATGCAATTTGGCATTGAAATTCCTTCCTCAAAGCCAGCAGTGCCAGTGGAACCAGAACAAACATTTTTGGGAGAAAAAAACACAGCAACTTGACATGAAGAGTCCAGTCAGTGGAGAAGTTGCTATATCCCTTGGCCCCAGAGATGACACAATCCATTCTGGAGAGCATTAGCCTGGAATTCATAATGTAAAGCCTCTAGATTGCAGATGCTAGCTAGAAAATTACATTTCCATTAATATTTTGACTAATTATTCTCCTACAGCCACCTAGAAAGGTTACCTGGTCTCTGAAATCTGGTATGTATCTAGTATGCTAGCAATTTTCCTTCCTTTTCATTCCTCACAGGACAGAAATTAGACATTGTCATTCCATATTATTTGCGACATGTTGACATTATAATTTAAAAGGATGCAGCAGTTCTGAACAGCTGGAGAGTAATCCTGAACAATCCTTGACAGTTTCCTTTGGAGGATGAATGCCCCTCCCTGGAGAACTGTACAGTCTCTTATTTAAAACTAACAGCTAATTTTAGACAGTTTGCCCTCTTAGAAATGCATGCCACAGAGACTTCTCTACATGGCGAACAGCAGTGACCAGAGATAAGCACCCACACAGAAAAAGAGAGAGCTCTAAAATAGATTTTTTCTCTTCTACGAGACATGACTTGTTTGCAGTATTGCCTGATGGAGTCAAAGAGAGACTCTCATCACCAGCGCTCTCAGAGACAGCCCTCCCTCACGCTATGCTGAGCTGAAAGCTTCTTGGATACAGCAGATTCTTTGGGACTGCTGTGGCTTGCTTCTCAGAGACCTGGGGGAATTGGTTTAAGCAGAAGGGATTTTCCCCCCGAGCCCGACAGGTTCAGTGCACTGTGCATGAAACCTCCTGCTCCTGGAAGGGAGCAGGGAGCAATCTGTGGCAGGGTCATGCCTCACCTCTGTCTCTCAAAGGCCTCAATATCATCCCTCTCAAGGATGATATTGAGCAGCCAGGGGCACGAGCCAGCAGGCACCTTGTGTAAGATGGAAACCAGCTTCATCTGGCTTTGTCTTGTGGGAGGCTGAGAGAAGAGAGGGTGAGGTCTGGGGCATCTCCAGGAGGAGGGAAAGCAGCCGTGGCTGCCAGGCAGAGCCCTACCTCCTGCCCTTCTGCAGCTACGGTCAGGTCTTCAGAACTGGTTCCAAAGAGCGCAGGTGTCTTTAGCCAGAAATGTCTTGACTTTTTCCTTTTTTTTTTTCCCGTTTTCCAGAAAAATTCTAACTTGACATCATCATGCTCCTGGGACATCCCAGGCAAAGGCACACTCTTTGTAGATCAGACATCAGGCAGGTGACCTACCTGCCAGGTCTGGGGGGTGATTTGCCTCCAGGTCAAGAGTAGACAAAAACTGCTGAAGTGACTACTACTTGACTGTGTGTCATGTTGCCTGAACAGAAACAGATATGCCTTGCAGAAGTCATTGCAAGGATAAGCAAGAAGAGCTCCTTAAAAGCACAACAAAAATGTTTTTTCTTGTCAGAGGAGCTGGAGTCACTGCCAACACAGAAGGGGAACTCACCTGAAAAGCTGGTTCATGCTCTGCAGCTCATGTCTCTCCTGGGCAAGAGCCCAGAAGTGCTGAAAAGCCAAACCCTCTTGTGCCATGGATGGAGCAAAAGCCCCCTGTGTTCAAATAGGTGTGAGACTGGGTCAGATCTGCATTGTGCTCAACCACATTTTTCCTAGATCTGCAGTAGACATTAGCATGGTCAGGGGTCTGGGCACTGACTCCTGCTCCACTGGGACTGCTGAAAGGCTTTGTGCTGGCTCTGATGGGCATTCGGTCCAGCCTTTAAACAGTTCAAGGCTTTTTCCATGATGCACATCTCTTCTGGGGGACAGGATGTCCTTTCTGAACAGGAACCATGGCTGGCTGCAGAACAATGTCTGGACCTGGGCTACGCTTGGTACTGTGCCCCATGAAGTCAAGGGGAAATTCATCGCTGGTTTCAAGGACATCAGCTTGAGGTCCTATCTTCAGTTGTCATTCAGGAGTTTCGCTCATGGTTCCTACCTATTAAATATTTATATTGAACGAAGATAGTGCTCCAAAGAGGAGAGTCTGGCAGAAGAGTTCCCGGTTCTGATTTCTCTAATTAAGAACAAGTCCTCTCAACTCTCAAAGCTCTAATCTGAGCATAATACTTTTCAAGAACAGAATACTTTCCTTGCAGAGTTTAGAGCGGCAAGCTTAAAAAAAACGTACTTTTGACGGAGGTGATTTTATAACGTATTTATTCTGTATTATTTATTCTGCAGTTGGAGGAGCCAATAAGTCAAGAAAACCCTGTGAACATAAAGATATTGAGCGGACTGATACAAATCCACTACTGCAAGATCGGTGTTGAGACGACTCGGTCACAGGAGTAATGCTATTCCTGTGAAGAAGCATTTGCAGGATCCAGACCTCAGTATAGCATGTGGAGGAGCTGAACAGACAATACCCAGCATTGTGCCTTGGGGCCCGCGGGGATGGAGATGAAGCTGTTCGAACACTTGTCTGTGTGCAGGCACTCGAATGAATATATAAAGTGTGTGTGCCAGAGCTGAAGGGCTTACAGGACCCAGGTGTTTACACCTGATAAAAAGCCAGGACAAGTGCTGTGAGAGTGTGGGAGTCTGAAGAGGATAAGACAAGATTTGATCTCTTTCCCCGAATGATTCATTCCCCACCAAAAACCAGAATCTGTACGGTATTTTGCACTGAGGACCAGATCCCCCAGCTAAGAGGGGAGCTCACAAGCACCTGCAGGTACCCGTACATGGCAGTGAAGGGGACAGTGAAGCAAACTCATTTTCTTAAGTCCTTCAAACTTGCTCTCAAGCAGAGGCTAGAAATGCAAGATCAACCGCTTCCCTCTCCAGAAATAAGGTAAAATACAATAAAATGGCTTAGCAGACTTTTTAAACCCTGATATCCCTATTGATTTTCCATGGAAAGCAGACAGTGATGAACAGTAATATTGCAAGGTCTTCGGATCAGTTTTCTAGTATCGACTGTATCTAAATAAATTTAGTTTTACTAGAAATTGTGCTCTAGAGCACAAGCCACCCCTGTCCAAAATGGTCCCTCAGATCCGCTCACAACTCTGTTACCCTTCCCATTATATCTCAAAGTAAGAAGTTGTTGTTTAATGGCTTCTGATATAATCCAGGAGATGTGGTGGAAAGCCATAACAAGGGTTGGGTGAGTATTACAAATTCTGTTTTTCAGATGAAGTCAGAATCCACTTCTAAATTCACACAGCTCTTTGTAAAACATTCCTAGGACAGCCTGATGGGGAGAAGTCAAAGGCACTGGGTGGAAGAAGGGCTGATGGGAAACATAAGACAACTCCTGCCTGAGAACTCTTGAACCACTGACTTGCTTTGTCCACTGGCAACAGAACCACGCTTTCCAGGATAGAAAGAAAACCAACAAACCCTCCTTATTTTCTTTCCCCCTCACACATTTTCAATTAAAATAGATTTGTGCAAGCTATACTGAACGCGCCGCAAATCTCTTTGCATGGTTAAAGTTGATTAATTGGGGTCGAAAGTGAAAATTAAAAAATAGCAACAGCTAACAAAATACAAATAGCTTCTCCCAGGCCTTGTGGATGATGGAGCACAACACGAGATGCCGGAGCTGGTTCTGCCTCGAGGAGGACCTGCCTCCTTCACCTTGGGTTAGACACTCAAGAGCAAAGCTGGGTGTGGGGGTGGAAGGGTTGGCCTCAAAGTAATATGTATATAATCCTCAAGATAATCAATTTCTTACACATGCTTTGTAAACTTTCGTGTTCAAGAGCGTAAGCCATAGTACTTTCTAAATCCCTAGGGGTTGTACTTGATATCCATTTGTTATTTCCTAATGCTATTCAATCTTTTTTTTTCCCCTGTTTTTTTGAAGCTTGCAGCAATAAGCCTGCAACTTACGTCGGCAGTCGCCACCGCTTTTGCCATTCCGCAGTGAACTTTGTGCGCGTTTTCATATTCCTTTTCTTACACTCCTGATAAAAGCATTATCAGGGAAATTCAAAAGCAAGCAGAAAACTGGCATAGCTAATTTAGGCTAATTAGTATGGCAGAAGCTGAGTCTTGTACTTCAGAGGTTCCCATGCCCTCCCATGTCTCCACCTGATCGCCTTGTCCAGCAGCAAACCCAGGAGGCAGCTCCAATTATATCATAACCTCTTCAAACACCAAGCCACTCAAGCTAATTTTATCCTATTAAACAGACTGAAGGATTCAGAAGAAAGGTTCTCCCCCAAAAGCTTCAATTACCAGTGTCCCTGATTACCATCTTTACAATCCTATATGCTACAGTTAAATACTTTTTTGCTTAGTGTTGCTTTCTTGATTTAGATGAAAAGCAAGTATTAAGAGCATGTCTTTTCAACTCAAGCAAGTGACATTCATAAAAAAAAAAAAGGAACCTCTCTTGTTATTAGCGTGTTTAATCAAAGTCAAGTTTAGAACCATTCAAAGACAATGTAATTGGGGAAATGTAAACATCCCCTTGCATCCGGTGGCATTTAAAGCAGCCACAGGTAACTGCCAAGAACAACAGCGATGGCCAAAAGTATTAGGCCTAGGAGAAAAGAAAATAAAGAAAACAGCAGGACCTCCCAAAGCAAGGAAATGCCAGATGGTGCCATAAGTAAATCTCATGGCGCTAATCAGCGATAAAATAGGGTCTAAGGTATTCAGCTGACCTACCCTTCCTTGCAGCAACATGGGGTAGATGTTGGCCTTGAGCACGCAGTCATGCCTGACCCAACACACTCACCTGGGTCACAGTCGTGCCCAGGCTTAGGGCAGCTCCCAGCCTTCCCTTCCCCTGCCCCGGGCTTGGCGCTGGCCTGGGGCCACCCCTCTGTGTCCCCGTGGTGCTCCTTCTCTGCTGGCTGTGCCCGCGGGGACAGGGAGCTCGCTGGGGAACCACCTCACTATTCTTTTGGCCTCCTGCGAAGGGGCTGCAATCTTGGCTGATGACTCCAGGTGCTGCTGTAATTCAAATAATAGTTGTAGGATCCAGGCTATTATTTTTAACAACAGAGAGAAAGAAAATATGTTGCCTGAGCACCAAACTAACCCTCTCCTGAACAGTGAACCCAGGAGAAGTTCAGGCAGTGGCAGTACCTGTTGGGGCAGCATTTATATGGAAACAACGGGAGGGAATGGATCACCTGGGAAATTCAGTAGCATGAGTCATAGCAAAAGTACAGCTCTCTCTCACTCTCTCTTTTTTTTTTTTTTAAAGAAACTTGTTCTTCACTTCCCCAAATGGACTAATTTTGCTTATTCCTCTTCTCCCACAGACAAAATTGGTTTAAGCACACTTACAACTGTTAATATTCTTGTGTTCTTTCAGCATCATCCCAGCCTGTTAGCTCCCAGCCCTTCAGGAGCATGAGGTATTTGGGGGTCGGATTTCACTTCTGATCTACTCATCCTTGCAGCTGAAAATGAGCATTTTTCTTTCTCTCTAGAAACAAACAAACAAACAAACAATTTCTGTCATTTAACAGAAATTGAATGAGTTTCACCCAATTGCCCACTCTTTGGGCGATATGGAAATGCTATTGTTTGGAGACAAAGATTCTCATGCAAATGAAACAACAGCTAAACAAGAATCCTCCCTACCTCTGTTTAGGCCAATTTTCTTAATGTTTCAGCAAAGCTTAATCTGTTGGCAGAAGTGTTTAGGCCCATTAACAGCTAAAGTCACAGAGTCCACAACTCACCCTGCTGACAGTAAACAAGGAATTTGAGGAATGGCCCTTAAACAATGGCTAAGCCACAAACCATTTTGTCATCAAATGCTGTGAAAGGCATATAGGCTGATGATTTTCTTCCTTGGGTTACAAGCAGTTTGAAAGACTGGCTTCCCTCCCCTGAGTCCCCAGCACCCTCCAGGCTTGGGTTACAGCTGTTTTATTTGCCTTTCCAGCCCCACAGCTGTGGGATCAGTTATGCAGGTGTGCTCCCGACAAACGAGTCATTCCAGGGCTTCATATTATTTATTTGTATTGACCGGCCTGGAGGCCAGGGCCCCCTTGTGCTCGGCACTGCCCAAACACAGGACAACGAGATGCTCTGTGCCCTGCAGGGCAGATTCCTGGATTTAATTTTGTTCAGGGAATACTGCACCCAGGTCCTTCCCTAACAGAGCCATGGATGAACAGAGAAAATTCAACATGGGGGAGAGAAATAAAAGGTAAATGCTAAGTAAAGTAAACTGCTAAACAAAACCTGTTCAGCTTGTATCTCACCTTCAGGGCTGGGATGGAGAGGGGATGGCGTGGGTGCTGGCTGCTTGCCCCACCACATTTCACAGTTAGAGCTTTGGTGGGCAATACCAAAGACTTTAAAAGCAGTGTGTTATAGATGCTGTTGTTGTGTCCTTGCCATGGTGGAGAGAGAAAATTCCGCATCACCATCTCCCACTGAAATTGTCCTTGCCTGCTCTCTAGCCAGACGGTAGTGGAGAAACCAGAAGCAAAAGGCCAGGACTGAGGCTCAAACCAAGCTCTCTTCATACCTGATCCACAGGCCATTGAAAGCAATGCACCTGATCATTCCCAGATAAGCCATGGGTGCTACACTGAGTTTCTGGAGTGCTGTGAGATTTTTCTGCTGGTTGTTCCCAGGAGAAACCAAAGAACATGGAGGTGAAGCGATGAGTGAGGAGCAGAGCAGGTAATGAAACGCTCTTTGGCTGCATATGTAGATATCCTGTACTTGCACTTGCTCAGGCTGCATCCTAACTACATTGCTTCCACCAATGACGGGATCATCAGCATTACTGGGCAATGTGAGAGAAGGAAGGAAAAGAGAGATGAACTAGAAGAGCATTGGCTGTGCCAGCAATCCAGCGTTATGCACCAGCCTGCATCCAGCTGCATGGCATGACTGTCATCGTGCAGCTCTGAAATTCTCCACCCGTGACATTCATTGACATTAAGGGCAGGTGAAAACATAAGCATGTTTTTGTTCAGCAACAGACTGACAGTTCTTTTCCCAAAATTTGGTACAGGTTGGTTCAAATTTTTCAACTCAAACATGTTCTCCCTAGTAAATTAGTTTTGCAACAGACAAGATTCTGGATTTTATTGAAATATAAATAAAATAATTTAGATAATAAAATAAAACAAAATAGAAAATACCATAAATAAAGTAAAAAAGCTTGTGGCAAAACTTCTTTGCCTTTTGTGGTGTCATCTGTTAAAATAAATCCCACAGTGTTTCACGGCAACTTTTAAAACTGAAAACTGCTATCAGTTGCTCTCTAAATGGTGTTATTCCTCTGTGACAACCTTGTTGCATTTACACTTTCATACCACCATGGTCACAATAAGGCTCTTGCTAATTGCAAATTAAATGTGGGAGGAAAGAGGGCTGTGCGGTGTTTTTACAGATGGACATTGGGAACAAGTCTGGTGATGCCAAGACAAGCGAGCGGTGCTGGCACCTCCCGGCGTGGTGCCGCTACCCAACGTATCGTTGTGCCCTGGTGAGGACCTCCTTGCAGCACTTCGTACGAGCATTTAATGATGATTCCAGCTTCTCCCTGACCTCACGTTTGAGCTGATGTGAATGGATGGAGAGGCAGAATGTGAATTAAATGAATGAGAGCTCAAAGCACAAGGAAAGGACGAGAGCTACAAGTTTAACATGGAGCCTTTATCAGCAGTACTTCTGGGAACACAGTGATGTATTTTGCCAGAAGAGCATGACAGACAGCAGCACGTCATGAAAGCCACTTTTTATGGGGCTGAAAACTCTTTTCTTTAGTGTGAATGTACCAAAGACTCCTTATAATTCCCCAAATACCAACCAGAAACACCCCTCGGAAAACAAGCAGAGTTTTCCCATCAGCTGAGCCTTTTGATCTACAAGACAGCATCAAAGAGGAGATCTAACTAAATTTTAAAAAGAAATGAGGCATAAAATTCACATCGAACTCTCTGACTTTTCTTGCCTGTTTCTGACTGACCTGAAATTTTTTTGGAAGAGTTTCCTCTAAATTAAACCACTGCTTCAACACCACAGTAGGAAAAAAAAAACATACACACACACCTCTATGTATATATACACACACATAGGCACACAAATAAAATGCTTGCAATAAATCAGCTTGCAAGGCATGATCCTGCAAGGTGCTGAGCAGGACGTCCTGATGGGACAGGGTCCCAGGGTACCTGCAGGTCCATGCAGGGAGGGCAGCACCCAACATCTGGCCGGACAAAACGAGGGAGCACATCTGGCACATCTGCCCCAGCAAGATGGGGCACACGACTGGCCAAGCAGCTTGGTGTGCTGCAGCTGATGCCAGGTTCCCTTTGGGCCCTAATGTACGGTTGAATCGATATTAGGTTTTAGAGAAAAAATTAAAATCCTCTGAAATCAGAAGAAACTTTTTGCTGTGGGCACTGCTGTCCTTCAGAGGGGGTTCATGCTTGTGGCCATTGTTAGGCACGCATAGCGGCTATGGGGGGAGAAGCAGACACCGCAGGTATGTATAGGCTGCTGTTTGCAGGGTGCACGGCAGCTGCCAGCATCCTGCTGGAGTGGTGCCTCCCGGGCCGAGCCGCACACGCGTGAGTTTGCATGAGGAAGGGCTCGTGTTGGAGAGTGGGGCTTGCTGCCTGTCCTCCTCCTCCCTTTGGTTTTCAGGTCTTAGGGAAGCCTGATTAAAAGCTATTAATTTAAGGACTTGGGTAAGAGATGTTGAATGAATTATAAAACTTAAAAGAATTACTGGAGAGACAGACAGACAAGGAAAATTTGATGTGTCTTGAGCATGTGAGGAACCTGACATATTAGCTAATTTGTAAGTTTTCACTCCTATTATAGAATGTCAAGAGATCTCAGAGCTTTCCATTTTGAAGGAGGTATAAATTACAGCTGGATGTTTTGCTGATAAAATATTTCATTCTTTCTTTTTTCTTTTTTTCACAAGTGAAGGTGGTCTCAGCATTCGCAGCTTAGTTCCACTTAATCGGAACTTGCACCCGGAGAAATCAAGTCATATTTTGGTCTGCAAGTGAAACCAGAGTTAATATTTCTGCAAGGTCCAGGAGCCTTTCAGTGGGCAGCTGGCCCCTGAATCCCCAAACGAGGCGGTCAGTGTTGTGGCAAAGTGAGACCTGGGCTCAAAACGGGCCTCTTTGGGGAGAGGGTGGCATCCCAAGCACAAGGCTTTCAGGCTTGCCAAGTTCTCTGCGGGGTGTTAGGAGCTTCTTTTTAGCTGCCTCAAAGCAGCCACTCAAACTTTGCAAGCACAAATATTCACCCCAAATGTGAGCATGGCGTGAATCAAGCAATAAAAGTTAATCGACATCATTAAATCTGTCAGACCAGCAGGTTATTAAAATTACCACTATTCACTCTGAAAATGGGAACAAAAAATTATGCTCCAGCTTTCTGCGCCTGTTTGTCTTGTTTTCCCACATTGCTTATGAATTACTACAGTATATTACAATGTCCTCTATCCATCTTCATTAGCATTGTGAACAAATTGTGTTGGGCTGTAATGCAGCATTTTTTTTTGGTATTGTACAAACGTATATGATGTACAGAAAATGGGCAATTTAATATGAAAAGAATATTGTGCCTCAGAATTTTTATTTTCTAAACAGTCATTTCAGTTGGGAATTATTGCATGATTTGTGCATAATTTCTCATGGATAGTTATTTAAATATAAATAGGGAAAATATGTAACTCCATATGGTGGCTATCTACTCTTTCTTGGTGCCTCTCCATATTTTTAATAGTGCAATAAACAAAAGATAAAAACATCTCTAAGCCACACACTAGTCAAAAGAAGATAATTGTGCCTGTATGTGTTTATTGTAATTTGAATGTGCTTCAATTAACTTTCCTCAATATTTCCCAGTTCTTTTAAAAGAAACTTAAATTGGTTTTTATTTTGTGAAATTTGTTTTCAGTGCAATAAGAAAAAAAAAAAAGAAAAACAATCCCTTTGTTTACCTCATTATGGATACATCCTATCCGGGAGCAAAGCTCCACCTCTTTATTCCCAACAATTTCTTTTTTTTTTTCCATTCTCACATGCTTCTTGTTACACTTTAGGTAAAAATATCACATTTCTAGTGCTGCCTAGGAAGAGACAGCTCATAGCTCAATATATCACATATCAAAGTGTGGTAAAACATGAAAATGGCAGAAAAGCAAACTCTTACACTTTTGCACTGCAGTCACTTTTAAAAGATGAGAATTTATTACCCTTTCCTCCTACAAATCATCAGGGCAACTGAAAAAGGGAGGGTGTATATAGAATGCTTGTTGTAATTAACCTTGAGGCTTTTATTTAAACAAGGTCAAACATTTTAACAGCTTTATAAATCAAGGTTGGGTCTGCACAGCTCTATAGCACCAAGCTAATGACAAAATGCACATAGAATACTTATTAAACAGCATTTATTTACAGAAAATATATCCTGCAGGCTTCAGAGAGGCAGCCCCGCAGGCTGGTCCGGCCCTGAGGCATGTTTAGGGATGCACAGCTCCGAGCCACATCTCTCCAAGGTGACTGCCGCAACCTTGCTTTTACTAGGTGCTATCAAGGAGCTAAGCCTGGGTGTTGGTAAACTAGGTCATTTGCAAGCTAACTGCATTTTTAGCGTGATTGCAAAATTACAGGAGGTAGACTACAATCATCCCACTATTTCTGCTTTTCTGTCCTTAATTTTATCTGATTTTTCTTTACTTTTTCTTCTCCTTCGGTTAGGTTTTGCTGGAAGCTGAAGAGCAGGAAGGAGCACACCTGAGTTGACTAAGAAGAGCCACTTCTAACGTTTCAGTGAGGAGCTACCCAGAAACCTTCGTCAGTCTTTAAAAAGAACACACTTGGATTCTTCTGGCCGTCCTGGGTTATCTCCCACTTCCTAAAAAAAGTGGCCACCAGACATGGCTGCTTTACAAGACAGCCTGCTCCGCAGACACCCCTCACCAAAAATCCTCCCTTTGAAGTCAAGAGGAGATCCACATGGACAATAGATGCCCACTATTTATGTGACCCACCAGTCATAAAATAGCTGGTGTGACATACTACAGATAATTTCTCCCCAAATATTTCTTGCATCTTAACCACTTTTTCTTAGCTCCATGGTGTCTGCGTTACACAGCCGCCAGGGGATACGCGGTGTTCACCATGCTCGCTCTCTTAAACTTCACGTCTACAGCTGGGTTGCCACAGCCACCTCCCAGGATGGCCTCTGGACCCTTGGAAACATTGGTACAGCTGAAAACCTAAAACTCCTCCCTTTCACCTGGCCGCAGTGCATTGCATTGCCTCCATCCAACACAAAACCTGTGCACGATCCCGCGTATCAGCGTGGCCGACAGCGGGGACTGAACCGGGTGAAGAAAGAAACCATTTTTCCTGCGTTCACCATTTTAATTGACTTCTCCTTTCATTTGTTCCCCTTTGGTGCCCTCCGACTGCAAACGTTCAAGTGGCTGTAGTAACCCCCAGGAAAAAAAAAAGAGTTGTACTAAATGAGATTTTTATGTGTGGGTGTTTAAGTATCCGCATGAAGCAAATTTCTACCCTCTTCTAATCAGAATGGGAAGGAGACCATGTGAGTGATGTGACCAATTATGACTGAGCACCCCAGAGCAGCTTCTGAATATTCACGTCCAATTGCTACTTTGGTGGAACAATTGGTTTGAACAGTTTGAAAAGGCAATGATGTCAAACGTGCGGCGTGATTAAACACAGTGAAATTACCAGCCGTTGAGCTGAAAGAGAAGCTCTGTTCCCTCCCCAGAGTAATGCTGCTTTCGAATTTTAGCCTAGTCGGAGCAGGAAACACCGTGCTCAGGTGGCCTCCTCCTGCACCCCAAATGGCTCAGCGCAAAGGTGTAGCTGAGCTTTGGAGGCAGCATGGGCTGGGACTTGCGTGGGAGCTTTGGTATGGGTGCAGCAAGCTGAATGCAGCCTCTTCATCCTGACCCTCATGCAGAGCCACACTTCTACCCCTGGCAGAGCAACCCAGCGGCACATTTTGCAAGCTCACGGTGCCGCAAATGTGATTTGAATCAATGATTTTTGGGGCCAAGCATCTGGGATTTGGCGGCCCAGACAACAGGCAAAGGCTATGCCTTTTCCATCGGCATCAGCCGCAGCTGGGAGCTCTTCCATTTTCTCTGCAGACAAGGAGCACGCTACACACGGTCCTGCTGCGTGGTTCACACCCATTTCTGCCATCACAGAAAAGGGCCTATACCCGTTCAAAAACCTGACCATTAATTCCCCTGTCCAGCTCCCTTCTGTTTTAAAAATGCATATACCACTGTAAGCTATAATTCAGTAGTAACCCCAGCTTTATGAGTAATACAAGTCCAAGCACTAGGAGAAACAGCAGTTTTTGTTGTAGTGCATGGAGAAGTGTGGTTCCCAGATGGCAGAAAGGAGCTGTGAGCACACACGGGGAGAAAAATGTAATACATCCTCAGCATCATGTCTTATACTGAGCCCCTGCCACAGAGCATGGGCACAGAGACCCTGCCTGCCTCCGGCTGCTCCCATTTGGGGCCAGCTCCGAAAACAATTGCCCTCTTCCTGGTCCCCTTCGGGGAAGGTGACTCTGCTCACTCACGTACAAAACCAAATATTTTTCTTAACAAGCAACTCCCACGCATTGGTGCAAAATGATTCTTAAACATGAGTCTTGTATGAGCAAAGAGCCTGTATAAAATCCTCCCTGAAACTGAGGAACTTTTTCTTTTCCTTTCTTCTCATTTCCTACCCAGAGATCTGAGCTAATTTTCCCTATCCATAGGGTCCCCCCACCCCCTCAAAAAATAAAGGGGGGGGGATGACTGTATTCACTAATTATACATCCTGAAAAGAATTTGGTTCAGTGTAAGATGATCCTAGTGATATGCTAATCCTTTTTTCTGCTTGGTGCAGCCTGAAGCCTGTGTCTAACATTTTTTTCAACTGTATGACAATAAAAGTTGTGGCAACAAAAGAAATAAATGGGCAGCTAAAGAAGGTATAGCTGAAACACATGGCAGACCAGTTCTCTCCTCTCCTTCTGGCTGCTCTTTTGTAGGCTCTGGTTTGGTATCCTCAAGTCAATAGCCGAAAGCCAGCCACCTTAGCAACTTAGTATGACACCCAAGCCCTCTCTCTTTACATTCATGAATAGTCAGCAAGCAGCAGACAAAATAGAACTAATCTTTTTTGACAGAATTGTTCAATTTTAGAGGAAAGGCTTTTGAGGCACCTTCCATGCATTTGCAGAATATGAGACAACAATGGCCACGATCACAGTTTACAAAAGGACGACCAGGGGTGTGAGGACGCACACACGCACACACAACGGCCGTTTCGATAAAATACTGCAGCTAAGTTGAAGTGATTGCAGGATGCTGCCATTGTTAGGGGGGGAGCTGGCAGGCAAGAGAAAATAAATGAAGCAAAAAAAAAATTCTCCATTGTTTTGTTGCTGATTATTAAACATACACATCCCGATAATGTGTGATTAGGGTTATTTGTCTTGATTAATAGAAGTTAAGAGAGCTGATTAATATCCAGTCTTTAATTTCCTGTCATAGGCTGATAACTTCATCTTTTTTTTTTTTTTTTCTTTTTTGGACCAATGATTCTTATTGTGAAATGCATTCAATCCAGCGGGTTCTTGCCTGCATTTAAAAGCTGGTTTTGCCATTTCAAAATCCTGTAACACAGCAGCCACTCACAAGTCTAATATGTGCAGAGAAGGACGTTCCTCCTTTTCCCTTTTCTCCCCTCCATTTAATGCAAGCCATATATCTATCTCCAAATATAGTTTGAGCACGAAAGAGAAGGAAATAATAATAATAATAATAATAATAATAATAATAATAACAACAAAAATCTACCCAGTCTATGGGCAAAAACAGAAGTTAGCAACATGGTCCATGCAGCTGCAACACTACATTTAAAATTCAGTTTACTCCTAGGAAGAGGGCTAATCCTGCCCCTGTAATTCCCTACAGCCAAAATGTACCCCCCTCCCTGAGTGACAGTGCAATGCAAAGACACTCGCACGCTTATCTTCCCCAACCAGATGGCCGACTTGGATCAATGCACACACGCCACGATCAATGGGAGCGATAAAGAATTAGGAAAACAGTGGTACATGCTCCCAGAAAGCTTGTACACTGCATAATTATTTTATGATTCTACACATGGCTACATGTGATACTGGAGTCAAGAAGGAAAAGGATAATTAGAGAGCCAGAAAGCACCCGTACTGCACTACACACTTTGTCAGTCAGCAGTTCCCACTCGGCTCAACTCACCGCCGTTATCTCCTCTCCTGCCCCCTTGCAAACGAATTTCGGGAATACGTAAAATATTAGGGGGAGGTGGCTTCTGGGTTACAGACACGGGATGCGGGAGATTGCCGTGTCCTGTGATACGACAGCAGAAGTTTTTGGCCGAGGGCCGGGGTTGATCGCACGCCTCGGCGAGGACTGCGCGCGCACTGGGGGAGCGTGGGGTGGCATCCGAGGGGACACCGCAATGAGCAGGGGCAGCAGGTGAGTGTTTCCATGGCTTTGTCATGAGAGGGATGTGTCCACAGCTGAACACCCCGTTCATTCAATAAAATATAGCCGTATACGTCGTCTCTGTTTTTTTTTTTTTTTTCCTTTTTTTTTCCTCCTTTCCTCCTGGCAGCAATTTTGTGATTGGCTCCTTGTATCCAGCCTATTTGCCACCACACTGGCGAGCAGAAAAGGGGGAGGAAAGGGCTGCTCCCCCCCCCCAAACTGATCGAATGACACAGAATAAATATCAAAGTGCTGGATGGTTGCGACTATGAATCTGGATGCCAAAGAGCACATGACCAAGATTAGAGAGCAGAACAATGCCGGGCTGAAATCTGCCCTTGGTGGCAAGGCAGGGAGCGAGAAATCACCACAGTAAGCACTTTGCAAAATCACCTCGTCACTGCCCAACGCTGGGCATAACGCCGCCCTGAAATTGCTGATGGGGACAGCGGGAGGAGGAAGGAGCTGGGCTGCAAAGGCAGTGGTGCTGCCAGCATCCTGACGCTGGGGCAGCCCTGTCCCTCCAAGTGCCCCCATGGGCAGGACATTCCGGTGGCCATCAGGCTGGTGGTAGGACCTGGGGCCATGGCACGGTGCTGCTGCACGAGGGAAGAGTGGGGTAGGAGATATCCAAAAGGGAATATGGAGAATTAACTCACCGCCCAGCAGAGATGGGCACCAGCCAAGGAGCAGAGGGGTGTGATGGAGAGCTGGAGCTTGGAGGGGAGCGGGGAAGGCATCAGCATCCCTTCCATGGCTGCCTTTCCTCCCTGCAGCTCAGAGCATGTTGCAGAGGTGTTCTGGCTGGAGATCATGGTCCAGAGGTGCCTGCCCAGGTCCTTCTGCAGAGACATGGCAGAGGGGCTCGCCCCACATCTCCTCCTCCCAGTCCCAGCCTGCTCCCTTGGTGTAAATCAGAGCCAAGCAGCACCTTTCTGTAAAATAAACAAGACATTTCAGTGGTAACATGTTTAGGAAGGTCCATTTTAAGTGTGAAGGTTTAAAATAAGGGCATTGGGGTCTCTCCTGCTGGCATTTGACTTACATCAAGGCCAGGACCCAGAGCCCAAGCCCTGACACGCAGAGAAACATGCCCCTGGTGAGCACTCAAACTAAAAGAGCCACCCCAAGAACACCTGCACTTTGCTCTTCTCCTCCCCTCAGACATGGGTCACTGCATGGGCAAGGCAGATCAGACTGTAGAAGCTTCACCAGTAGAAACAGCCACCTTGAACACATCTGTAAGTCTGGCCCGGTGATGACAGGTACCCCATGCATGGCAAGTCACGCACTGAATCAGTTCCTGCAGCTCCAGCCCCGGAATGTTTCTGCCTGTTCATGGAGGTTTCCCATCTTACCGGGTCCTAAATGAAAATACGCATTAGAGCCCAGTTTACCCATCCCAGCAATGTTTTGCTCCACTAAAATCACATGCAGATAAGATCTGGAGAGGAGGAAGATGAGAAAGATCATGGCATCACATGGGTCATTTTCGACAAATGCCCTACACTGCTGAATCAGAAACCATGCAGTGTCAGTTTTGCCTACGAGGAAAAAGAAATTCCATTTCCTGCAAGCATCACTCCAGGAGCACAAATGGGTCAGACCAGGATGTGGATGAACACAGCTGGATGGGTGAGGTGAGATATACAATGGTATTAACTCACCCGTTTTGTCTCTTCTTTTCTGGAGGCTGGTGGCATCTGAAAGGAAAAGAATAAAGCCGGTGCTCAGAGGCATGCCTAGAATCAGCTCTACAGCAATGTACGTTCATACTGCATCTCACTGAAAGGACCACCTCATTTGGGCAACTCCTCCGGAGGGATTTATAGTCCTGGCCAGCTGCGTGTGGCACCTCTCTGCCTATAACCAACCCACTGTGATGGGTACAGGGTCCTCACTGGCGTAGATGGTCCAGATGATACTGTCAAAGCAGCGTTATTCCACCTGAGTAATTACGCGTTGTTCCAGATCTTGGAGAGACAGCTTTCCTGGAGCAGGTGGACAGCATATAAACGTGTTGCCATTAGTTTGACCACTAAGACTATTTCAACTTTTTAATCAAAGTGTCTCTGTAAAAAAAAAAAATCCTTTTGGGGACTGATAAGAATTTTTTTGTTGGTGGTTCCTGTTTCTCTTGAGGTTTTACAGTTACATAGGGGGAAAAAATAACAATATTTCCTTTCTTTAAAAAATGCCATTTTTTGGTAGAAGTTTTATTAAAGAGTTATCTCAAACTGAATATTTATTCTAAACAGAAAAACAAAATAATCACAGCTTTAGCTTTCAAAGTTTTTCCATTCATNTCAGTAAAAGACAGGAGCTTCAGATATAAAAGGGAAATATTTACAAAATTTCTCATAAGAAATAATCGCTGCCACTAATCATCGTTTCCACAAAGAAAAGGTTCTTTAGTGACACAGGTTGTGCCTTTGGAGTTGGCATCATACTGGGTAACAGCGTAATTAGAAATAGAGAGATGTAATAACTCTCCAGGTTGGAATAGATCTGTATGAGATCAGTTTTGCCTCACTTGGATATGGACTATCCATTTCTGGAGTGCAATTTAATTACTTCTGTGGTAGCAGGTGGTAAGTTCTGCATCTCCCCTGACTGGCAAAGTGCCTCTTCTCCTCCTCAGTCCAGTTGCCTATGCCTTTGCTAAGTCCATCCTCTTCCTCGCCGGGTCTGTCTCTGTTGCTCAGTATTTTCCTGCCGTAACAGCTATGATGGCCTTATGCTAGCATTTGTTTTGGTAAGCAAAGACCTAGAGACAGCTGCAACCAAAGGAAACACAGTGCAACTCAAAAGAGGGTATTTTATCCAAAGTGCTATTAGTCAGCCTTTCTAACACAGAATTAAATATTCTAACAGATGCCCCAAATTTTGCCAGCTGCTCATGATCCCTTAGGACAGACAGGAATGACTAAAACATACAGGACACCATGCCCATTTTTCTTTCCCTTGGCCATGCTTCTTCCAGAGGTTTTGGATCCCATACTTCTATCTAGGCATTGACTCTAGGAGGGTCAGATGCATCATCCTTTCTGTGTTGGGATCTGCTGGTGAGTCTGCTCCATGCCACTCGTGGAGTAACTTGAAGTCCACATACCATGGTCCTCTCTCTGTCACAAGACTGGAAGTGCAAATGCACGTCCTGCCATGCGAGAGAGTGTGAAAACGACCTCAGGTCAGCTGATGGGCTACTCACAAGCAGTCCCACCACAGGGCAGCTCCTGAGCACCCCTCAGATATGGATTTCTCATGGGACAGGAGCACATCCAGTTGCTTAGGTGTGGAAAGTCTCTTGAGAAGGAAGTCCTTGGGGTAGCTGCTATGGACAGGTTCCTGCAAAGGTCCTTTTTCCCAAGTCCACCAAGTGGAGTGGAACTATCTGCACACCAATTCCCAGAACTCTGTACCATGTTACAAAATGGGAGCAGATATACATCTCAGTGCCTCACACAGCGTATGTGAGGCATATCGTCGTGCTGTGAGTGATGAAACATGACCCTGATGTCACTTCTGGTGACTTATAGGATTTGCTGAAATAGAAAGAAAATAACTTTTGCTTCTCAGCTACTGAGAGAAAAGGGGATTTAAATTGTCACAGATGTAAGCAGGCTGGTAGAGAAGCAAGCAACACTTTTTTTTTTCTGTCTTGTCTATACATTTTTTTTTGTCTCTTGCAGGTTAAGTAGCATGTTCTCTCTCCTCTTCCATTATTTCCTACTTAATTTTAGGTTCCAGTTTTGGCCTTGAACAATAACACTTACCAGAGAACAGTGGCTTGGACTCATGGAAGCTTTCAGAAAATATTGGTGCCACCTTCCATAAAACATTTTAAACACATGCTATTTGTTTTTAGTCTCCCTTCTGGTTTTACACACTACAAAGAGGACATTTAATATGTACAATAGAATTAATAGGGATGCAATGTAAGCAGGACTTACATTCAAAATACACTTCCACAAAACAAAGGAGCAGCTGTGAAAATGTAGAGTCCACTGAAAAATTTTTACTTGGGTATCACATTTGCTAAAAGATTTACTCTGCAAAGTTTTATCTAATTTCCCATTCATTCAATTAAGCAGAGAGATAAATGCCTGGATCCCAAGAGATTAGGGGAAACTGTGTTTAGCTCCCCCTTACACTTGTGATTGAGACTGTCTTCAGTTTCATGATTATTGCTAGAAAGCCCATGCTTACAGGCTCTGTGCTGCTGATAGATGAATGCCTCCACCTTCCACCAAATTCAATAGGATTTGGAAGTACTCAGGATCTCAGAGATCTCTCCAGCATTGGGAAGGTTCAAGCCACTTAGGTAATGATACCACATCTTGTGAAAACTTGAAGTCCACGACACAGTCAACAGATGCCCCAGAGAGTCAGGAATAGTCTGCTGCTCTTTCACCAGAAGGTGACAAGTGGGTGGAAGGAGAGGTTGAATACAAAGAGAGAGCACAGACAGAGTTACTCATCCCAAAAAACACAGAGCTGTGAAGATACTTCATGGTCATTCTGATGTCAAGAAACAACATGGCTGAGACGTTCCCATGTTCCACCACACACTCAATGGTTGGGAGCTGCTGGCAGCAGTTGGTCTGAGCAGGCTTGAGGCCAGCAGGTTCCCTGGATGCGGGAGGAATGATGGCTGACCACCACCACTCTGAAGCATCCAGGCTGTAGCTGGGGAGCATGACAGAAGTTTGCTAGTGCCAGCATTACCATGGAAGCTCTGAAATGCAGACACATTTCAGTTCTACCTGACAATGAAGTGCCTTCAGAAGAGCTGGTCTAGGAACCGAGCAAACTCTGACATTTTTTCGTACCTTCTAATTCCACCAAGGTTTCTTGGGTCATCCTACGTTGTCACGCACGGCACAAACATATAAGTGAGAACCTCTCGTGCCTTATTGACTTTAGGATCTAAATATAATCCTGATTTGGTGTTGCAAGAATTTCTTCTGCAATATACATGTCCTGTGCTTGTATGGGTAATGGGAATGGGCAATTCCAGCACACCACAGATCAAAGGGAAACTGAATTTACTGCAGTCCTTGTAGTCAAGACGTTTTCAGGTTCTCTTGTCCCAAACACTAATAAACTGCAGAAATGCGGAAGGATAGCAGCTCCAGTACATATTCAATGCAAAGCATTTAGCTTTAGGTTTGATAAGACCATTGCCTCTCATATTGATCTGTATTGTCTCAGTATTTTCTTCTGTTCATCTATTTGGTGGCTCTAAACTTACTTCTGCTTGGATTGGTGGTAATGCTTTGAGGATGAAAAAATCTTTATTTTATTTTATTTTATTTTATTTTATTTTATTTTATTTTATTTTATTTTATTTTATTTTATTTTATTTTATTTTATTTTATTTTTTATTTTTTATTTTAAAACACTGTAATCCAGAACCAGGCTGTAGTAATTCTGTGATATTTCTCCTACGGCTCCTACCACTACAAATGTAATTAGAATGGACCTTTTCTTGATATCTCAATTAAGAATCAATTTCAAAAGCATCCTCAGGTATGCAGAATTTTGCATATTTGGGTTTCAGATAGCAAACATGGTTATTTGACAGTACTAATATAGGATGTTCATTTGTGTACCAAATCAGGAAAACTTTGGGACTCTAAATTGGCTTTCTTGGATTTTGATGTCTGTTGATTGTAAAAAAAATGAAGAGAACTAGACAAATGATAGGAAAGACCTAAGATATTCTTCTAAATGCTATCAGAAATGTTTGATTAAACATATGTGAATGCATTGTCTGGTTTTAATCAGCTTGAAAACATCTCCAGCAATTAACTGGCAAAACAGAATAATGTTGCATAGTCAAGCAAGGGTAATTGTGCTCATTATATTGCCAGAGATGCAGTTGATCAAAAAGAAAAGCACTGTTTTTCCCTGAAGTTCATTTGCAGTATTTAGGTGGAATCAGCACTGGGTTCATAGGCATTAATCAGAAACCACTTTGCACAGAAACTGCTCACCAATGCAAGTGCATAGCAACACACATGATGGGTCTCCCATTGGAAGTGTGCATCTGTCTTTGCAAGACTGTCAGTGCTATTTTTCCATTTCACCTGGAATATCCATATTTATCCCTCAAGAAGCAACACCAGCCTCTTCTCGTTCTGCATTGTGGGGAGAAAGTGCTGAGAGACAGAAAGGTGAATGGGTACCTCTGTGAACTGCTCTTTGGAGGCCAACTTATCTCAGTGAATTTACATGGAAAGAAGAATATGGTGGGACCTCATTACTACAAAAAGTGAAAATGCTAATTATTGTTTTACAGTGACACAATTATAGTCATCCAGGAATGCAAAAGAGGCAATGTCTCTAGGTAAGGGCATAACACCAGCTGACACAGCTGGGAAAAGGGACAAACTTCAGGGCACACAAACTATTTTCACAGCAAAAATCTTCACTGTTTTTTCTAACCCAAAGCTGGATACCTTTTAATTTTGGAAAAGAGATTTTGGCAAAGATATTTGGGTTTGGCTTTTCCACTACTGTCCCTTTCCAGGAGGGGACAAACTGTCTGGACAACACTGAAATTACAACACCCTTCTCAACCAAAGAGCACATAACCCAGTAAACGATGACTTTGTAAAGAAATCGCCTGCTTTGTTTGGGCCTTGCTCTGCATGTGAACAAGGGCCTCACCCTTTCCCCTCATCCCTGCCTCTTATTTCCATAGTTACCTGCACTGACTGTTTTCCGTGAATATGATGCTATTTAATGCCTCAATTTATTCAAACTGGGTTTGCAGCTGCTAGAGCTTACCATTGCACCTAGAGCCTGCTTTAATCATTCAGTGCCGGCTTTTTTACCCAGTGTGACCAAGCTCCAGTTTTCTCCAGGGATATACAACCACCTCCTTTCCAAGTCAGCAAACTTTCAATTGTGTCAATACTTCCTTAGCAATGTCTATTTGCTGTTTCAGAAATATGTGCCAACACATTGCCTGCACCCAACGTTTTCAACAGGAAGACCTGTGGGCTTGAATTATAGCTCTTATTTTACTTAACCTCACTGCTGTGTCTTTTGAAGTTCTGTTTCTAAAAAACTTTTTTTTTCTGCCTCAGAAAAAAGAAAGAGCATTACTCCAATTTAGTGCAAAACTAATTTTTGAATTTATAACAAATCCTTTAATGTTCCTTGTGCAAATATTTTGTATGAGTCACATGTGAAAACATACAAAACACTTTTTAATACTTCATGAAGACACATAGAGAAGACAAAGAAGGGGATATGATGAGGTTCACTGCCAAACTCAAATCTGTGTCCGACCAACGTAATTCACCAATGCAATTCTGTCAAGGACAAGGGAGTTATGTCAGCTCAGTCTGGAGTAAGAAAGTTCAAGGAAAAGGCTCTGAGCCTTTAAGCACAGATTCCTTTTATGAAAGGAGTCAGGAGGCGGCAATTAAACTCAGTTACACTGGGATGAACGTGCCCTCCCGTGCCCAGCTCAGAGACCACACACGCGCTGTATGATGCTTGTATCCTGCTCTGGCCAAGGGCTAGGGCAGATAGAGCCAAAATCTCTTTGAGGATTTGGACAATGCTCAAAGGTGCAGCCCTATGAAATACTTCGAGAGACAACTTTGTACCACTTAGCCTGTCCCAGTGAAGCTTCTCCTTTAGGAATATGAAGGACGTTGACCCAATTTGCACAGACCCTCAGCATTAGCATAGGCCCATTTCAAGTGAGGTCTTTGAACACCAGTTGCCTCCAAATTCCATTACCTCTCTCCCTGCTGGGTTTTGTGAGCTAAGTATCAGGCAGGGGCTGGGGGAAGAAAAGAAGAAGAAAAAAAAACAGTAAATTCAATCCTAAGCCCAAATAATTAGACACGTTTTGGTTACTCCTTTAAACTCTTACTTATTGCTGATTCTCCATTTCACAGAATATAATCTGATTTTTTGTTTTTCAGACTTGACACACAGGTCAGTTAATCCAGAGGTTCATAAGCATGAATGAGCCAGGGAGAGAGGCAAACACTGATTTTGGAGGCGTTTGTCACAGCACTTCACCTTTGTTTGCAGCCTCATCTGATGTGAAAGCAAATTTCAGAGTTGTCCTTGCTTGCAGGTACTCCAGGAAAACTTCACTTGGAGAGTGAAAGAGATGCAGCATGACTTTGCTATCTGGCAGGTGAACTTAAGGGTAACAATAATATCTCATTCTTTGTCACTAGCAAGTAGGTTTGCTGGGTAATTTTAAAGGGAAAACTGCTCACAGAAAATCCTGTGTGGACAGAGGACAGTTTCAGCTCTGTACTGGAAAGTAGCAGGCATTTTTATTACATCTGATCCAGCCCTGGCCTTGCATGGAGGGGACTCACTGCTTTTGAAAATAAGACTGGGATGGCAGGACAACTGAAAAAGTACGGCCAGTTAGTTTGATTGCTTGAAGCTTTTTGCTTCTGTGTGTCCAGGAGCAACTATTTAATTGGTACATTTCACCATCATTACTCTTTACAAGTGAGGGCACCTACTCCCAATGCCTGGAAAAGCCTGTCTGAAGGCAGGATCTGCCAACCAAAGTCAAAAGGGGCTCCCACTTGGACTAAAGCTCTGCTGCCAGGGGCTGTTTTACTTGCATCCACTTTGACCAGACAACAGCATGACTTACAATATGCTAGTCCTTGTATTGCAAGTGCAGATCTGGTCCTTGACTTGTCTTTATAAAGAAGTTGGTGTGCTGCAAGTTGGAGGGCAGGGGAATTTGCACAACACAAGTCACTCTGTACCATGACTGTGCATCACCCAATTTTACACTTGAAACTACCTACTGAGTCTTTACTGACAGTGGGAAGATCAAAGACAGCTTGCTTAGAGTAGGTGCCTATCCTTTGGCATGACTGGAGTTATAAACCTGACATTTAGTGCAGCTCGGCTACTTTATGCGCAGCATGCACCAAGCATGTCTGTATGGTATCTGAGGAAGGAGTAAGGTGCATATATCTACCTTAAGAAACAACATTTGCTCTGAGACCCTAAGCACAAAATGACCATTTTCATTCTCACACTACTCTCATCTTATATTCTTATATTATATTCTTATATTTTTATATTATATGGTTCTTACACTGTGCCCATCACTGGGCAAACCTGTTTGCTCTTTGCTCCTTTTCCTTTCACTGGAGTTTGCTGCACTGGTTGGGTTTTCTTTGGAACGGGAATTCATACGTTGTGTGATTCAGATACAAAAGAAGGTGAAATCAAAGAATGCCCTTGGAGTAGATGGAAGTGAGGTTTGTGGTGGTCATTTCTTATTCAGGGGCTCAACTTGGCACTTGGACTCACTTCCAAGGGAGTTGTATCTCTCACCCAGGGAGACTTCACCCTATTATACAGGGCTCCACAGTTCAAAGGAGCAGAATTCTGGAGGCTGGTCCTTGTGGAGCCTTGAATGTTTTTCCATGTTTTCAGTATCCTTTTCGCAGGGCTCGTTGAACTCTGTCAATAAAGAATAGACTATGAACTGGATTTGAAATTCTCTGAGAAGCCACTTGAAGGACTGGAGGTATGATGCAGTTGAGTAGCTGGTATTATTAAGGAGACACCTGATTGCAAGTCTTACTAGGTGGAGTTTTCAAATGCTGATGGTTTCATGCATAGATCTCTCACAACGCTGCATTTTTCCAGCAAAGTGGCGAAATCCTGCAGGAACAAGGTGAGGTCACCACTAGAGGAGACAGAACAGAGTTTCAGAGCTGGAAGGAAATAGCAGATGATATTCGTTGTGCACACTGCTATGGAAGAGATTAGTGTCAGGGAAGGCTGAGCTGAATGGATGCCTTCAACAAAAAAAAAAGAGTGCTACAGCTGCATACTCTTTGAAATCCTTTCCTCTGAGCAACAGCATTACCTCTGCCTCACTAAGATTTAGCTTCAATGAGCTCTTCTTCCTTCATAAGACTGTCCTGATGTGAAGGATGTAGCTCTGCACGCTGGCAAATGGGAAAAGCTGTGTGTTATCTGTGTGCTGCTGGCACTCAAAGCAATGTTGCCTAATCAGTTTATCTTTGGGTTTCACAGAGGTGTTAAAAATGGTCAGAGAGGAGCTGATCTTTCTGAGACTTCACGAACAAAGGACTTGGAGGCGCAGCTTTATTTAGTTCATTTTAGCATTTCACCCTGCAATCCTGACACCTGTTTGCCATGAGAAGGCAGACCTACATGGCCTCCAGCATCAAAACAGCCTGATGAGGTTGTTAGTTGGTGTTTGGCTAACTTCACAGAGCTTGCTCAGGAGTGGGAGCTCAGCCAACAGGAGGCAATAAGCTGGAACTGATATATTATGGGGCAGGAGGTTCCCTTCATGTCTGCTGGACAGAAATGGCATGGACTAGATTAACAAGACTGTCGGGGATGGGAAGACTGTAGGGGGAAGGAAGGGGGTATATTTTAGATCACCCAGAACTTCTCAGGTAGCACTGCACAGCTCCCTGGGAGCAGAGAAGAGCTCATGACTCGTGGGTACAAGCAGAGATTGGCCATTTTATTTCAGAAAACCACAGATACGGAGAGTGGCTCTGCATAAGTGCAGTTTGAATTAAGGTTTTTATAACAATTCTGCATGCAGCCTGGTTCTTCAGCACTTTGACAGCCATTTTGCACACACATCCTGACCATGGTTTCTCAAAGTGGAAAAATCACCCACCAGGCTTTAGCCCTGCTTTCTCTCTTGGCTAAAGCTGCAAACCCAGGTGGTGATCTGAATGTAATTTTGCAGATTATTTGAAAGTGTCACCCTACTCAGGTGCTCCTATTCATGTCATTATTAATGTCCACAAAATACAGCCTGGTTCAAAAGCATTTCCTACCTTAAGAATAATAGAATTTCACCTGGGAATATATAGGTACTTAAGAGTTCTCATCAACAGACTGTGGGTTTGCTAATAAATACAAGAAATGTGATGGCTGAGAAACATGAGAAAACTCCAGAAACTAAATGTTGTGAGGATTCATCTTTTTCAATGGTGATTCATGCATACAATTCCCATGAGTATTACCAGGAGTTATAGATATAAATCCTGGTACATCAAGAGGGGAATATAACCCCTAGTGGTTAGGAATTAAAAGCGTTCTGAGGGGCGTAGAGTCTCATCTTAAGACACAGAGTCACTGTGTGAATCTAAATCCCCGTACACCGAGATGCGAATGTGTTAGGATCACAGTAATAGCAGTGACTATGCAGCTTGTACAGTGCTTTTGAAATTGGATGACACAGAGACATCTTTCCAAATTAGCGATTTAAAATTGCAGGTGGCTGGCGCTTTCAGTTTTCATCCACCCTGTAAGCCTGGAGATGGTTTCACTAATACAGCACTTCCCAGATGTTTAGACCCCAGGTGTGCAACACTGTTTTTATTGATGAGATTTAAATTTTTTTTTTTTTTTTTTTTTTGGAACTACTTATGATAGGAGCAAAGATAACTACATCAGGTCATATCTTTCATTATCACACAATCTTTCTTCCTTCCTTGCATTACTGATGATGAGTTTAATTCTTTGTTCAATGAATTTGTTGAGACTGCATGTATATTTGTGTACAGGGCATGTCCTTCCCCTGAACTAGGGTAGTAGCTACTCTATTCATTCATTTGTAAGCATTTTCTCCATGTGTATGCTTGCAGCTGCAGTTGTATTTCTTTGTTGAGTGTTAAACTACATCATAAATTTATTTTTTGCAGTGCTGATCTACATGTTAGGATTGTTTCTTTGTTCTAGTTTTGCAAGCCTTTGGGTGTTGTCACTGCACCAGCAAATAGTGTATTTCAAATTCTCATGGTTACTCCAGCTTGTATTTCTGAGATTTACTTCAAGCCTTGTTTGCTCACAGGTCTAACAGGGGATGGCAAGTGATACTTTGGTTGGAAGGGATTCATCTCTTTCAGGGCACATACCCATTAGACAGGTACCTCCATCAGAACTAGTCCCCCTAAAGACACAATTTCTCTCATTCTCACAGCAGCAGTTAATCATATCCTCCAAGTGTTTGTTTACCTCTTGTGACTCTAAAAGTAGTCCAGAATAACTGGCTCAGGTGACAATGTGCACACTGTAGGTGTCTGCCATCAGGTGAGGTGAGCTCTACCTGGTGTGACAAATACAGCCGTTCATAACAACCAACTCGCAGCCAGAACGCTGAAACTCACAGAAAAGTGGCCACAATCACTCTGCAGATTAAGAAACAAAACTCTTTCAAATCCATGTGTGTAATGCCTTTCATAATGCCTATCAATAATGCACACCTTCAAGGAACTCATCAGATTTGCTGATGGATGCCAAAGAAGAAACAGGATACCAAATCTTTCTTTTAAGATACTACTTTTCAGTTTCCTGATCCCAAATCCAGAGAGCTCCACAGGAGCTCTAACGTTCTTACAGTTGCTGTATATGCCTTATGTGAGAGAAGATCATGCACAGTATGGAGCATCTGGGCTCTTCTCCCATAGGGCATCTTGGCATGGGAGTAGTTGGATGTAGTTGACTAGCCCCGAAGAAGCCTTGAGGTTTTGCAGAGTTGGGACAGACTGAGGCAAAGATTGAGGCTGTGTAGAGCTGGAAGCCAGGTGGTCCACAAACTTAGAATAGAATAGAACAGTTCACTTGGAAGAGACCTCCAAAGATCATCAAGACCAACCACCTGACCCCATCAGGGCAGTTTCTTTCCCCATCCCCATCAGCTGACCCATCTTTCTCACAAGTTCTCCACACGGGAGAAGGGGCAGATATTTGTTGAATATACAACTACGGTGAATGTGTTTCTGACCTTTCTCCCAAAACACCACTGACCCAGGATATGTAACAATTAGCCTGAGAAAAGCAAACATCTGACAACCAAAACTCTGGCAACTCTGTAGGTGCAAAAACTGCACCCTGAAACAGGTATTTCCCCACGCACATACAAACACACACAAAAAATGTATAACCCTGGCACTTCCCACATTGCAACACTTTCTCTGAATTTTTAACATAAGCACCCTGAGATATTTCCAGGGTTTCTTTCTCAATTCCCGTAACTAAGAAAGTCAGACTGATATTCCAAAGTACCTCATGGTCACAAGGTCCACCACACTCATGCACTCAGTTTGCACCTATCAAGAATTTTGTGTTATATAGAGAATTATGGACATTTTGGGAGTTGTGGACAGTTTCCCTTAAGATATGCTCAGATCCACCAACATTTATGGCTTTGAGGCAAGAATCCTAGGGTTAGCATTATGTCCTGTCATACAAGACTCACCCAACATTTCACCCTGGCTTTAAAATGTCTGAAGCCCACAGACAAAAATAAAAGTACCCATATGGGGTTATAGCATGAATTAAATAAACAGGTACTTTCCATGATATACTCTGCAAAACGCAGCAAAACAGACAGTCCCCCTCTAAAAGAACTGCAGGGTGGCAGACCAAAGTAAACCACCCTGAAAATGAAGTAAATCCATCCCTAATCACTACCAAAGTGCTGAGTTTGCAGTAGATATTTCTCTTATCAAAACCTATAGCTGGATTCGCTGATACGGGTAATTTCCCAGGTGTTTACTTGCCAGACAAAGAGGTCATCTAGGGGGGAAACTGTCTCCTGGAAGATGAAGAGCTGTGACCCAACAAGTAAATAAGTGTAGGGAAAGGTCTGCCTATATAGCAAAATGTTACAGTTATTATGATTCCTGAAAATGTCAGGGAACTGGATTCATAAGACTCTTCCAGTTGTATATCCCTATGTCTTGCGTGACACCCCCATGTGCCATAACATCTCCAACATGTGCCTTTATGAAAATAATCCCAATAGGTATTCATTAAGAAAATGATACTAAAACTAAACACTATCAATATACCAGCTTGTTGTCATGCCAATACACACTGTATTTCAGAAAATAAAATATAAGCTGTGGAGTACTTGCTTTTTGTTTTTATTTCTGAATGAGTTACTGTACTAGTTATTCCACTTTCATTTTTACTGTGAAGGAGCAGCCCAATTTTGCATTTTCCCCAAATGAGAACCAGCTGAACACAAATTTTCTATACAGCCTCTTGAAACACTGCAGCGAGCAAATGCACATTTCCTTTTTTCAAGTGCTGAAACTAGAAACTTGGCCTTGGGAGTCACACTCAGCCACTGCTGGCAGAGAAGCACTGCTGGGTGACATCTGTCATCAGCCACCGCTGAGCTGAAAGGTTCACTTCCTAGCAGCAAGTTGTGCGTTAAACAAACAAACAGACAAACAAAAAGCCCTCCAAGAATGCTCCAAAAGGAGTTTGAAGAACAAGTAAATCTGAAAAAAAATTCTGCATTTTCAGCCATTCCCCCATCAGAAAAAAAATGCATCAAGTATCATGTGAATTGTGCACTGAGCTCTGCAGAGATTAGTTTGCATTGCAATGTAAAAACTGTCAGGCAGCAATTCTGACTGGACTAATTGTTGTCTACTGCACTTGTCCAGACAGGGGATTTTAGGTGGTACTTTAATCTACAGGAAAAATACAGATAGATTCATGCCTTTTGACTCCTAGAGAAAGACATATCAAGAAGCAATGCCTTGAAAACAGCCAGAGAAATACTAGAAATCAGGTAAACATTTATAATATTGAAAGTGATTAATTTTAGTGATAAACATCCAAAAAAAGAGCAATTCTCCAGCTCATGAAGTCTTCCACTCAAGAATGGGCAGGGCATTGTAGGAGCACAAAATATTGAACTTTACACAGACTTTAAGTGAATAAAATAATCTGGTTTGGGATGTGCAGCAAGTCAGATCTAAGGACCACCCAGACTTAAAATGCTGACTCCATGAAAGCAAAGGGGTACACACAGCTCTGTGACTGCCTCCTGAGATGGACCTATTTGTCTCAGAGCCAAAGACTTGTCCTTGGCTGAATTTGAACCTACTGGGAAGTTCTCTGCATCAGAAAGGCAGATGATATGTTAGGCAAGACATGCTTCAGCATTTTCTATAAAGCCTGGGGGCCCCATGTATACGTCTATTTTAAACATTTTGCCACCCAGCCCCATGGGATTCAAGACACTTTGGTCCCCTTTTTAACTCACCTTACACCCAAGCATGCTGGTTCTACCACCCTGTTCCCATCCTCCCCCAAACCACTTGTCTATTTAAACCGCAAGGGACAGGGGACAAGGCAGCTGGTGGGACTCGCATGTCCATAGCAGCAATCCTGTCCCACACTGTTCTGCTGAACTCAGAGCAGGTTCACTGGAGGCAGGATCTCCATCCAAGGATGCTGAGAACATGCACAAACACTCTGACCCCTGCCTTGTTGCAAAGTTTGTCCTAATACCACTCCTGACAGAAAAGAGCACAAAAGCATTTCCATCTCTTTTTCGTGTACCCTAAATGTAAAAAATGGGCCAGACTTTACTTTCCCTTGCTTGATTGTACTGAATCCCCAAAAGCAAAGTTAAATACCTGATTAGAAGGCAACTAAATGCTTTTCATAAAAAAAAAAAAAAATTAATAATAATAAAAAAATACAGCAATCTGTATTTTAAAAATGGTATAAACCTGCTGTGGGTGAGAGCATAAGTGTTGACATGACTGTGTTAGGTTGAGGTTTAGAACATTATTATTTGCTCTTATTTACCAAATGTCTTACTCACCATATTATCTGCCTTTTCAGATGTGTACTGTTTTTGATTTTTAATTGGTCTTATTTACCAAATGTCTTACTCATTAGACTATCTACTTTTTCAGATGTGTCCCCATTTTGATTTCGCTCTGAAGTGAACCAACATATCAAATCAGTAATGTGACTGATCACACAAGACCTTCTCAGCATCTTGGTGCCTTTGACACAGCGTCCAGCACCTCTGAATACCACTCCTATGGCTTAGCAAACAGCCTTTCTCCCCTCCATGCTCTGCCATTCTCCCTATTCAGCATGTAGGGAGATTAAAAAGGCAATGACCATGACGGGGCTGAACTCGAGATGCCAGAGATAGTGTCTCCTCCAAACCTTGCTGATGTGTCTTTCTCCATCTGGCTTGCATGCACCACTTGGGACAATTGATCTCCCTCAAAGAAATAACTTTACCACCTGAAATGGTCTGAAACATTGCACTTCATTTCTTTCCTGAGGACTAATTGAGATCTCCTTCCCCAGATACCTGAATCATGTAGTCAACAGCAACTCAATATTCAGCGCATCCCCACAGAAGCCCTCAGGGGTAGTTAGTCACTTAAGGCTAAACATGTTCTTAACTCTCCAGCTGGAGAGGACATGAGAAGATGCTCACCACAGCCAAGGTCTTTCTGTGGTGGTGGTGAAGAGCAGCTCAAACACCCCACAGAAGGTGAGGAAGCCCAACACAGGCTGGGGTGTTAATTCGGGGGTCTGCACAGATAGGGACTGTCTCTGGAGGTGGATACCCTCAGCATCATTGTGGGTCCTAAGCAATTCCCACCTCTGGTAGGAAGGAGCCGAGCGATACCTCTCACAGCTGCCCGCAGGACTGATGCACCACGGCACACACCCTGCACACCCCAGCTTGCTGTGCCTGTAACTGCCAGGGAGTCAGCAAAAAGGGGTAAAACTGCATCAGTTGTGAGATTTTTCACATTTAACCCCATCTTTATGAGCTCTCTTCACCTGTTAGTGGCTTTGAATTTGCAATTAAAGTCCATGAAAGTGCAAAGAAAAAGACAACTTTTGTGTGGAGAACAGTTCATTCTGTGCAGTGGGTTGGAGGCTGGATTTATGGTTTCCTTATAAAATGAAATCCCCTTTTTGCTGAATAAAACTCAGCTGTTTGCACTGACTACTTAAGAACTCTGTAACATTTAATCTAAAAAACATCTTCAAATGACAGAGTTTGTCCCAGACCTTCTGGTAACAGAAAATCCGGAGCACAAAGGATGCTGTTTTCTAAAAAGCCTTAGTGCATTCTTGAGGAACTAAACAAATTTACCAAAATATCTAATCATGAAAAACTCTGGAGATTTTTTTTGACTAGCCATAATTATAGACAGTCTTGATCAGAGTTTTTTTATTGTGTTTGTATACATCTCAATGCATGAGAGCCCTCTCCATTGTTTCAGATCTCTGGAACTAACAAACAGAATTAGCAAAATACGAATACCTTTAACATTACTAAAAAAAAACATTCCTGCCATATGCAAGACAATGTAGGAATAGAAAAAAGAAAAACAATGGTAGCAAATATCAATAAACTAACATTTAGGATGCCTCAATTTATTCTCTTTTACCAAAAGTTGAACTCATTTACAGCTTGCAACAGGCAGGGTGAATTTTAATGCATTTTACCCTGTTATTGTTTCATCTAATAAAAATGTCCTTAGCTCATGACAAACGCAATGATGAAAACTGATGGCTTGATATGCAAACTTTGACCCACAGCGATAGCCCACTATGTCACCAGCCGGGAAAATTCCAAGCAAAAACATTTTTGACAATAAGCAATAAAGGAATGGCATTCCAGGGAGGAACTCACACTTGAGGCTGACAACTAGGCAAGAGATTAAAAAGGAGTGAGAGAGTGAATGTTAATGACCTGGAATGCTCTGGATGATACATCTGGTTTAAGTATCAAAAAATTACAACAAAGAATGCAAACATGATACTGCTCAAATATTTGTGAACCTCTAAAGGTCTAAAAAAATTGAGAAATTAATTAACATTACGTTGTTCCTTCATTGCATACAGCAATTTTAAATATGCCTTTGTCAAATTTAAGAAGGAAAGCTTTGGTTGATCTTCTACTTCTGTCACTTATGAATTTTCCTGGAAGGATGGCTTCTGTCTAGTTAACCTCTCAAACTAACACCCTCTCTCACCTTGACACCATCGGAGCTTTATCAAATCCCCTCGTATGTTTAGAAAACATGTGCCTGCTACCAAAAATGCCAGTGCAGGGGCTGGCCTCAGGTCCTGTCCCCTTAGTCGCACAAAGCGTGACTTGTACTTGACAGCAGTTTGGAGTTGGGTGGCAGGGCAGGAGCTGTGGCGAGGGGACTTGAACCAGACCAGCTGAAACACCACCTTTACCTGGGAGAGCATGGAGGTCTCTTTCAAATAAAGGACAAATGAATGACCAGATGGGTCAGGCCGAAGGTCCATCTAGCTCAGCATCCCCTTGCTCACAGGGGCACTAGCAGATACCTGATGGAAAAAGGAGAAAAGAACAAGCACACCTGTGCTTCCCTTGGCATGTCCAGAAGTTGTATTTCGGTGAGTTATACCCCTGCTTTAGTTTTGTCCCATGAATTTGCCTCATCCCTTACCAGAAACATGATTTCTTGCACCTACTGAGCCACCTGCCTAGAGAGAGCTAGTGTTTTTTATGCAAAGGCAAAAAGATGACAATATTTTGAAGTTAGGAATCAGAAGGAACCCACCTGACCTCCAGCAAAATGAGTGCTAAGATCCCTGGGTTGGTGCCCAGGGTCCCCATCCAGCAAAACACCAAAGCTTGTGCTCTGGTCTAAGAGCAATCTAGAAGACTTAACATGTACATGGAGATAAACATGCTCTCGACTTGTCAAGCCAGGGCCTACACCTCCACCTCAGTTCAAAGGGATGCCTCAATTAATATTAATAATTAATCCTGTGGACATTTGACCTCAAAGGTGCTTCTCTTTCCTTCCCTCCACCAGCTTCTGTGGTCCCTAAGCACTAGCATTTACTGAACTCTCTTTTCTTCTAAGGAAAAAAAAAAAAGAAAAGAGGAAAAATTGTACAAAAAAATAAATCCTGCTTTTGTTCTGGATAAAACTAGGTCAGCGTTTCCCATGCTCGCTGTCAGTTTTCTGCAGTGTGTTTCATACAAAGCATCATCATTCTGGTGAAAGGTATTTATAAAGTGAGCTTTGACAAAACAATTGTATATTTTTTGCCAGAAAGGCTTTGGCATCTGTCACTGCCAGGAAAGATTTAAGATCTAGGTAGAATTTTCATCTCTCACAATGACTTGGCCTACATTGACTAGATCTAATACCTCTGATGTTTTAAAAGCCGTGGTGCAGCAACGCACTATAAATTGCAGCTGATTGGAAATTCCCTTCCTCCGTGGATAATTTTCAGTAAAAAAAAAATAAACAAACGTATAAATGTTTCCAGGATTTGTTTTCACCTGTCACCCCCACAAATGCCCAGTTCTCTTTATTCAGAGGCAAGAAAATAGTACCGCATGGGAGTGGGAGCATGCCAAAACTAGAACCCCATGGGACAAGGAGGATGCCAAGAACACAGACTACCGTGGGCAGGGGGCATGACAGCGGTTTTGCTGAAAGAAATAAGAGAGCATTTTAACCAGGACTGGGGGACAAAGATGACTTTTTTATTTCTTCACAATTTGTAATGAACTGCTACACCACGACCTCTTTCCCCACACATTTCAGCGTAATTACACACGGAAAATTGAAAGTTGAAATTTAAAAATAAAAATATCTGTCATTTTCTTGCCATCTTTTTCAGCCTGCACCTAATCAGGACTAGGTAAGGCTTATCCTGCGCATGCAGAACATTCATTGTGGGGAATTTACTCCATTGTGGTGAGAAATAACCCACTGGAAAGGCAATGGCTCCACTTACCTCACTGTTTCCTTTTTGTTAGGAATATTGTGTCTGTAGCAGGCTTGGAGCCCCCTTACCTGCTAGATGAAAGAGGATTTGCAGGTATAAGGTGCAGCTGGGGCAGATGCTTACCATCAGTTCTCCAGTTGGATCATCCCTCAAAAAAAAATAACATTCATCCACTGTAGATACATAAAACAAGCACAAAAGATCGACATCAGGCACTGAGACAAAAGAAAAGTGGTCTGAGAGGCCTGGAGCTCACTATCAAGCCCGTGTCTCATTAATAAAAGCAGGGTGCAGGGCTGGTCAGCAAGATGGGAAGAGCTGGAAAGCAGGGATGTGTATAAGAGAGAGAAACACAGGAGAAAGAACAGCAACAGCAAAAATAAGAGAGCGATTAAGGACCACAGGGCTGAAGTTGGCAGAAGCATTAGTAAAGGCATCACAACCTGGCCTGCACTTTCACTGAGGTTCTTGCTCTTGGAAAGAGGCAGAGGAGGAGACAGGATAAAACTTCAGATGGAGAGAGGGAGGAAGAGCATACTCCACAGACCTGGAGGCAAGGCAGGAGCCAGGGCATAGATAATAAACTAGTTAATCAGAAAAGTCTCAGCTGAACTGTCCTAAACCAAACACGCTACCAGAAAGCATTCCTTCAGCCCTGTAATAGCTCAGTGTTGCTCACAAAAGCCATAGCATGTCCAGCAGAACAGTGAGGTTAGTCAGTAAATCAATATTATGTCAAATCCCAAAGTCAATCTGAGTCTGATTCATCTCGAAAACACAGCTCCCATGTCTTCAAACACAGCCGAATTCTTTACAGGAAAAAAGTCTCTGCTTCCCTGGGTGTTGTGAACAAGTAAATAAGTCTAGCAAAATCCAAACACAATTTGGCAGGATATAATACTTGTTGGAGATAATCCTACCTGCTGAAATTTCCTTTTAACCTCAGTGAAGACTCCAGTAGATGCTAAGTATAATCAGGACAGATACCAATTCTCTCCCCCTGGAAAGAAGAACGAACAGTCTTCAAAACATTAAACTTTCATCTCAGAGCATGGCAGCAAAGGAAAAGTGCTAGAAATAGTTACTTTGGGCAATTTCCTTCTGAAAAGTAGGCTGGCTGATTTTGGCTGTGATAGGTCCCCCAGTCTATGAACAACAACATTCAGCCCAGACTTTTCGGGCAATGGAGAAGCAAGGCATTTCCCGTTTTTTCTGCAGAAGTTCTCACATTGCAGATTCCCACTGCAGGAGTTTGTCCAGTTTCTCCTGCATGCACGGTGGGTTGGGAAGGGCCATGGTGAAGCTGTTGTCAACATCTCTTGCTAATTGAAATCCTCTCACTACAACTTCTGCCTTGCCACCCAACTTGAAAATGGCTCTCAAATATTACCGGACAGGAATTACTGTTTTGGTCATCTAAAGATACACGTCACAGTTAGATTGCCCTCAGACCCCATGGAGATGTTTTCTGCAAATGCCCATTACATTACACAAAGTGCTTATTCAACTTCAATTAAAGCTCCGATCATATATTAATTGTTACTTTTGTTGCAACACTGATATTGTTATTATTAATCATCTTTTGTAGCATGGAAGGCTCCAGTGCAATTTCCCCTACAGAGGTAGGTGCCGCATACTCCCTCCTGAAGAAACATCCTTGGCCCTCAAAAACTTAGAAATCTAAACAGACAGTGCAGACAAAAGAACCACCATTATCTGCCTTTTACAGATGGGGAACTGAGGCACAGAGAGATTAGGTGACTTGCCAACATCTGTGGAAGAATGGAGGATTAAACCTTGATCTCCTGAGTCCAAGTCTGGTGTTCAGTCACCGGACCAGCCTTCCCTCTCCTGCGAATGTGTTATTGCTATCAGCTGCTCGGTGGTTTTTCCTACCCATTTCCACCTAATCCCTTTTCAAGGTAGCCCTTCAGGGACTGTTACTTATGTGGGTCAGGACTCGATGCAGCCATGCCAAAGAGGGACATGCTGCGTCCTCCTGTGGGCTGGCAGGTGCTGCTGTGGGGTGGCATCGCAGGAGCAAGGACTTACAAAGTCGTTTCTAGCTTCATGGCAGAAATCCCGTCACGAAACAGCCGGACAGTAGGGAAGGAGAAGGGTGTTCACTGTGGCTTGCGCTGCACCTGCAGCTCCCATCCCAGCAAGCACAAAAGAGCGTGCTCATGTGGGAAGAAGGCTTTTAAGATGGGGCTGCAAGACAAGAAGAAAAATCTTGAAAGTGGTATTTTGGATAGACCCCTTGGCCTCTGTGGGTATTTATTTCTTGTGCTGCAATACCACCTGCAGGCCCAGGCCAGGGCTGGGCGCTGCAGAGGACAGGCAGTCCTGCAACCCACGGGGGCAGGCCCCAGCCCTCAGACTCCATGGGCGCCTTTCTGGCTGCTACAGAGGGTTTGGATGATGCCCTGCATACACCATGCGATGGGTGCAACCAATGCCAGCACCTCCAAGCATTGTCCAAACCAGGCCCCTCAGCCCAGCCAAACACCTTGCAAGAAACCTCTGTGGAGAAGGACTCCTGCGGAAAATACCCCTCAAGATGGTGTTCGGGCTGGAAAGCCGTTGCTCCTCTCCACGAACGAAGCCATGAGGCTCCTTCCCATGCCGTGTGTGGAAGGTCAACCCTTTGTCCTCCGACAGCAAGCCAGGTGTCTGCACGCAGGCCCCGGCGGGGCTGCCCCGCTCCCCCGGCCCACACCACCGCCCGGCCCTCGCCTCAACGCCTGTCACCCCGATTGCGGTGGGCCGGAGATCACAGGCGCGTGGCGGTATCTGCTCCGGAGACATCAGACAGCGTCGGAGCAAGGGTAATCCATTTATTTTTAGAGAAGTTTTCCACTCGGAGATCATACACACTGCAGATCACAGAAACACATGCAAGCATGAAATTTAATTTTTAAGAATTCTTTTCCTGGGGCTTCCATGTAAAGCGGCAGTGAATGGGAAAAACTATAATCATGACAAGACAATTACAGAGGGGTTTTTTGCTAAGCATGAAAGTTTGAAAAAAATGTTTAGGGAAAGAGGGAGAAAAGAAACCTAGAAAAGTAATTTTTGTCCAGTTGTCTTGTTCCACTGAAGCAAAATTAGACATCACGTCACATAAGTGACTTTTAAAATAATAATCGGCTTTAAAGCACCCGAGAAAAAAAAAAAAAAAAAATATGTTTGAGTTTGAACTACTTTTCCTGGTTTGGCTCTTTTAGTGCCACAGTGTGTATGCAAATGCGGAAACTGTCTGCAACCTCCTAAACGCTGCAAAACACACGCACTTGTGCTTTTAGCATGACAGGACTGGGAGACATACATTAGGATTTGCGGGATTATGGTGAGAAAGCAGGAGTGATAACTTTGATGTTCTTTAAAAAAAAATGGTGAAAAGACAGAAAACTGCAAGTGGTTTTTCTCTTCTTGGCAAAGCCCCCCAGGAAAGAGCTAGCATGGAAAATGAATCCCCTCTCATCTTGCAGAGAGGCAATTCCTCCCGTTCAAGCCTAAGTTCACCGCCGTGACTGTGCGGGGAGCTCAGCTGCCGCGTGTCTGAGCCGTGCTTAGCCTGTGGATAAGCAGAGGGGTTGGTTTCTACAACACGCAGCCACAAAAACTTCTTAGGTAGCAAATATTCCCTGCAAAATAAATACCTATTGTACATCCCAAAACGTAAAAGAGAGCCAATTGTAAATCAGTGCGGTAGCAGCGAGAAATGCGTGATCACTGCTTCGATAGTCACATATGCAGGAATTGTAACTGTGGGGATGGATTCTAACTTATTTCTCATTAAAGCCAGTCCTTCCTTAGCACAGTTCTCTTCTGATATAGTAACAACTGCTCGGATGCTTTCACAACTGCCTGATTCATAACTGCATCATCCCAGTGGCTTTAAATAAGAAATAGAGATCCTGGTGAAAAGTAGCCCACCGATTCACAGCAGAGGGAATTGAGATGGTAAAAATTGCTCTGAAACTATTCATCTGTCCTTATACAAGACGCAGGGCCTGTAGCACAGATCCCTTGGGAGGAAAATGGCATAAAGCAGAAAGTCTAAAAGGGTTTACCTCAATTTTGCAGCATTGCACCATCCCTTCGGGTCTTCCAGCCCTGTATGAGGCAGCGCTCAGCCACGGTCGCGGGTGGGAACACCACACTCAGCTCTCCTGGGTCTAGAGACAATGAGGCAAAATGATTTGTCAAATTGTCAAAATTTACAGACATGGTAGAGGAGCAGACTGGGGAAATTTGGATAGACTGTGCCTTCACCCTGTCCTAATCTCACCACTGGAGGCTGTAAACATGATGGGTAAAGTGACAGTCTGGCTACAAATCTGTCTGGCAGCTTCATTAGACATCTTTCGCCTGACTGATTAAACTGCATTTAAGACCCACTTTCATTTTTTCAAGTCTTTTGTTTAAATTAAAAGGTCATGTTTTCAAGCGAGTGATCCGCTGCCCTCTCCAGTCTCCTGCCACAATACAGTTACATTAGTACCAGTGTTGCACAAAGCGGGGTGAATCAGAGCCACAGACACCAACAAATGTCGCAGCCAGCGGAGGTTGCAGAAAGGGGTTTTTGTCTGTTCGTTATATGCCACAGCAGGGATACAAGCTTGAAAAGTCCCCCAGCCTCAGACTTGGACTGTTTGTGTTGTGCACTGGGAGACTTGCAAAGAGGACTTGGTACTTTTGCAAACATAGAAAAGCAGCCGGGCTCGCCCAATGCATCTCGCTCCACCTTGTTTTTGCTGCTGCTTTGACACTTGGGAACCAAAAGGGATTTTTGGTGGTTAGACAAAAAAAAAAAAAAAGACCTGGGATTTGGGGCCTAATGCTGCCAAGCGCTGAGTGCCATCTGTTCCCACTGGCTCCCAGCGGCTGTGGGGCTGCTCCGGCGCTGGCAGGATGGGGCCCCGGCGCGGCACAGCTCGGTGGAGCGGGGCAGCGCTCCAGAAGATGTAACGCTGTGGCTGGGGAGCGCTCCCAGTTCGCGCCTCTGCGTCTCTGGCCCTCAGACGGCTGCACTTAACCTGCCGCCCCATAGCCGGCTGCGTTTCTGCGCTCTCAGAAAACAGCAAGCGCGCTCGTAGCAGGGAGAGGCATCCTGGCTGCGTTTCAGGCTTGTGCATGCTCTATTTCTAACTAAACTGAGCGGCAGCGCTCAGGTGAGATGCAGAAATCAAGGGAATTGGGCAAAAGGACTGGAAAGCAAATGCTGGGTCGCTGCCTTGGAGGAGCCCCTGCTTCAGGCTGGGGAGTTAACCGTGGCACGAAGGAGGCAGCTCCGTGCCTTGCACAGGAGCCCATTCTACACCAAGGGGATATAAAGGTTGACTAAATTTTTACTAAATAAGAATTTTATGGGCACAACTTCTCTCTGCTATAGATGACCATACTCAACCCACTGGCCTGGTATGCCTTATTACATCCCCTGGATGTCAATTCTGCTAACCAAGAGCGTTATAAACATGACTTAGTAAACTGAACTACAGCCTGGATTGCAATATTCATTGTGTCCTGCATCAGACTTGCTTCCTTCAGAGTTATCTTTTATGAATCTCATTGAATCTGAACTTTGGTTATGAAATTGTGCACAAAAATCTATTCTTGCACTAGATTTCATGGAGGGTTACTTCCCTTTATTGTCAGGTACAACTAAATCCTTGGTAGTCACTGAGGTTTCCAAAACTTCATCAGAACCTCCCAGAAATAGTATTTCTTTTTGATTGCAATGGGAGTCAATCTCTAACAGCCACGGGTACATACAAATACTGAAAATGCAACCCTGAATGCCTGCTGCATTTTTCACTTATTACAAGAGTGAAACACAGGTTACATATAAGATCTGCATTACTGCTCTAAATTGAAGCTGGCTTTTCTGACCCACCAGCACGGAAGCTGCATAAATCCTATAGCATAACCTTTGCTTTAGGACAACTTTTCTCTAATTGATGTGCCTAAGATTCACATGCAGGTATTGACAGCAGAAAAGACCCTTTAGCATTTAAAAGTAAATCCTTGACATTTCTATCTCTTACAGTAAGTCCAATTATCCTCCTTATGCTCTGTTCCCCAGTCAGAAATCTTATATGCAGAAGAAAATCCAGAACACACAGTAAAATTTTCCCAGCTATGTGGAATGCTATAAATAAGAGCAATGAGTATGATCCAACAACAAGTAAGAATATTTTGGAAATCAACAGGGCTAAAGCAGTGTTTAAGGCTTTTCTGAATGTGCCTATTTCTGTAAAACCAGGAAGAAATTTTGCTGTTGAGTGTTCATTTATAAAAATGAAATAAAATAATCTTTCTTTCCCAATACCTAAGAGAAATACTTCTGAATGACCCTGTCCTTTTCTTCACACAGGCTATGTTTTTTTCCACAACTATCGGACTGTGAATAGGCACAACCATTCCAGTAATCCGTCAGTTTGCGCTGCCAACAATTATATCAGCGACCCAGGACCTTACGTGTCATTTAATACCTACTTTCGTAAAGGCGGAGATGAAAAGAACAACTACAATAAGATGCAGTTAATTATGGATATGTTTAGAAACAGTCTAATGAATAATAACCAACATTTTATTTCCTGTGCCTATGACATGGTGGCAAATAATTAAGAATCAAAAGAATTCAAAGTATTAGGTAACCATCAGCAAACTTGTGCAAGATTTTTTTCCGCTGAAGTTTAATTGGTTCATTGTTCCCATGAACTATAAACCGTGGGGTTGATAGCGGTGCTAAAGTTTACTTCTATAAAGGAAGATTAACATATTCGGGAACTTTACCCTAATCCTTGTTTTGCGTTAACTCAAGCAGATTGGATTAGTAATTCTTACCTACCACCCACTAGAAGAAAATGGGCTTCTTTTCTCAGACAACTGGCTGTATTGTACCTTCATGTGCATTATCTGCACTGAAAGCATTCTGCAGAAAGAAATAATGTGAAGTGAAAGGGAAAAGGGTTTTACACTGCAATGGCAAGAAACAACCGCTGACGTTGCAGAGTCTGAACTCTAATGAAAGACTAGATCTGTTCCTCCCCAGTTCATGTGCTGTTATTTCAGGCAAAATGAGAATAAACCTTCCCCAAACTTCTCATTCAGGAAAATCACTAAAAGAAAGGAAAGTTGATTTACTGATTCTCATGTGGAGACCTGCGGGGTGCGCTGGCAGCAGCCCAGACAAGGAGCGGAGTTTCCCCTTTCAGAGTCTATAGCCCAGACCCTCCTGCTCCCTCTCCATACGCAGAAGCTATCCCTTTACTCCAACAGTAGCAGAGCAAGATCCCAGTGAGAGATAAATGCCAGCATCAACATAAGGGCCAGCAGAAGGCCTTGATACCATGCAGGTTTCTGTGAAGTTTCGTAAGACCCAAGCATTTTTCAAATGCTTCACTAAGGAAAATTCCCTTCACACATATATGGACACAATTCACCAGACCCTTTCTATTGTTCATCAATAAATAATGTCAGGAAACTTTATATATAAATATATATTTATATATATATATATATTTTTTTTTTCTGAATAAGCAGAATCAAACTTTTTATTCACAGCGTTTATGAGCAATGTCCCAAAAGAACACAACAGCTCCATGGATCACATATAGAGGACCAAACCATGTAGGGCCATGGAAGAGCCCAGCACAAGTGATGATTTCTGTCCAATCTCCATCCAACCAGAAAACTTTGAAACTTCCACCAAGCGTGGCAGCAGCACATAGAAGCAATTGTCAACGTACAGAAAGCAGATCTTTGCTTTCTTGTGCTGGTTGCCTCTGCACCTCAACAGAGTCTTCTCACAATGATGAAAGAAAATTCATTTCTGTTTGGTTGGTTTCTCTCTGCTTTATAATATTAAATGATGGTCAAAAATCAGGAAAGCTTTAAAAATATTCAGTTGCCAGGACTATAGGACCTAAAGAGCTAACAAACATATGTGCCCTAATCATTGTAAAATAGTTGATACAAGCAGTGCCGAGCTTCCTACTAAAGTACAGCAAGCAACACCAGATATTTCATGACCAAAGAGCAATGTCACCTACTAGGAGGGTATGAAGGAATCAGCTGGCTAAATGATGGCCCATTTTAACCTGGACTTCTAATTGGACCTTAGTACTAATCAATAAATCCCACTTAGTCCTGGTAGTTAGGAGAGGGATATTAATTAGCTGTGTATCTGGGGATGAAGGTGAGCATTTTGAAAAAGCTCCATCTAGTTCCTCCTCTTTCCAGCCCAGTGCTGTCTCAGATGGCCAAGGACTGACTTTTCTGATAAGCCAAACTCAATATTTTGGAAGGCAGAGGCAGCCCACCAGCAGGAGACTTGTAGAGGCAATACAGTAGTCTTAGTTACCTTGCTCCAGTGTATCAAGGGTAAAAAAAGACAACCTCCCCCCTCCCCCCGCCCCCAGACTAATAACAACAGCAATGGAAATGAGTTTGAGACCAAACACCTCATAACTCCATGAGGCAGTCAAAAAATTTCTTAAAAGTTCATTTATTGTCCCAAAGGAGGCGGTGGCTGTGTGCCTGTCCCTGCCATGTCTCCTGTGATCCACAAGCCCTGGTGAACCTTCATTCACCAGCCCAGCTGCCCACTGCTTATTTCCCCCTCCATCACCCTTCATTGAGTATGGAAAATACAAATTTTGGGGTGCAGTGTACACATAGTGCCTCCCACAGTGGAATCCTGACCTTGTATAGACCCCCTCAGTACACTTTTAAAGCTGCTTAGCTTTTTGCTGAAGCTGTAGGGAGTTACTTCCCAGTGTCAGAGGAACAACAAGAAAACCCCAGGGTGCCCCAAGGGTCCTGCAGAACTTGAACCAAGCCTGTGTGTTTCTCAGGGGGAATTTGGGGGTTTTCAGAAACACATGGGACCTACCGTTAAGCTTTGCATTGCTACTACTCAGTACCTTTTTCCTCCTGGGAAAACTGTTGATTCTGTCTTATCAAAAAAAGGAAAATGAGGAGTGGATCAATAAATTACTCAGACAGTTTGTATTATCTGTTACAAGAGCTGCCAGTAAGAATTTTCCACCTTCTCCCTCTTTCATGATTTTCCACCAAGCTGTGCAAAACACACTGTGTATCGCTTACTGTTTGGGATTTTATTAAGAAAAAAACAAATAGAACCTCCAAGTACTAATTTCAAACTGTTGTAGTGAACTCTCCCTTTTTTTATTACATAATAGAGTCTTTTGTCCTCAGTTTTCCATCTGTTTGCTAAGCATTTTTCACTTGAAGACTCAATTAGGACAAAAACCCCACACAATCATTCAATTCAAAAATTAATTTGGAGATCAAGGGACTGACTTAGGCCTATACCAGTGACTGAAAGCAATTCAGGCTTTGTCACATGATCCAAGAGAACTGAGCAACAACAGTTTAGCTGCTTTAATCCTGCTTAATTTGAGTGCAAAGAAATTCACATGTGCTACTAAGAACATTTTGCGAGTACACTGTGTCCATTTTTCTGGGACCCCATGTCCAAAGACTTTGTTTCATTGAGAGCTCATGACATCCTTGATTAATAACTGCTGGGCAGACAACTGAAACACACACTATTTTGCAAAGACCACGAGCAACCTACCCTGAAAATATCCTGCTGGGGAAGAGGTGCTTTCAGATATCACATTTTACAAGCAGGAGTGGTAGCAGCAGCACATTTAGGGCTTGTGGCAGTGAACTGGGCCCCGCTGTGCCAGGCACGGTGCAAAACAGAGATGCCATCAATGACCCAAAGAGAATATTTAAAGAACTAATACAGCTATGTCACAGGAGGTCTTAGCAATATATAGCACTAGTTTTACAACTTGTGCATGCTTTGCATGGAATATAGGGTCATTAACAGTGAAAGGCTACCCCCACCAGCTCTCACCATCTGGCACAAGTGTGTGATCTCGGGGCCATGCAATGAGGTAGCAGCCCACCTGAAGCTTGGCTGCAGCCTATTTCAATGGGGATGGCCAAACAAATTTTCATTAGATGAAGGAAAACTTGCAAAAATCCCATCCAGCAAACACACACATGCACACGTACCCTTTCCCTCTCTAAGGCCTTGTGCATTTGTTGTTTTCGGAAGAACTTAATTAAAGTCAGTGGTGAAATTTCCAAGCAAAAAATGTAATCCTTTACAGTAAATGTGCTGTGATTGTTCTGGGTTCACCCTGCCTCTCCCCCTTGGCAGGTCTCATGGTGAGACAAAATAATCTAAGAGATCAAAAAGCTGAAAGCGGTGGTGCTTGCTTTTCATCCTGCCTCTGACAAAGCAAATGGCAGTGGAGAGGGCTTGAACTGCTTGATCTAAGCAAGCAGCCATATCCATCCCCGCATCCAGCAGCTCCCCCAGTTCAGTAACTGGGTGCCCACTTTGCATAAACTCCTTTCCTGCTGGAAACCTCTCTTCCCAGGGGAATGGATGCAGCAGCCAGCATGTACAAAGGTCCTGGCTTTGCCCTCTGCCTACAAGAGAAGCCCAACATGAAGGTATAACATCATTTCTCCCTTCAATCCCCATGTCTGGTGAGAAGTGGCATGGAGTAGGTGGCAGCACCCCTGGAAAGGACAAAACCATCACCATTCAGCTGAAAAAAGCGCGCCAGGACAAGGGGATGAAAACAGGTTGAGGAAGCCAAAGAAAATGTGTGGGCAGCAGCCCTGGGCAGGGCAGGGCACAACAGCTCTGTGCTCAGGGGCACAGATTGCTCCCTTCCCGCTGGGCTGGGAGCTGGACTCACCAAGCCCTTGTTCCTAAGCCTGCAACTTGTCTGGCTCTGCAGGGCCCCATTTTTCCTGAAATGTGCAGGTGCAGATGGAGTGCCACCTCCAGGTGTTTCACAGTGAGCATTGCAGGCAGATTTAGCACAGAGAAGTCTCAAGAGGATGTTTGTCCTCACCTTAGCCTTAATTTACAGCTACATCAAGATCTGTGATTAGCTGACATTTTGGGGAGAAGCGTTCAAACCAAGCTGATTGTAGGAATCGATTCATTTAGCTTGCAAACCTCCAAAATGCTGGAAGGTCGGTTGCAGAAACAACCAAACAAAAGCCAAAAGCCACAACGACAACAACCCTGCGGCTCTGTTAAAGAAGGAAGCTGTACAGGAAGGTCCGTGTAGGAGAACCAACCAATTCAGCATCAAAGAGAGGAGCAATAACAAGCGAGGCTTGCCCTCCCCTTCCCCACACGGCGTATTTTATCTAGTCAGAGTAGCGGTGCTGGCGAGGCGCCAGGGATCTCGCTGATAGATCCAAGCGGTGCTGATGAAGAAACGCAACCAAAGTAATTAATGATGGGGGAGGACCGACTCCTGGTGCTCGCGGCGGAGCTGGGCTCTGACTCATTCTTTGCAACAGTTAACCCCAGAAAGAGTCAATTAGAGCAGGACTTCCCAACCTTTTGCAACAGACGCTCCCACTTCCAATTAAAATGGCTCTCTAGGAACCCCGACCAACAAGTTTTAGATAGCAGGCTGCACAGAGCACCAGGCTTCCAGTGCCTTTGTAGTTTCTGACTATCTTTCTCTGACATGCCAGTTTTTAATTTGCAAAAACATTGTCTGGATTTCACCCAGGATTTCAGATGGTTTTCAGCTCTCTCTGTGCTCTGTTCAATATTCTGGACAAGGTTCAGGTTAGCAAAAGCCCAACAGTATCTATGGCACTTACTCTGATTTTCAGGACAGCACTTGGTTCTCCCTCTATTTGGGTCAGCACTGTAGATAAGGTCCATGTTTGCAAATACTGGGTCAATATTCTGCATCATTGTATGGCTGTATTTGCTCAGTTCTCTCCTCTGGAGGGGTACAGGTTTGTCTGTGATCAAATCATAATGCAGGGTGGGTTTTGAGGCCACGAAGCTGATTTCAGCCTCCTAGATTCACTATCATTTTGGTTCAGTTTGGTATTCTAGCTAGATTCAGTAATGCTTCTATCCTGATTCCCTCAAAATAGAGCAAAAGCATGAGCTAGAAAATATAGGTTGAAAAGCAGAGATGATTTTAACTTTATCTGTTCTCTCTCACATGACACATGACATGACTCTCACATGACATGACTTTATGACAAAATAATATATGGGACAAAATAATATATGGGAGAATTGCAAAGGAATCTGAGTCTTTTTAGTTGCTCACTTTGTTGCTTCTTGGAGGAAATCTGGGTGTTACTGAGAAAATCTGAATCCCCCAGCAAGTCCTAATGTCTCAGGAGGTTCTGACTCTGCCTGGCTGACCCTACTGGCTCCGCCGATGGCCAAACATGGATTTAACCTTAAAGTAAAGCCTGTTTTTCTGCACATTGTGACTTTGCTTCTGTTCTTCAAGCTCCTGTTGCCACTTGTGGTGGAAGTCTGTAGGCAGCTTCCACATGGACAAAAGCTCCACTGGCTTCCAAGAAGTCTCTGTACTTTTTCCTTCATGAGGGGTACTTGGTTTTTATTTAGTTTTGATTTACATGTCACATAGACAGACTGCACTGTGCTGAGCATCACCTTTGTAGTGGAAAGGTAAGAACTTAAGCTTTATCTTCCATTTTGGTGCAGACATAATCACCCTAAAAAAGCAAATTGCTGAATATTTACCCTACCGCTGGAGACTCTCACAGATTTAGTCTCCTTCCCCATACCCTGTTTTCAACATACAAAACCAAGGTTTGTTTCCATGACATTTGTCCATGTAAGCTGATCTTCATCTCAACTGGAGATGACATTTTCTAGCCCAGAGGGTGGAGGCTTTGCTTTATATTGTCAAAAGTAGCAAGTTCAAATCCTGTGGAGAGGGTCACATTTTTTATAATAAACTCTTCATATCCTATATTATCTCTTTGTTAAATGGTTCAGTACATTAATTATCATTATCATGCAATATATTTTGCATTGAATAGAAATATTTCAACAATGCTTTTGACTGGAGATCTGAAATCGGATACCATTTTATGAGTAATTTTCATGAAATTTTGCATGCATCCCAACCTTGTGAGGAAGGGATCAGACTTTGAACTTTATAGCCTTCTCATTCAGTTTTCATTAATAATTTTTCCCTTAGTTCTCAATAGGTTTCTCCTGCATTGAGGGAACAATATCAGAGCCCTCCTGTAGCTTATTTAATATCTGTAAATTTTCATGGCTGATAAGCGTCAACTGCACAGATGAACAGAGAAGTAAAATAGTGAATGTGGGAGAAAACAAAAAAAAAAGGCAAATTAAAGGGGAGACTGCAAGATGCTGTGAAGTGATAATCACAGCAAAAAGTTTCAGGTAAAGCTACTAGCAGAAAAAACAGCAATCATTATTTGTCTTTTAAAAGAAAATCAAAGTTTAAAATTTGTTCATCTCAAAAATCATTCCTGTGATAGACAGAAAACACTTTCTTGCGGAGTTTTTCACTAGCTGCTGTTCTGAGCTGTGCTCACATGCACCTGTTGCTTGCGAGAGGCACTGGCAAGGATACCCAAGTTTCCTGGCCCAGCAAACCAGTTTCCACCAAATCTTTTGCCTTCCTAAACCAAGGCTCTGACCCATACTCATAGCTCTGCTGGTCTGTAGAGAAACGCAAGCTGAAGCGGGCAGGGAGGGTATAATTCTGCTCTCGCTGGACCAGTCAGGTCTGGCCCTACAAGCCAACCCATCCAGTCTGGACAGGACTGGAGGCTAACACTGGACCACCGGAAAGACAGGACCTGCAGGAGGAAATAAATTCCCAAGGAGCCACAGGATGAATCATAGGGCTGGTCACCAGGACTTATCAACAAGCAAATTCTTTTCCAATCCTGCAAATATCCAAAGCCCTGGCACCCGCAGACCTCACATCTCTAATTAAAAATGGCCATGAATACTTCAATAAACGATGCAATCCATCATGCTCAGGACATAATAAAGAGACACAGAGTGGAAAAGAAGCTTTGCCCCTGTCCTATGTGCCATACTGTATGTGTTTCACCACAGGGAAGCATGTGCTAATTTCTTACCTCTCTGCTGACTGCACTGTCCTTTTGCATACTTGCTGCTAAACTGCATGAAAGGTATTTCTAATCTCGTGACGGTGACTGAAAAGGGTTGAAGGACACAAATTAAGTCTCATAGCAATAGAGCAGCCCAAGAATGGAAGGTCAGCCAGTTGACTCTTCCCAGAATCCCCTGAACAATGCAATTATTCATGAAGGAAATTTCAAATTATTTTCATTAGACTTCTGTTTTACCAATCTAACCAAAGTGATTAATTAGGGATTAAAATATTTACTCTGCACATGCTGCCTTGGCACGGCACTAGAATATTTAAGCATTGTGCTAAAAGGGTCAGCTGTCTCCAGTACTATTTGGAATTCATTCTCTATTTTCTGTGTAAAAGGGCATTGACACTCATGTCTATACTACACTTAGGATCCCATTAGGGACACAGAGAGAGAAATGTGTCTCTTGCTGCCCTTGTAGCTGCCCCAAACTCCCCAACTTCCTTACTAGGGCTACCTCGGCTGAGAAGCAGACACCAGCAGCATCGATGATTGCAGCAATGCCCCGCAGCAGATTCAAGGTTCAACACCTATTCCACAGACCAGAAAGGAGGGAGATGCTCATGAGGACCTGAAAGGACCAGCTGGAAAAGACAGAAGAGTTGGACTCAGATTTTAGACTAGTTACGGATATCCTGCATGTCCCCAGCCAGTTTCTTAGTCTAACATTTGCCTTGATTTCTTAGTTTTAATTTGGGACACTCCAGTTACAGGGTGAGCATTTGTTGTGCTCAGTAAAGATGAGTGGTGCTTTGACTGGGGCCTGCCAGGGAGCCAAATACTCCTCCAGTGAGGTTATCAGGATGTGGCCCAGGGGAAGGTGGCACTATTACATATGCTAGCATGGACATCTCACAAATGTTTGTCCTCACCTGGGCTTTGATGTAGCATTGGACACAGTTAACACACAACTAGGACATAGTGAAGACCAGAGTGGAAGCTCACATTAGATTTAGGAACACCAGCCCTCTGAAGACAGAAACATGGACTTTGCTGAAGTAGAAAATGCTATCATGGGGTAAGAAGCTTAGATACAGGATCACTTTGCATCCCTCTGTTAGGATGGAAGTTAGATGGAAGCGCCTTGCTTGTTGTATTCCCTGCAACCAGCTGCAACCAGCAACCCTGGATCAGGGCGTGGGGCAAGTGCCAATTCACGCAGACCTCCAAGGGCTCCTGGAATCGATTTGCAATTCATTCCTCACCCTGACCCCATTTATCTAACTGAATCCAAAGCAACGGGATATATAACAAGGAAAGACTCCAAAAAGGGTGAACGTGAGATACCATGCAGCTAGTGGTGTGTCAGGCCACGAGGGCCCTGCCAGTCCGTAAAGGGACGGCTGCATTTGCTTCAGCTCTGAGGATTCAAGGGGCTTTGCTGGCGCAGCCACCCGACACTTCTCAAGCAAGTGCATGTCTCTGCAGGATGGTTAAAATGCATGGTACCTCAGAGCTGGCGAGTGCTGCCACTGCAACCTCACCAAGATGAAAAAGATGTATAACAGGATTTGCATTCCTTTCCAGACTGACTGCTGCAAGCAAACATTTCAGCACTTATTTGTTACCAATATTATTAGATGTCTCAACCCATTTCCTGGCTGGGGCATGTTTCCTCCAGGGGACTGAAGTCACCTGTCACTTTCTTTCTCATGTTACTTAATCGTTTTAGTCCAAGCAGTAAGCTGCCAATCATATTTAATATTTAGTCACCTTGAATGCATTGCTACTGATTAAATAGACTGCTATTTCAGTAAACAACTGATGAGAGAATACTTACAGCTTCATTATAATTATTCCACCAGATATTAGAGCGTTATTCATATGTAAGTCCAAAGAATATTTAGGTCTTCTCCTATTTATTTCACAAACAACATTTTAATTGCTGCCATATTAGCAGAGCTATCAGTACTAATTGGATAATACCCCTTCAAAGATTTTTCTTATAGCAACCTCTTTTGCTTGCTTGTTTTTAGTGAATCTCTGATTTTTAGGATCTTTGCTGGTTTCCCACAAAGAAATACACTCTTATGAGTTTATCAGCCCTGCATCTATACACATTTATTTTTGGCTGGGTTAGTTTGCAATACAGTGAAAATAAGTGGCCCCTACATGAGGTAAGAAGAGGATGATATAACCAGGTCTGTACCATAATTCATGGCAGAGGCATAAAGAAGAATTCAGGTCTTCTGAGATACTCCATGGCCTTATCCACAATACGTCTCCTACTCTGAGCGACATTCTCCTGGGGGCTTGGAGACTCCTTGTGAAACAAACTTGAAAAGATCATTGAGAAAAGTAAACTTATTGTTAGTAGACTTAAAAACAGGGGTTTTGCTTCCGGCAGAAAATATCTTACAGGGTCCACAGTTTGAGAAGGGTTGAAAAACACTTCTGCAGAACCAGATTGAAGCTGGGCAGCAGGTTTTGATAAATTATGTGTTTAATAAAGGTCTTTGCACACTAGTGGTAAATTTATTGAGTGGGTTTGGCCAGAAAAGGAGAAGGAGAAATTTCAGAAAAGTAAAGATGTTCTGGGTCACCATCATCTAGGCAGGATCTTCATGCCTTCCTTCTAGAAGGAAGGTTTTGTTTAGAAACTCAGCTAGGGTGGTTTTTCAAAGGAACAGATAATACATGTGTCTGTTTCACTTCAGTGAGAGAAAATGAGAAATTGTTACTTAAGGTTGACCCAAACATTTCTCCTTGTTTCTTCCCACCCACTCACCTCCTCTCCTTCCTCCCTCACAGTTTTTCAGTTTGACCACTGAACTGAAAAATTAATTATTCTTACAGCTCTATTAAAGGATGACTTATGCCAGGCTGCTTACAGACAGTCTTGATGATGTATATTAAATATCTTCATTTCTTATTTATTTTTCCCTTTCTTTTAACATCTATCCCTTCTTTTGATATTTTTAGACAACTAAATCCTTTCAAAATGCTCAAGTGCTCATAAGGATGCTGTGGATTGTACATTAAACAAATATGTACTAAAACAAAATAAAATATGAGTCTTAGAAACACCAATATTAGTGATGATGGAGTTGAATTGGAAAGGTAAAATTGTCTCATCATTTCACAATCAGAATTTTGTGTTACACACAAAATCCTCAGGCACACGTGTTCTCTGCTGTGCACGGTGATGATTCTCTGCATAGGAAAGCAACCTGAAATGCAGAATCCCAACCTTCATTCAACTGGGTAAGAGTAGCGTTTATATTGCCCTCTATTTCTTCTTCTGACTTCTACTTGTGTCTCCTCACAGCAGTTCACAGTGCTGGGATGCTCCACCAGGGTCACCTCTCTGCAGGCAGCAACAGCCCACCCTCATGCACAAAGCAATGCTGTTCCAGAATTTGGGTTGTTTCCATTCCCAAGAAATAGCAAAATCTCAGCAAAGGAGAGCACAAAAGCATAGGTCTCATCGGAAAAAATTCTGAGCACAAGCAACAGCATGGTGGGAAGAAGTATATGTTTGGGGGAAGCTAGGATAAGATCCAGCAGCTGAGAGAAAAGCAACAGCTTCTTCCTTTTGTAGCTCAGTTGGATCTTCCTGATTTCTCAGGAACATTCACTAAGCTTACTTTCTTCTTGTGCAAATTATTCAGCCTAGGTGGGAACACATGCCTTGAGAAACAGAATGGGGCAACCAACAGAATTAGTATTCAACTAGTACTACCTACAGCTTGTTCTTCATTTGTCTCCCTCCTTCCTCACAAGGAGTTCTGTACTTTGGTCTCTCTCTGCTAAGGTCAGTTAAATTCACTTCCCCAGCAGGGGAAAAATAGAGAAACTTGAAAAATAGCACTTGAAAAGTAGAGAAAAAGTAGAAATTTAGCCTGGGCAGAGCAACCCTAGCTGCCTCCACATAGACTAGGCTGTCAAGCCTGCGCTCTTCTTTTCCTACCACCCCGCTGTGGGGTCCAGCCCTTGGTCTCAGGCCACAAAGCCATGACTGGATTTGTCCATATCTATGTTAGAGACTACATGTCCAGCTGTGAACAAGCAAGGCTGCAGGGCTCACTGCAGGTTGTAAAAACAAAGATGAAACAGCTGGGAGTAGATTTGAGGTGTTCTTGGTCTATGGGATCCAAGCAGGGAGTGCACTTCCAGAAGAGATTATATAAACGTAGGGTCCAGCTGTATTTCCATCACATCAGAAGACATTTGACGTACTTAGAAGAACCTATAGAGAGCAACCACAGGCAAAGTCTTGCATTGCTGCAGGAGATAGAAATGTTCACAAATCTCATCAGCTGTTCCTCCTTGCTTATCTCAGCCATGGAAACACTGGCCATTGGTTTAAAACACAGACACCCAAAGGATCGGGTAAGTCACATTACTGTACAACATCTTACATCACCTTAAGCAGTACTTCAGGTTGCACAGTATACTCACTATTCCTAAAGTGATCAAAAAGGTCTTATTTTTTCCTCTCATTTTTTTTCAAACAGCTGTATGGAAACATTCCCTTTTCAGCCCAGCTAAGAGAGCAGGCAGGAACAAACATTAAAATGCTCAGAACATCTTAAAGAACAGAGCTAGGGATTTTTATTGTTGTTTTATAACTTTGCTTTAATCAACTTTTTATCCATTGACTCCCTTGCAAGTTCCAACCAATATAATTAGCATTATCTAAATTAGTTATCACTCAAAATTACTTCCTTCTTCGACAAAAGTTTTATTTTAAAATTATAGGTGTTGCCATAGGCTATGCCAGAACTATATGCATGGGCACATTTTAAGTAGATAATATTTTTAATCCTAATTAAAAAAATATTCCTTCCCTCCATAAAATGTTAAGATTTGTGAATGACCTTATTTTCGACAGACACATGGTAACAATCAACTGATTTTCATTCATATACGTACCCTGCACCTTCCACAGAAACATTATATTGTTCAGCTAAGCTCTTATATAAACTGAATGCACATTTTCATTGTCAGGTTTATTCTCATTTCATTGCACACTTGATATAGAGCAGAGAAGCTAACATTTCCAAAGGGTGCCTATTTCAGAACCTGTTATTTACACACTGCCATCAGTAGCAAGACTGCATTTTCAGTAGGTGCCAAACACCATCAATTCCTATTGATTTCAGTGGGAAGTGCAAGTGCTCAGTACACCTGACAAAATATCGGGCAGGTCACAGCAGAGTGAGCTGAGAACGGAGATGTGGAGACACCGAATCGCCTGGATGTGGCTTTAGACCCAGGACTGACTCAGGGTGGCTAGTGGTTCCAGCTGAGCTATTTCGAAGGGACCTAACTGAGCAGTCAAATAGAAGTCCACAAGCTTGTTAGTTGGCTTTGGAAATGTTGTCCCTGGTGGAAAGCTTTAGGCATCCAAGTTTGGAAATACTGCTTGGAGATTTTGTGCATCCTCACATTGCTCAAGCCATTGGGAGGCATGCGAGCTCAACACTGCTGCAAGAGAGCTGTTTGTGGATCTGCTCTGAGCAGCTTACAGGAATAGGATTTAGTTGTTGATCTGTTATCATAAATCAATGTGAAAGTGGCCAGCTACTCCTTTGGAGCCCCAGATCCAAATCTTGATGTGGCTGACAGCCACGAGCCACATGCAGTGTCCCTGGACCCCAAGGGAAGGAGTTGTTTAGGGAACAGTTTTTAGGCTGAGGACGACAAAGGCTCTTTAGAGGTCCCGTTTCTCTGGGGCAGGATCTCCTGGTGACTGAGGGATGTTCGTCTTGGCATTCCTTGTTGTATGTCTTCCTCTGACAGCTGGATTTGAGTACACCCAGCAGCCTGCACAGCATCTGTTATTTTCTGTGTATTTCCTCATTTAGGGAAAGAAACATGGGATGGGGGAGCTGGAGAATGGACTGAACTCCAAGTACCGACTCCTTCGAACACAGGAGAAGAACAGGATGAAGCGCAGGATGGAGAACATTGGAGGAGACCCAACAAAGGCAGTCTGTGGGCACGTGGCTGGTAGGTTAGCTGCACTGCCTCACCTTGGAAAGCACCACCCTTACTAAAAGGCCACTTCTATTCTCACATCCCAATGCCCTTTAATGCTATACCACCTGAATCAGCTTTCTCATTCACTCGCTTCCTGCATTCATCACAAGCTGCAGCACAAACTGGCCCTTCTACATACCCACCCTTCGGGCCCAGTCCCCCCCTCTCTCCCAGTTTTATGCCGTAGGAGTAAGAAAAGGGGGTGGGAGGTGCAGCAGGAATCAAAGCAGCCTTATCATTTACACGTATCATTTGAAATTTGGTAACGAGAAAGCTGAATAATTTCCCACAACCTGAGGGCAGTGCTATCTTTCATCCTGACTTGTTCTGCTATTTACAAAAAACTGCATAATTACCAGAGCAAATGCCACGTCACAGCCTGCACCTGCTATGGGTAAGATAGAGAACATGTTTCTGAAAGTAATAATTAAATAAACCCATCCATCAATCACCCTCATGTAGTTTTGTAGCTTCTGTGTGCTTTAAAAGGAGCAAAACAATGCATTTGTGCAACGAGCTTTTTCTCCACATTTTTAACGGCAATTATTGCATGTAAACTAGCTTTTGTAGGAACTGTGAAGCAGATGGATGTGGTCTCAAAAAAAAACCCAGGCAAATACACCCACTGGAAAATCAAAAAGATAAAAATGCAAAGTCAGTGTGTGTGTAGCTGTCTGTATGCTATGAAATTGTTCTTTTTAGCCTCTGCATCTGAATATTCCCAATGGAACTGTTATTATAAAAGACAACAGGTTGTTCCAGCAGAACTGATCAAAAACTGTGATTGCATTTTCAGGCATGGTCCCATGATGTGACTGACAATCCTGAGCTAAAGAATTATTTTTAGCCAGCAGCTACCTCTCGAATGGAAGAGCCATCCAGGAAGAGATGAAGGTGCTTGAAATCCTGGTAAGCGTAAGCAGTGAGAGGGCATGGACGTGAGGAGAGGAGTGACTGCAGGGAAGCATCTTCTCTTCTACCCTTTGTTTCTCCTCTGAGCTACAGAGGTAACTCTGCTGCCAGACCTGAAAAGCATGATGTCCCTTCCATATTGCATTCAGAGAGAGGGTTCAGGCTCTCTCTGGGGTTGTAGTAGTTTCATGATGCAAAAATTCATCCTAGCCCAAGCCAAGGGTAGAGGTGGGTGCTGGACCTTTACGTAGGTGAGACAAAGGCATGATGCCTGCGCTTAGACACCTAGACATTCCCCACATCTGTCCATCTGCCTCCTTCTACATCTCTTCATGACCTATTTTCTTCTCTACCAAACTGACCTCTGTGTATGCACATTCCCTTTATGCTGTGCCTTAACCTGCAACCAAGATGAGTGACTGGATGGGACATTTATCCTGTGTCATAACTGGAGAGGGCTGTATGTCATTGCTTCTCCTCTGCCAATGGACAAATTTACAGTACTAAGCCATGCCACATGACAATTCTGGAAGGCTGTATGCAAGTGAGGATTATGAGGACTAAACGGGTGGAAGGCTCTACTTTCCATTAAGGATTTGTTGACAGAGAATCTGCTAGCAATCAATAGATTAATAGATGTTTCTGTAAATGGGCTCATGAATTCTTACAGTTGAGCAAGGCAATGAACCCAGTTCATGACCCCATTGAGATCTTTGGTCTGGGGTATTCACAGCTGTGATTTGCAATTCTTTTTTTTTTTCCCAACTTTTGATGCTTAAAATTTTACCAAAGTGGTCCAGCCTTTGCCCAGCATACTTAAAACAGTTGCCAGTATTGTTTTTCTTCATTACCTCCAGAGACCTCTCAGAAGCAGTTCTTGGACCACTTTGGAAACCCTTGCAAATACCCAAATAAAGCAAAACAAGCAAATACCTAAATCCTGCCTTCAAAATGCTAATGACAGCTTTTATTGCCAATTAAGCCTTTATAAAGTACTGAAGAATCCATTCTTGGAGCACAGTGTAATGAAGAAGCATGTTTGAAAAGGCACCACGTCCTAAACAGGAAGGCGATAGAAATGGTTCAAGAAGAAAATCCCAGTAGATGACTCCTACAGGCAAACAGACCTCAAGAAATACTCTCTATAATCACCTCTTCAGACAGTGAGGAAATGACTTCTAGGAAGGATTTATTTCCTTTCCTTTTCAGCACCCCAGATATTAGGAAACTCTTCCTGAGATTTGCAGTGGTTCCTACTTAAAGAGTAATTTATTGACATTCCTAAGAGACAACACTTTAATTCACAAAATATTATTCATCAAAACGCTACAAAAATGGCAGTTTTATTCTGATCCTAATCTATAAAGCTTTTTGTCTATCTTTAAAGCTATGGTTATCTTGAAGTGCTTAGTCTCATATTCATTGCTTTTATAATTGGACAACATAGAACAATGGGAGATTTACTAGTTTATTAAGAACCAAAATGAATGTAATCCAATATCACCCTTTGTTGAAAGCCACCTACAAAAGAATTGCATGAGGATGTGAAATGAATAATCTTTCTTGGTTTTCTCCTCTTGAAATCACTATAGTGCCTTTCCAGAGCATAATAAATGGTAATATTTTATGGAAAATTACTACCAGGTAAAGAAGTTCAGTAGATTTTTGGGAACTGGTGCAGCTTGTTTCTGACAAATATTTCTACAGAGGAATTCTTTTTTGAAATGATCCTGATGGTCTAGGACTAAAAAAAGAGACTTGACATCAGCAATCTGGTTCTTGTTCTGCAGGTAACAATATGGTCATTCAGCCTAAACTCCATTGACTTTTTCTCATCATTACAGATGCACTTGTGCATGGAACAATGTTTCTAAGGCAGGAAACTAAATATTATACTACAAAAGGGAGGGAAAGTCAGCACCAGAAAGAAAAACTGGAAAGAATTAACTCAGCAAAATCTAAATCATCCTCTCTACTAGTGCCATGAGTCCTTTAAAGACCTACTGAATGCTCAGCACTGAGCAAGAGTGAAATCTTTAAGGATATGAGCACTGAAAAAATGTGAACAGTGTGTCCAAATGATGTGTCAGAGTTTAAACTGATTAGTGAAACAAAGGGATTTTGATGCCTTCTTGCCATTGACAGAACTAATTTTTCAAGTTCTGCATTGTTTGTAGGTTGGGATGAAGCTGGAATGGGTTGAAAATAATCACAAATTCTGTTTTGTGTAAAAATGAGCTTTTTATTCTGCAGTGGGCTCAGAAAGTGTCCTTCACTCCTTCACCACCCTGGCCTCCTGAAGCCTGCTTCAAATCACAGATGAGAGGACCAATTGTCTACTGCAATGCCTTATCACTGTTCACCTATCACATTAATTACTTTTTCTTCTCTGGCCCTCAAAGAGCCTTTACACAGAAAGAAAATGGCACTATGCTCATTTTACAGACAGAGAAACTGAGGCACAAAAAGACAAAAAGTTACTTGTCCTGGTAAACTGGACTCTGAGACCATTTCAGTGCAAACTATCAGGAATCACTCTTGCCTGAGAGAAGGAGAGGTCTTTTATATGAAATGAGCAGTCACCAAGCACACAGACCAATCTTTGGGTTTGATTTTGGTGCCTGTGTTGTTTCTTCAGCTATAAATCTGTCCTGCTGACTGGATAAACTGCACACTAAAGAGGTGTCAGGTGGCCAGTGCCTGGTCCCACACATGAGCTGTCACACATACAGGGGATGTTGTTCCCTGAGAAGTCAATAGCAAAACAGCACTTGCCTTTACTGAATACCTCTTTGGACTACTCGATCACTTCTGCATTAAAATAAATATTCTTCTTCAGCAAAATGCCTTTTGCTATCCAGAACAAACCCAAGACCAGCAGACAGAGCCATCCACGCCCATTTGCTGCTGCTTGTGTTCCTGGCAGTGGTGACCATCTCCCTGCTGTGTCTACATGAGACACAACCAACTCCGTCCTCACTCTGCAGCTTCTGGGCTTTATAGCGATGCAAAAGATAACTACATCAAGCTACTTGGAAAAGACCTTCAGAGAGATATTGAGAGCTTTAGGAAGGAAATCAGAAAGCATTAATAGTAATAAGCTAATTATTTAATTATACTTCATTTATGGTGTTTATGATGGTTTCAGTTGTTATTCTTACCACACTCTCCCACGCTGGGAGTTTGTAGCCCTCACATCTCCTGGGTGGACAACTGAGATGCTGGTGTCCATGGGAAAGGAGAAGAACCTCTGTTTCTGGAAGACAGGGTTCAGCCCACCACAGGAGGGTCTGGGCTGTGCATCTCTGGAAAGCTGGGAAGAAACATGGAAAAGGCTCAGCATGCAGACTGTTCGGCTCAGCTTCTCCCTCCCCACTGCTAACGTTGGAAGTAAGAATCCACTGCCACCAGGCCTAGGCATTTAAATCCTTTCCATGCTGAAATCCAAGGGCAACATGCTGGATCGATGCCAAAGGCTCCAGTGATGTCAGAGGTCACTGAGAAGCAGATCCTAAAGGATCTTCGTGCATTTACACCTTACAGAGTATCTGGCCCCTTCTAGGATACACCTCAAAGGGGTACTGTCGCTTCAAGCTCCCTTAGGCAGACCATTCCTGAGATCGTTTATCAAGTTAAACATCTCTCATTGGCTTAAAGAATAAATAAACATTATTGTTGATTTCCCTGCTTTATTGCAGCTAAGGGCAGGGCAGGACATCAATTGTTTTTTTCCTCGGGACTTGTATGCTCTTCTGCTTTTTTATAAAGAGTAAAAAAAATATAATGAATAAATTGAAAAAAAAAATGCTTGTAGATCCAAAAGACAGAATGCATCTATTATAAAATAAAATCTCTTTTAGCAGCTATTAGAATGCATTAAAAATATTCACAGGACTCTCCCCTCCAGTTATGTTGCAAAAGCCATGCAAATAATTGTGGCTAAGTGCACTACAGTGACAGTCAATATTGTACTTCCCAAGCTAGTACTCATTATTCTTTATGGAACTCATGCATTTTGTGAAAGATCAAAAGATTTACATATCATATGGAGTGCTTTAGGGAGTGACTTGCTGTGCACTTTAAATGCACAATGTTCCACTGCCATTTAAATACAGATTTCATTTCTCTCTTCTGTGTGATATTAAATTTGAAAAAAGAGGGAGAGAGAGACGAAATTGACTTGGGTACCTTTGTTCACATCATGAAATACAATTTTAATTTGGTTCCGATATAGAAGTTTAATATTTTTATGGGATGTTATTGAATAATCTGCTAGGCTCAGCACTGGCCTTTGCGCAGGGAAGAGATGAAAGAAATCAATTTTTTTATGAGCACTGCAGGCAAAATCATCTGCTCTTCCATGCCCCAGAGAAGGGGACAGACTCTGACGCACTGCTTGGCCTCCCTCCACCGCCAGCTTCCCTGCAGCCTCCCCCTCTGCTGGCCTGCTCCGCACTTGTGGATGGAGGGTCACAGCAAAGGAAGAAGGAGCTGCAACCTATTTCCTTACTGCAAGAAAGAAGGAAAATGCTGTGATTTCCTTGCTGTTCCAGACTGTGGGAGAAATGGCAGCTTCGCTCTGCCACAGCCTGCTTGCGTGCCCTTGGGTGAGCCACTGCACCAGGCTCCTCTGCGCTGCACGGAGTCAAAAACACATTTTTACCTTGCCAGGATGTGGTGAGGATAAAGAAATACATTAAGGACAGCTGAATGGTCAGTTACTATGGTAATATGGCCACATGGCTGTGCAGAGGGGCTTTGAGGCCATATTTGCCATGACTGCACTCTACTCTACATATTCATGCTCCTGAGACCTGGATATGCCCTGTCCTTCTGCATATGCCCAGCTGCGAATGAACCGTCTGCTTGGACAAATCTTAGCCCCTCCATCTACCCTCTCTGCTCCTGTGCTTGTGCCACGGAGCCAAAGACAAGGGTACGAGCCCGGGGGACATGGGAGGTGGCAGGCAGGGGGCTGTTCCTTGTAGCTCACAGATGAGATGGAATCTACAGACAGCTGAGCGCCAGCCCTGGGAGACCTGGGAGTACACCAAGGTCTAGGCCACTCCTGAAAGCAGCTTTTTTCACTACGGTCTTTGTGACCAGACAAGGATCATAGATGAACACCATTTTGGGGTGGTATCACAGAATCACAGACTGGTTGAGGTTGGAAGGGACCTGTGGAGGTCACCTGGACCAACTCCCTGCTCCAGTGGGGCCACCCAGAGCAGGGTGCCCAGCACCATGTCCAGGCTGCTTGGAGATCTCCAAGGAGGAGACTCCAGCACCTCTGGGCAGCCTGTGCCAGGGCTCCGGCACCCGCCCAGCACAGCAGTGCTGCCTGGTGCTCAGAGGCACCTCCTGGGCTTCAGTTTGTGCCCAGTGCCTCCGGGCCTGGCCCTGGGCACCACTGAGCAGAGCCTGGCTACGTCCTCCTTGCACCTCCTTGCAGGTATTTATGGACATGGATGAGATCCCCTGAGCCTCCTCTTCTCCAGGCTGAGCAGTCCCAGCTCTCCCAGCCTCTCCTCATAGGAGAGCTGCTCCAGTCCCTGTGTGGCCCTGCATTGGACTCTTTCCAGCATGCCCAGGTCTCTCCTGTACTGGGCGGCCCAGAACTGGACCCAGCACTCCAGGTGCGGCCTCACCAGTGCTGAGCAGAGGGGAAGGATCACCTCTCTTGACCTGTAGGCGATACTTTGCCGCACACAGCCAAGAATACCATTAGCCTTCCTAGCAGCAACGGCACATTGCTGACTCACGTTCAACTTGGTGTCCACCAGGACTCCTGTGTCCCCTTCTGCAGAGCTGCTTTCCACCTGGGTGGCCCCCAGCATGTTCTGGTGCCTGGGGTTGTTCCTGCCCTGGTACCTAAAGAAAAGGTTAAGAGGACAACTGTCTGTCATTCTGGGTCTACTCCAGCAGCAGGAAAACTGGGCACCAGCCAACAAGTGTCTCTACACTAGCAAGGTCAAGGAAATGTATCCCTATTCCTCCTATGAAGAAAGAAAAGAAAAGAAAAGAAAAGAAAAGAAAAGAAAAGAAAAGAAAAGAAAAGAAAAGAAAAGAAAAGAAAAGAAAAGAAAAGAAAAGAAAAGAAAAGAAAAGAAAAGAAAAGAAAAGAAAAGAAAAGAAAAGAAAAGAAAAGAAAAGAAAAGAAAGGCTTCTGAACAAGTAATCAGCCCTTTATTTCTATGGAAGAACAATAAGGTTTTCATGAATAGGAAATCTACCCAATTTGTTTGCTTCTGGTACATTCTGCATTATTTTCCGAATGAAGTGAATGAAAAACCTCTTTAATGAAGCATAACAATGTTGTGATTAAGGCTTATTCTGTCTAAATATTGACTCAGATAACATTTTCTCAGGACGAACAGACCATAACCCATGAATCTGGCATCAAAGGCAGGAAGATTAATAGGAAAGATGCATTTTCTGGTTGTCTGGAGAGAAGTTTGATGTGGCCAAGGCAACAGTCAGAGACTTTTCTCATTATTTACGAGATCCAGCCAGAGGGTTCGCAAGAGGCTGTAGCTTTCTTGATCCACTGGACATTTGAAAGCTCAGGGAGAAAATGGCTTTTTCCTTCACTCTTTGGTTAGTACAGAGACAGGAAGAGAGCAGCAGGAATTTCTGTAAGATGACCCCATTGTCTTGGAGCAAAAATTAACCATGGACTCTTGCAAGCCTTATTGAAGTACGACTGCTAGCTCTTTGACCTGCACCTGCAGGTAAAATTGGAATAAGTCAGGCATTTGGATAATAATCCTGGCCTAAACAATCCAGAAGAGGATCAGGTTGACTGGCACTTGGGAAAAGAAAGGGCTAATTGGAACAAAAGGTGTTTGGAAAGTTAGTTCAAAGGGGAAAAATAAATTTTCCTGGACATATTTGGGCTTCTGCCAATTTGTAGTTTGTATAGTGTGATATTTTCTCTATTATTCAAAAAAAAAACCCAACACCTAGGTTTATATTTCTTTACCAAATGAGATTTATCATCAAGAAGGACCATCTTGCGAGGGAAAACGCATGAAAGATTTCTGTTTTAGCCATTTAGCCCTAGCTCAGGTAGGATCCTGTTCTGATAAAAAGAAACAAGAGGATTGAATCCCTGCCCCACACAATACCTAATGAGGGAAGGCACACCAAACATGTAAAAAACTACGATTCCCAAGGAAAGGGAAAAGGTAAAGGTTTTTTACCTTTTCCCAAGGTAAAAAACTACGATTCCCCTCCTGCAGGGAGGGTTACCAGCCAGCCCACTGTCCAACAGCAATCCTGTGCCTCAGTCCCCAGCCCCTGCGTCCCCAGCCCAGTCCAGCCACTAAACAAACCTTCTGGCTGGATGTGTGATGCGATGGGCAGAGTATGATGCTGCTAAAGATATTTAGGATTAGGGTGCTTAGATTTGAATTCATCCAAATACACCTATTAGGATGCACTCATTTTCTCTTTTGCAGGTGAAACTGCCACTGAACCAAAAGAGCCTCATGCCAGGCACTTGGCTTTTAGCTGGGTTTATATCCAGCTCTTATGATGGGTCTTAGAAGTGTCTTAAACCTGAACTCACTTCTCACATTGGGCTACAGATCAGCACCTTGTTTGTTTTGCCGGAACTCAGGCCTTTCCATCTCTGCCTACAACCAGCAAAGCAACAGTACCTCACAGAGAAATACCACCTCCAGGGCTACTCAACTGTCATTGATAAAGATATCTCCGAAATACACATAAATAGACAGAAGGAGATGAGTTTTTCTCACAAACACTTAATAGAAACCCTTCCTGTGAAAAATATGAGCTCCTTGGTCCAGGGGAGTTTTTGATCATACTTAGGATTTTGGAACTTAAAAAAAAAATCACTCACTCGACAATCGTGTCGAACAGGAAAGCAATTAAACTGCAGCAGCAGTACAGGCACAGCAGTGCCCTGCAATTCTAGCGTCTCTTGGCCTGCCTGGTATTCACTGGGGCAGGGTGAGAAGCTGGGGCAGGGACTACTTGAGCAAGAATTTAATTCTTTGAGATTTAGTTGTTCATTTTGGCTTTCAAAACTCTTAAAAAAAGAAGCTTAATTTCAGTCATACCTCTAGGGTCTGTTGTGGACGACTGATGGATTTACACTATGGCCTTTTCACAGAGCTTTTGCGATGTTGACAGATGGAAAGGAAAAAAGGAAAAAAGGGAAAGAGAGGAAAAAAGGGAAAAAAGGAAAAAAGGAAAAAGAAGGAAAAAAAAGGAAAAAAAGGAAGAACAGGGAGGGTGTGGTCCAGGACATCAACCTACACCCTTTGGGCACTTTAGGAGGAAGACTATCTAAAACAGATTTTCGTTATTTTACAACTTCTTTTTCTCTCAATTCCTCATCTATGTAGAGAGTGCTTTTAATTCATGAAAGATTTTCTTTGAAGAGGGAAATTCTCCTTCCAGCTGTGAGCTCTCACATTCCTCGGTGGATATCACCAGTGCTATGGATGGTACATAAGCACTCCAGAATAGACCTGAAACATTCAGAAATATTTCTGCATGGTGTTTTGTCATTGTATCTCCACCTTACCAGCCCTCTAGCCAGCCTAACTTCCAAATTTCAGCCCCATTCCCATTGCAAACTTCCCAAAGCTGAGCTCTGAGTTCCAAGGATTTCAAGATGCGCAGGAAGGAGAAGTGTGCAGGTTAGCAAACTGTTTGTAAAAGATAAAAATATTATTCTCTGGAAAAAAAAAAAAAGGAAAAAAAGGAAAAAAAAAAAAAAAGAGGAGAGAGAAAATAATAACCCAGCAGATCTCACAAGCCAGTTGCCAAAAGCCCTTAGAGTGATGCTTTGTCTTCCTACCAACTGCAGATCCCAGCCTTTACTTTGGGCTCTGCACTGCAAATACTGGGCTTTCCTTTTCATGCCACAGAGGTGGGAAGGTACTGGAAATAAAAAAACTGAGATGTAAAGACTGAAATTAAAGTGGGAGAGCAGCGGGAGCATGGCAGTAGTGGTGTTAATGCTGAAGTATTCCCTGGGAGCGCGAGCTGGCAAATGCAGTGGACACCCAGATATTTGAAATGCAGCCAAATAATTTGGCACATCTCTAACTGGCACAAAGCAGTCTTGGTACAGCTTCCTACTGCTGCTGGCACTTTTACAGCTGTCTTTCTTCATCTTGCTCTTCCCACTGCAACAGCTACTCAACAGGTGTTTCCACAGACACAGTGTGTTTGGCAGCTGCAACCCTTCAATATTATCGCTGGAATACATTTTTCTCCCTCTCGACAGCACCGCTCGGGTGCGTTGCCCAGAGGCCAGCATGGCAACGGGGACGGCTGACCAACTGGATTTGGGAAAAGGGGGCTGAGTGTTTGGGCAGCCAGATGTACGAGGCGGCAAAGCGGTCAGAGAACACCACGCTTGGCGCGGCCCTTGGAAGGAGTGATACTTTGCTGAAGTTTATCTTCAGCTCATCCAGGTCTTGTCTGTTTTTTCTGCTCTTGCCCCAGGACCTCTTGGCCCCAAATCCATTTTTTCATGGGAAACAAGTCCCCACTGTTCTGGGCTTCCTGTCCTTGATTTGTCATAAAGATCGAGTATTTGCTCAGATCATAATGCCAAACCCTACTCAGCCTTCAGTCCAGATGCACTTAGAGAGAAAGACAGGTCTTCTGCAGGATCTTAGCTCTCCTGGCAACTGCAAGATTTCAAGACACAAAGTACCCAGAGAGACTCAGAGGTGAGTCGCTTTGGAGTAGAGTTCATGAGAACATTAAAATTAACAATTGTGGTTCATCGTGCCTTGTTTTCTTCCTTTTCAGCTTACCTCTGTAGGTTCTTAGCCTTGAAGTAGCCTCTTCTGTTTTCTGATCTCACACACACCAAAGCAGTCTTAGTTCCTCCAGCACTGCAGTCCATGGTTTGCTGGATGTCATCTTCTTTAGGTCTCTGTTACATCACACATACGAAACCAAGCTGAATGTTTTTCTCACAGGGTTCTGTACAAGATCACAAAATGAGATTTTTAAAATGTCTGTTACTGATGTATATACACATACACACACACATATGGAAACAAAAGAACAACCGCGATGGCTCAGCTCTAAGGTCCATTTGACACATTATCCTACCTCCAACAGCCACAGAAAGCAAATGGCTAAGGACAGGCTTATGAACCAGACTAGCACACACTGATGTTTCCACAGCACATTTTCCCAGCGTATGAAAATTTGCAGCTGGGAAACTTTGAAAGCAAGAGGAAGTTTGTGCTCAAGAGCCCTCAAATGTTTTTTCCATGAATTTACCCACTTGCTTTTTGAACCTGTACAAGCTTATAGCATCCATCAGATCCTGCAGCAAGGAGTTCTACCACTTAACAGCACTGTGAAGAACCACTTCCTTCTGTTTGTTTTGAACCTAGTATCCAAGAGTTTCATTTGGTGTCCCTAAGATTTGTATTAGAAGAGAGGTGGAAAAATGAGTTCCTTTTGCCCTGCTTCCACAGCAATATTGACTTTACAGGTGTGATTTTACAGGTACGTCCTCCCTCTGTCCTCATCCCTTTTCCACAAAGTGACTGACATGGGACTTCAGAAATGTCCCAGTGGGTCTTTACTCTCTTCCCTCCCCAGAACATCTCACCTCTTTCAAGAGTCTGAATGAGATTTCAAGCCCCTGTTTTGCCCCTGTTTATCTATCTATATGTAGACACATGCACGTTAAGCTACAGCAAGGGCAATTAAAGAGCATGTCTCATAGTCTCTGCCACAGAGTAAAACAGCGTGTTAAATTTTTGTCCGGAGCATCGTTAAGCACTCACTTTCTGATTAGGACCGGAAGGCTGCGAGGCTGTTAAAGCCCTCTTTCCACTCTCCCCAATGTTGCCATTAATATGTAAAAGCTTAAGCTTGCTAAAGGGATTATTTCCCATCCTATCTGATTGTAAACTGGCATTTCAATGATTACATGTATCTTTTTGTCATTTTCTCGTAAAACATCTTATTCTTGAACAGCATAATTGGCCTCTTACTAATGTTTAATGAATGATTAAATCAGCATAAATGCAACATACAGCTCTACATGGAAAGCATGTTTGCAACCTCCAGAGCCACAGAAATGTATTTTTGAAATACAGGTTTTAAATCCTTATAATTTTCTAATTATGGACATTCTGGTATATTTCACATTAAGTACACAGGAAAGTAAATGTGAATTTGCCTGTATGAGCTCAGAATGAACTCAGTCACTTATCTGTTGTTTTTTTTTTTTCAATTTCTAACCTACGTATTAACGACACCTCTGTGGTTTTCATTTAAGTATATTATATAATCTCCCCAAATTAAAAGTCAATTAAAATTACATAATTGCAGAGCTCAGGAAGGCAAGTCCTTGTAGAGATGGCCATGCAAAGGACACTTCTTTACACTGACACATCACATTAACCAGCCTCACAGAGAGATTCTAGTTCCCTGTAGCACCTAGGCAAAGGAGCCCAAGTGAAATGAAGCAACAAAATTCTGTCTGAGTGGAAAAAGAAATGAAAAGGTATTTCTTCATAGGTCCTGAAGGGAGAAACATGAGAAGATACAAATTCAGTTTGCGGAAGACATGAGATTGAGAGGCATTTAGGAGAAGTGGAAATCCTGTGGAAACACGGGAGTCATAGATGTAAGAGATGTAAGCAGCTCTTTGACAGATGCTGCAGGGCCAAGAAAATTGATTGGTTTTAAAGGGAAGCTGGGTGTGATTATGGGGGAGGGCTTGGGGGCCAGTTTTCCCTTCAAAGCTTCTATCCACATCAGTCAGAAAAAAAGAGTTTGTCAACAAGATCAGCAAGCAAAGCGACACTGTGTAACAGCATTCCTGAGTCGCTTAGTGCATGCACCATGCGGCTGCATTGAGCAACTCTTCTGACTAGGCTGAAGACACTAAGGTATGCCAGAGCCGGGCGGCTGAGCCCTCCAGCATCCTTCAGGCCCATCCACATCCATGTACTCTGTTCTACTCCAATTGCATTTAGATAACATCAGATTAAAAACAGGGTTTTTACGGGGCGGTAGAGGTTCATGAGAGGCAAAGTCCATCTGATGGAACCATCAAAGCCTGATGCCTTGTTTGAGAGTGACATTGCTACAAAGGTTATTCTTACAAACAGTCTGCTGCCTGACCTTTCAACACAAATCTGTATGAGCACCTGCTCACAAGTTATTGAACAAGAGTTTTAACTTATGCCAGTAAAGCTTTGCAACTGCTTATGCAGTTAAAATAGGGGCCAGCAGGTTCAAAGGAAATGAACATAGGCAATTAAGAATCACCACTGTTCATTCCGAAAGCAAGTCAGGCTCTGGAAAAGATGTGAAAAATATTTTAAGATATGTGATGATTCAGTTAAAAATAGGTGTTTGACAATGCAGGCCCACAAACTACCTGGAGATTTCCTCACCTCTGGACTTCCACCTGAGAAATACCTGTACCAAATCTGGAGGCAAGGGAAAATGAGTTTTTTTTACCAATCAGTCCAGTGTTGTGCTCACACAAAGCGCTTTTTCCTCCTGCTCCCTAGGTGCTGCAGCTATTCCTCATACATTTTTATGGCATGACTGTGTGGCCAGGACTCCCGCTTTCTGCCCATTACTCAGCCTCTGACCTTGTCCATTGGGCCTCTGGTTGCCCCCATCTGCTTCCGGACTGCAGCATACTCTCAAGGAAGTTAAAAAAAAATAGAAGATACTTGAGTGGCCTGTTTTGGTGACAAAAGCAAACAAAACAAAACAAAACAGCTAAAATAACTCATTAAGATAGCAAGACAGCATCCCATAGAAGACATTTTGGTACTTCAAAAAAAGGTGGGAAATACATCTTCTATTTTCTGAGGAGTTCCTGTAATTCTTCAAAAGAGACAGGACAGCCTTACCAGGAAACAACATGGTCCAACTGGCACTTCAACACTTCATCCAGCTACAACTGCACCACAGTCTAAGTCTGAGTTTGGCAGACATTTGCCTGGTCTCATCATCTGGTTTACAAAATCACTGAGGGATTTTAAATGGCCACAAACAGGTGGACTTTTAGTTGGCATCAAAGTTTGGATTAATTGAACGTTCCTACCAACCAGCAGGAGCAAGTGTTACAGCTCTCAGCAAAACCAGACTGGATTTATTAATTAACATTACAAGGAAGAGAATGAAGGCATGGAAATGGATAGATTCACCCATTAGAAATAGCAAAACATCCGAGCACAAAATGTGAGAGCATAGTATTTTTACTGTACTAAACCACAATGCAAGTAAAAGGTGCCACTCAAAACCACCAGGAATTTCTGGCTAACCTGTCTGATATTGCCAGGGCAAGACCATCAGCTGAAGTTAGTATTCCAGTTTTCAGCATGATCCCAAGTCATATATAGAATAATAAAGAAAATCACAGTATCATATTTCCACTCTTCAATAAACATTTGCCACTGCATTCCCACCCCTGACAGTTCAGCATTGGGTCCTGTGGCTATCGGAAGGACTGCTGCTCTGCAAATTGTCTAGGAGATGCTGAAATGTCCAAGGAAGATGTTCCTGGGAAAATACCAGGTGGAATAGTAGAGTTGAATGTCTGAATAACCAGCTATCCAGCCTAATTGGTGCAAGATGCTTTACTTGTGTTCTATAAACTCAAATAAGCCCATCTTGTGTTTTAGGAAAAATAATGGTGATAAAGTAGAAACAATCATGCAGTGTCAAACTCCTTCAAGCATCCACTGATCTGTCACTAAGAAAATCCTCATCAGACATGTTTGAGGGCTTCACGTGAACCATAACAGAATCTACTAAGCTGCTCTGTTTGCACTCTCTGCCACAGTACAGTGGTTTCAGTCAACACAGATACCTGGAGACGACTGACTTCAAACATTGTTTATTGAGCAAACATCCACCACACAGCTCAAAATACAGACAAAGAAAGGGAAGGCAAAACGATGGGCGAGTACCCCTGTAAAATGCAACTCAGGAGGGACACCAACCTCTCAAGGACACCGAAGAGTCAATGGCAAATATTCTATTGCCACAAGCATTTGTCCAATGAAACAAGCCAAGGATAAAATACCTGGCGTACCAAAACCTAGAACTACAAGCAGACTCGGCTGTCTAGATTAAAAGTGCTGCCAAGTTGGTGCTTCATTCTCATGATAACAAAATTCTCCAGACGCTCCAGTTTCCACCAGAAAAGTCTTCATAGTACCTCAATTTCAGCTGCTGGGCATTCACATGCTTACCCAGGTCCTGCAGAGCACTGGTGAAAGTGTCATGCTGGATGCCTCTAGAGAGAAAACAGGGAGGCTTTCCTCAATCAAAGGCAGAAGGAAAAGGACATGCTAGTGGTTAAAATTTTCTGTTACACCACCCCAGATTTCCTTCATGTCCCATACTGAACTCAGTCCTCTGTGTAAAACTATTCAATATTCAGAGCCAGAGAGAAAACAGCTCTTGCCTGCATGTTGAAGGTATTATTTTGGCGGATCTGAAGGAATACTTAAATATTTATGCAGAGCAAAACTGCTTCTGCAGAAAAAATGGAGAGAGACTAAATTCAGAACACAGCCCATCAGCCAGTGTTTTCTTTCAGAAGGGGGTTAGAGCGGAGTTCAAAGCCCTGGTCCTTCTCACAGCTCAGACAACTGCTCCCACATCCACCCACTGACCTTCCTGTGTTTCATGTAGGAAGAGGCTGACCTGCCCCGGTACCTAATGCCAAGAGGGAGCTCACCTGCATGAACCCATGTTGAGGGAGCCACCATCATAACTCCTCGGCATCTCTCTGTGGTTTGGAACAAGCTACTGCTTTTTACCTCCAAGACCCTTCCCAGCCCCTTCCAATGCAACCTACCATCCCTCAGTCACTATCAACAATTAATGCCTTGACAGTCCTGCCTCTCACCTTACTACCTACATGTTCCACATATGATTTCTTCCAAGCTGCCTCTCATGCCTGTGAGGACATTCTTCACATGCATCCCATACTTCACCATCCTTCCCAAATCTCTCCTCTGTGCTCTGAAGTCCAACTAGTTTGGCAGCTGTCAGACCATTGGGCCAGTGTAACTGATGTCAACCATGTTGGCCAACAAGGTCTCCTCCTTGTGCCCACCTCTCTATGACCTTCCCTCCTCCACTCTCCTCCTATACCAAGATTATCATCTCCCTGGGGCAGGCACTAGCTTTTTGTTCTGTACCTGTATAATACCTACACAAAAGCACCCTGTGCCAGGCCTCTGATTTTGAGAGCCTGCAATATTATATTTAAGTAACAAAGGCGGAGCTCACCTTGAATCCCTTCCTACTTCCAACCCTATAGCTTAATAGGACTGCTCTGCACCATGTATAAACTGCATGACCCAGGGATATTTCCCAGCTTTGAAGTTCTGATGAATGTTCTCCATTTTGTGGGTGTGAATTGGGTGCAAATCTTCCTCCCCTCAACCCTGATTTCCTTTGCAAAGAATCCCAGCATGTACCCATGATATTCACTGACTCCCCGGTCAAAACCACCTAGGGAACAGGATTTGTGGGGCTGACTTGTCTCTTAGCCCAGCATGACCCACCTGAGACATGAAAGAAAGGTCTGGTAAGAGAGAGCTCTTGGCTCATTCTTAAGCCCATTTCCTCATGTGCCTTAACCTCAGATCTGCTTAAATCACATGGAAGTGTTATGTGGCCCTAAGAGCAGGAGGCCATGTCTTCAGACAACTTCTTAAGTCTTTAACCACAGTGGTTTAGTTTCTGAGTAACTCACCGTCCTTAGTTATTCACTCACATCACTCCTGTGAGAGGACACGCTCTTGTTATCATGTTGTAAAACCAGAGGAAAGAAGGAGAGGGATTGCTCAAATGTATTTTGACCATTTTAGAATGACTTCAAGAGGCTTACACATCTACATGTGCCTGACAGTCTAAGTGACTTACCTGGAGACATACATGGTGTGGTAAAGGCCTTCTCTGGAAATCTCAGTCCCTCTATCGCTCAGGTCAATCTTCTGTTCAAAATAAACACCAGAGCCTGGGCAAAGGACTGAACTTAGAGTCAAGATTATACTAGCGGGGCATTGCGAAGAGGACTGTGAAAGAGAAGGGTGTGTGCAGGAAAGCAGAGATGAGCATGAAGCAGAAAGGGAATACGGAACATCTAAAGCTCAGGTGCATTAAGAAAAATATTGAAACCTTTCTGAGTTTCCCCACATGATATTGGCTAAAGGCTGTGCAGCTGGAATGCCTTCTGTACTACGTATTAGAGGGAGAGAAAACACAACAGCAAGACCAGACTAGGCAATAGCTCATGAAAAAGAACAACAACAACATATTATTCTCCACTGAGAGGAGAGAGAACCTGGACAAGATGCCGGCACCCCTATCTGCTCGAGAGGAAGGCTTGGCACTACCTCTCCTCACTGCCTGGTTGGTGCCACAGTTACCACGTTGGTCACCATTGCTGAGTGAGGGTTAGCAGCTGGTGTGTGTATGGGCCTGCCCCGTGCCGCTGTCTTCCTGGGGAGAACGTGCCCCGCTTCCTTCTCAGGGCAGGGGAACTGGCATGGCAGAGCCATCGCAGATGGACGAGCAAAACCACAGCTGGCAGTGCAGCTTGCGTTTAGACAATTAAATAGCCTGCCAGCAGCCACGCTTCTTGGAAGTGATCACCCCGTAAATATTTCACTGAGTGTTGCCCATGGCCACTAAATACTTACAAATGCTTCTATAACAAAGACTTGGTATCTGTACCTCAAATCTCTTTGATCCCAAACTTCAGCCATCGACTCCCATAACTCCTCTTCACCCTGGTAAGATCCTGGTAAGATTATTTTAGTGGGGTTACATCAGCATACCTGCACCTGTTTCCTGGCGTTCTTTCTACTCCTTNTTTAATTTAAGAAAAAGACTTATTTTCTGGCTTTTGTTTTGTTTTAAATCATCAACAACAACAAAACAAACCTGTGCCTCCAGTGAAAGGAAAACTTTCCCTGCCAGGATAAAGTGGAGGCAGTAGAAATGAGGATATTTGAACAAAGAAACCAGGAGTGATCACTACCCCATCACTGGAGCACACAGGGAAAGGAGAGAGAGAAATGAAACAGCAGTAGTGAGAAATACGCATGCATATTCAGCCCCTTTGTCAAAAAACCTTGTGCTGCAGCATTTCAATTAACAAAGTAGGATGGTTTACCTGATAAAATGCTCCCTGTGTGAGTGTAATTACATATTTATGCCCCACAGAGATTTTTTAATTTCTCTTCAGTTTGTTTGCCTTGAAAGTATTTGTCACTGGAAACGTTCTTGATGTGTAATTTTAAGGCAGGGTTGGCCAAATGTGTGGTTTGTTTTCATTTTAGACTTACTTCACTGAAGAAGGATTGGAAGATAATGTACATTTTCAGTGCAAAGAAAAAAAAAATCAGTAAGAAAGGTGATGCAACAAAGAACAGCAGAAAAAACACTCAAGTGCTGCTTCAGAATTTTCACTGTCTTTTTTCCCCCTCTCTCTTGAAATATATTCTCAGGTGCTCGAAATAGCTTATTGTTCTGACACTTTCACTGTGTCCCTGCTCCCCACACATGCCCCTCATGTTTCCAGCATGGCTGCAATGAACAGACAGCTCTTTTGGGGTGTTTTCTTCTCGTCTGCTGAGCCCCATCCTGCCTTGGAGTCTCAGTGCTGAGCGGTGGCTGGGGCAGCTCAGGCCCACCTCCAGCATGAGCAATTGCATTGCACTTGATAGGCTTCAAACACTCATCCAAGTACTCTGCTGGGTCAGGGCCTAACAGAGTTTAACTGATGTAAATTCATTGTCACGGTTTTGTTTAGCTATAGAGAAGCACAGTTAATACTTTCTCGAGAGCTGCTAGGAATGCACAGTGAAGCGCAGACCTTTAGCTGCTATCAAAATCTAGTCTGTAATTGTTTGGTTTTCTCACTTATTTTCCTCAACTTCTTCAAAAAGATTGGGAAAGGATCTGAAGGTCAAAACGGCACCAGTTTTGGCTGGAGAACAGCACAACAGAAGGTCACTGCTGGCCATGGAGGTCAGTATCTCTCTGTTCTAAGAGATTACTAGAGAGATTTCCTCGAGACACACAGTAGTTCAGCCAGTGTTTGAGAAGCCACCACAGTGTGAACCATTTTAGGGTGGATTATGCTAGTTAACCTTGCAGATGGGGAAAAAGTTTGTGTGGAGTCAGGAGGCAGATCTGCAACAGCATCCACTTCCCCACGAGAAGGTAAGTTGTGCTCTGGACTGTTTGCTGGCACAGAAACGATTGTGCTTGGGCAGGCAGAGCTTTTAGCTCCAAAGATGACAAATAGCCATATTCATCTCCTAGACCTGACAGCGATTTTTGACACTGGCATGACTGAATTCATCTTACAGGCCTGGCGGAGATAAATGGACTCATGAAGTTGGCTTTGCTTTCTCCTCTCAGACGGATCCCGGAGGGTCGTAACTAGCATCTGTTCTGTCTCTTCAAGGATGCACAAGGCGAACTCGTGTCTTCTTTTCATTACTAGCTTGTGTGAGAACTCCAGGAGCGAGGCTCAGAGATGCTGTTTGACTCTGGTGCCTGCCAAACTGTGACACTTTCCTATCACAGCCAGAATTGTCTTCTCTTCCCCAGCTGTCCTAATACCCGTAGAAGAAAAGCTCCTAGAAGAAAGACAAAGAATCTGGGTAAGGACCATATATGGGCATAGGAGATGATGTTGGGGATAAGGAAAACATGCAAAGGAAATATCCTAAAATCTCAACCTGCTCAACATGCCATCAGGATGACAGGGCTTTATCACAGCTCCCATACAATGTGGAATGGAGGCTTTTTTGCCCACGTTGGTTGCTCAAGAAATGCAAACATCCCTTCAGGTACAAACACGGAGCAGCTACCACTGTGCCGTATCTATGTTTGTTTCCTGCTCCACCCAAGGGGAACTGCCAAAATCCAAGGGAAAACTGATACAGGGTAACATACAACAGGGTGAGCATTCTGCTGCTGTGTCAGGTCTCTGTGTGCTTCCAAGCTCAGATGCCCACCTGCAAAGCATTCACTGGGCCATTCCCATCTCAGACACCCTCCTGTAACCCAAGACATGGCGTGAAACTGAGGCAAGCAGCTCTCAGCTGCACAAAACCACATCTGACCACCCAGGCAAAGAGAAATTGCAAGAGACTGCACCTTGGCTTAAGCTTTACCCATTCTGTTGGGCAAGATGTCTCACACACTTTACACAGTCCCATGCAATGTTTTTCAAACATTTGCTCAGCCAAGAAATGCTACCTTATGTTTACAAGCACCCTTGGTTAACCTGGACACTTATGAACTACTGCAAGCCCAGCTGCTAGCAGTAGATGCTCCAGCCCCCGGGGCAGCCATCTGGCTCTCACCCAGTTCACGTGCGGCTCCCCTGGGAGCCAGCGTCCCGGGGCTGTCAGCCAGACCTCTGCCAGCACAAGAACTGCTTGGCAGCCCGACTCCATGGCTCCAGGAGGATGCCGACCAGGCTGCCAACTCTCACTGCAGCCCAGCCCTCCCTAGCCCAGCCCCATCCTGCAGCAAGGCACCTTGGGGCATCTTCGCCACCTACCGCTCTTGAAACCCCCACCCCCTGAGCTCCCATAGGTATGAGGTATGCCTCTGGGGAGTCTTAGACACATAAAAACTCTGATACTCAGCCTGTAGGGACAGAAAAGACACCTGTTCATTGAGTACACGATCTCCTGAGATCCCTTCTGGCCCCGCGTTTCTGTGATTACTCACCACCGCCTGCTGTCAGGATGGTTTTGTGATGCTGGCAGCTGTTCCCCAGCAGCTAGGCTGAGGTCAGACACCAGTCAGTTGTTGACACCAATTAGTTCTGGCTTGAATGGCCCAGATTATTTGCTCCTGTTGCAAGCAAAGAGGACCAATGAGAACAACAACAACAAAAAAGGAACCCGTAACAAGTAAACAAAACCCACAGCCTCTCAAAAAGTATTATCTTTCCCTCCTGGCTCTGAGAGGTTTCTACTGTACCACTGCAGGACTCATTACACTCTCCAGCCCTATGTTCCAGCAACGTCTTTTTGTATTTCCACGAGATGGACAACCAGCCACGTGGCAGCCACACGACCCTCTCAGAAGTGAAATGCTGCTCGGGAGCTTCCAGCTCCAATTCTGTTGTATTCTGCTTCTGCGCCTATGCTTCTCTTTGGCTTTCCCAGCCTCCCTTTTACCACTTTTGCCACACAACCAAAGACCATCTATTAGATGTCCATGTCATTGCTGGGTATGTTTGAGTGCATGAAAAACTCCTGAAGGATATTGGTTTCTTTGAGAGGCTCACACACAACTTCACATGATATCTTGGAAATATCTGCTTTTTTAAGCTATATGGTAATGCACACTGTGCATCTGAGATTAGAATATGGCCCTAAGGAACAACACGCTCCTCTCTTTTTACAGCTGACAACGCATAGCTTATTTTTATGAGCTCCTCATTTTCAAGAGATTCAACTCCATTGTTTGACAATCACAATTTCAAGGCAAGTTGCCAAAGATGTCTCGACTTTGAGGGTTGCCATTTCTACCTTTGGGAGTGCAAGCATTCACTGGGTATGTCGACCCAGCCCATGTGCCCAAATGGGGGCTGAACGTTTCAAAACCAGCCAGAGAGGCCTCCAAGCCTTCCAACAAACAGCCTCAAAAATCTAGGGAAAGATGCACAATGAGAGGCTGCTCTCAGAAACCCTAAGAAGGGGGGGGGGGGGGTGTTCCTGTGGCCTCTGCTCGCTGCTTTGTNGGTCTGTTCCTGTGGCCTCTGCTCGCTGCTTTGTAACAACAGCCCATCACCCACCATCTCCTGCCCGCCACTAACATCCCATAGTGCTCCTGGCACCAGATCCAGCATCCACAGGTCCAAAGGGCAAGACTTTCTCAGGTGGGCTTTTGATCAACCCTTTAGGCTATCCTGCTCCTCCCTCTTCATTGTCCTTTCAACTCCTGTCCTTTCTTTTAAGCATCAGTATGTACATTTAAAAATATCTAGAGAGAGAAAAAAAAAAAACAGAGAAGGATGGGGAAATAAAGCATCTGTTTTCAGCTAACTTTATGGAATGTGAATAGTTGGTCAGTCCTCCAGGAATGGTTTGTACCTCACCTCAAAACAAAGTTTATACATCCATCTTCTCTCCAGCCCAATCCTCCTGTAGAAACATTGCCTTTAAACTGCATCACCAACACCTGTTCCCGAACATCATTTCAAAAGCAGAACAAATGTGGCAAAAATAGGGCAGTGTAAAGAAACTGTTCCAAACAGGCACAACATCAGCACACAGGGGAGCAGCCCGAGAGCCCCAAGACCATGTGGACTTGGACTGCCACGTACAATGTGCTTGTACAGGGTCTACCACTCTCCTGGCCTGATTCTGCCAAGTCTCTGGTCTGCCACAATAACAGCAGCAACGATAATGAATTAAGTTGTGCCTGCAGTAGATGTGGCTATTTCATTTTGGCAGCGCGAATGTTGCTAAGTGAAAGCACGTCTTTCTGAACTGCCTTGCTCATGGGAACCATTTAATCATTATAGAGCAATTATAGAGGTCTTTATTCAGTTGTTCCTTAAGTCCTCATTCAGGAAAACCTATTTCAATGGGAACTGTGCCTGAAAGAGACTCATCAAAACCTGACCAGGAAATGGCCAGTAAGAGTAACCTATTTCCAAGAGAGAAAAACTCATGCATTACATCCATAATGGGTAACTTCTTATGAATACACCTATTGAAGTGTGTTATATTCATTAAACTCCATTTGGAGAGGAAGGGTAACCTTCCAGTTAACACAATTTCTATGGGCTCGTGAGAGCTAGGTTGTGTTCCCAGGTTTGACATAGACTCCTCCTGTGACCACGGTCACACCACTTGGTAATTTTACCTGGATTTATCAAAATAGGTAACAAATCAGGACAGTAGTAAGCATCAGTTTAACTGTATTTGTGGACTGCAGGCCCTGGTTCCTCCTCTATAAAAACAGAACAGATCATTTCTATCTTTTTTTTTTTTCCTCCTTTCTGTTCACATTTTGAGGCAGGGCCAGTCTTTTATTTTGTGTATGCCCAGTGCATCGTACAACGTGTCTTTGATCAGGGCTGTGCTGTAACACAGAGCAATAATACTAATTGTTATCAATACAAGCAAACAGTGCTGTGCTTTTGTGGCAAATGTCCACTAGGAGCTTGACTGAGACCATCAACATTTCATTTGGGACTTAAGCCCCATTTGAACTTGTCTCCCAAAGCGGGAGTTTACAAACACGATTTAGTCCCTATTTGAGCAGTGCTTTGAAGATGTAAAGTACTAAATTGTGTATCTGTATGTATGAGACAGAGAGAGAATGTGTAATTTCATTCTGCATTCAGGGAACACAAGATTCCTTTTTTCCCTCTTTTTGGAAGGAAGTTTACTGCTGAGACTATTAGAGAAAATGCAAATGTGCAGGCTGTTTGTTAAGGCTCCAGGAGAGAAAGCACAGGCAGTTGTTACCACAAGTATTTCTAGGAAAACGGGAAATCTTTGTCTTTAAGTGTATTTATTTAGCTAAAGAAAGTTTGCACAGCTTGTGCAGAATGGTTCTAGAGGAAATTAAATTCTGGCTGTACCTCCGTATCATTCCTACACCTGCCCATTCTTCCAACCAGCTAGTGATGTCCCAGCCCACCAGCGCTTTTGCAGTGTTCACCAACATCAGAGATGAGCCCTTGTGCAATCACCAGTGTTTTGTTCACTCTCATTCAAGAAAGAGGCAACAACCGTATTTCTGCACTCGACAGATTGCCTGTTTTGTAGCAGAACCCACCAGGAAAGCTCCCAACAGCACATGCAGGGGGCACAAGGAATTTCAAAGTCCCACTGGAGGCTGTGTTTAATAGAAACTACTATTGCCTTTGAGGCAGGTTCAAGAAAAATAAAATTATATTGTGTGTTTATATAGACTGGTATAGACAGATGCATATTATTACTGCTTGTGCTCCAAGCTGGACACAGCATAAGCCAGGTTTGGTCCAGAAGCTGTGGAGCCACGTTAGCTTATTAGGGCTTATTAGGGCTTATTAACTTGGACACAGCCCCGTGCCAATGGGTCCACAGCTTCCAAACTGGAGCTAGCTTGCATTCAGCTAGGTGGGACATCAGTCATTGGTGCAGTCCCTGTGGCCACACTTTGTTGCACTTTTCTTCACTATTATCTTCACCTATGAAATCACTGCTCCATGAAACTGCTGCAATACAGGCAGGTGAAATTAGGTCTTGGAAATTGTAACCCAGGACTCCAAACATGAGCTAAACCAACACACACTTGGATGTCCTTAGGGAGAGGGAGGCTGCAAGATTTTTGGCCACAGATAGAAGCTTGGAGGAGAGGCAAAGGCTTTTGAAGAGAAGTCTGGGCAGGGAATATAAAAAGGAAATGTGCTGGAAGGGGGCATGGGAAGAGAGGTCTGGAAGATTTGGTAGGGAAAGGAGTTGGCCACAGAGCAGTACACTATGCCCCCTGGTAGTAGCTGCACTTTATGAAATATGGAAGATATGACTAAGCTGGAAGTTTAAAAAAAAAAATCTAATTGAAGAGATAAAGGCTTTAACTTTTTGTATGGGTTGCTGGCAAAAGAGGATCTGAGAATGGAAAATGTGCAAGAGAAACAGAAGAAGGGATATCTGCAGACATTGACAGTGATCTAGGAAACAGAAGAAATGAGCAGAGACAGAGGATGGTTTGGGCAACACGTTTTCCATGAAAGACACGCAAACTGTGGTCAACCAAACTGCTTAGCAAGTTAATGCAACTATAACAAATTTTGATGGAAAATACTTTCTAAATGAATTAGTTTGCTTCCTTAGTTTAAAACCAGTGTTTCCACTTCAAAATATACAACTATATTTCCATTTTATTCTAGAAAATTGAACTGAAAACATTAAAAAAAAAATCCTTCAAACCACAATGATATATAATGGCTAGGACTCAAAGACCTTTAATTCTACATAAGGAGATACTTTCCTCTGCTTGTTGAAATGCTGAAAAAAAAAAAACAAACAAAAAACAAACAAAAAAACAAACAAAAACAAAAACAACCCCCCCACAATTATAGGATCAAAAACATTTTTCCTGATTTTTAATTATCATCACTGACAACCCCCTGCCCCCAAATCTGAATTATCAAAAAGATTTATCAGTGATTTCCTTGGAAGCACAGCCATGAGCTGATATATTATTATTACAGCTCTTTTCCTTCCACAATCTAATCATCTGCTATTAATATATTCCCAGTGCTTGTTCCATAAAGATTCTGGAGTGCAGAGCCTCAGCAGGTTCAAGGCAACATGGCAGCACTGTTTTATGGTACCATGATAATTTTAATAAACCTGAAAGCCAGCTAACTCTTTTGTATGTTAACCTTCTGATGATAGGATGCAAGTCAGTACTGGCAAGAAGGATAAGCAAGTTCCCGTACTGCTCCCCACCCCACACGAGCATGCCAACAGCAGGACAAGAAGGCTGAGACATGATGTTGCATCATCAAGGCATTGCCCAACATATTATGGATGGAAGGGTCAGCTGGCTGTAGGCTTGGCTCTCCTGAAACATGGTGTTTTGCAGGAGGGTGGGGATTTTCTTACTTCACTTTTGGTTTTGCACCTTTAGCAGTTTGCATGTGCCCCACATACTAAGCATTCACTTCAAGGAAACATCCCGATGTTCCAATTTGTACTAAATATTTGCTAAACATCCTAAAAGAAAATGTTATTTGTATTTCAGCGACACCAAGAAAGCCAAGATGGAATCAGCATCGTGTTGTGCTACATCTCATGTAGTGCCAGAGGTGAACCCCAGTTCAGAGTCCCAACATACAGGATTAGAGAGAATGGGGGAAACTATAAGATTTTAAAAGTAATTTATACAGTCAACATTAGATTCCAGAGATACGTTTCATCTGCCTATATGGAAATGCCTGTGTCTAAGCTAATCACTCTGGCTTCTCACTAGGGCTACTGGAGATCTAGTCAAAGTAATCAGTGGAGCACAGGATACAATTCATTTTTTCTTAAAGTAGCTATCAAAAGCTGGTCAAATGAGCTGCAACCTAAGAACATCTTTGCTTCCCACCAGAACCACAGGGTGACTAGCACAGCTGTGCATGTCTGGGGTTACTGAAGTGAATCTAACCCAGCTCCCTTGTCTTTCTGTCCTGCTCCCTGTATATTAAGCTGTGTTGCCTCTATGGCATAGGCAGAAGAACTACATTCTTTTCACCCAGCAGTTTCCTACTACATTTCAAACAAGATCTTTCCCTCTCCAATCATCTTGAAAGTGAGAAAAGTGAATGTGCATGGAAACCCTTAATAGAAATCTGTAGGACCCCAGAAAAGTGTGTTGCATTTAGTCTCGTGTTAAGATTGTCAATATTTTGCTTCGGTTTGATTTTTTCCTGCTCATGCGTGCACACACTCAGCACCGGGAAGAAAGAAAAAAGAAAAGCTATCTTCAGTAATGTGATATGTTATCTTTCCAGCGATATTTTTCCCCTATCTGAATTTAAAATGAATCAGATCTGGACGCAGGAATACCACTTGCTGCTTTATGTGCATACATACTACGTTGCATGGGTTTCTATACAGGTTTTGTGTATGCGCATACATTATGAATAGATTAATAATGACTTTTTTGTTGTTTATGAAGTTTTAGTAGATAAAAAGGATAAATGTAGCGCTCATACACAGCAGTACACTAGGATTAAAATAAATGCATAGCTAAGAACCTACTTAATTAACTCATGTTAAGAAAATAAATTCTTTCAAACATCATTCAGAATTAAGACACATTCAGGCAGGTTTCTCGGAGACCAAAGTTGCAGATAGATGCCAAAAGGAACCGACAAAAATTTCCAGTGAGTTACCAACCTAACCTAATCTGTTTAACTGTGTTTGTAAATTCACGAGGCACCCAACTGCTTATCTAAATACCACACTTCCACGGATCAGGTCCTAAATTACAATGTGTGTGGCATATTCAAATACCAGACTTTGGTAACGATCAGGCCCTCTTCTTATTAACGTCTGCTCCTGCAGAGGAAGCTTCTGTTCAGAGGCACTGCATCCTCACAAATCTCAGTGGAAGCTCTGCATTTAGTAAAATCATCTTTTGTAGTAATTATATTTTCCAAGTGAAAGAAAAAGAAATCAGCAAACCTCCCAAAACAGCTTCTTTCATTATCCTTTAGCGAGCAGACTTACTCTGGTTAGATAAACCAATGAAATAAATGGATATTCACAATTACCAGTATGAACACAGAAATACTGTTCTGAAGAAGGGAGATAGATGAGGAAGAGCCTACTTATACATGGCTATTCAATTCCATTTATTCTGTATGGGACATACTGAATACATTGTAAAGCATGGAAGTGGGTTCATTTCAAATGCCAGCCAAACAAGAGCGATACATTTGGCGATAGATATCCATAGGCTTCCTTACAGACAACCACAGACTCAGAGATGAACATAATTTCTCAAACCTCATCTTGCTTCCAAACTCTTCTCCTCTTTGGGGACATAACCTTTCAAATAGGAGAGGCCAAATTGAATGGACCTAATAGCTAATGCTTTACCACAAAATACTTTTTCAATTTCAGAACCATCATACTATACAAAAGAGCTAAGAATGTGGGAGCACCCACTCACCTGACATGAAAACCATTGGCTTTTTCCACTGAGCAAAACCATAACATGGCAGGCAGAGCCACAGAAATAGCTCTTATTCATACACGGCTGCAGTCATGTTTTTCTTCTGGAATAATGTTTCAGTTTGCGACATATGCAGCAGGTCAAGTTTTCCCAGGTAGCTGGCAAATGCTAATGAAATATTCTCAGTAGTACTTCACAGCTAATTCATCATTTTTCTAAGATGGACCTAATGAAAAAACACTACTCAGGGCAATATCTCACACAATCAACATCACCCCAATGAAACTGCATTATTTAATTTTCTTTTTGTTATACCCCCGACTATTCAATCACTCCCAAACCACCACTTAACAAAGGCAATCCCAATAGGGTATTTACAGTCCAACAAAGTGCCATGAATATTTTTGGAGCACTTTGGTCACTTTGGAGGGACTTGAGAGAGATTATACTCTTTACTGCATGAAACCCACAGGAACTGCTTGATATGATACACGCTTTAGAAGGGGGCTGATGTCTTGGTGTGCAGGACTGAATATCTATTTTCCCATCTGATTAATATAAGGAACCCATGCCTACCTCATCCATCTACAGAGTCTCTCCCTCCAGTTCAGTTAGTGATAACCACAAAAATGCTAAACAGAACAAACAAGGATTTACCCTAAAGTAATCTGCAGGTGCCACATCAGCCAATCTTCCCTTCAGATACACATACAGAAAAGATAACACACAATATTTAGCAATCCATTTTTCTATTCTGTTTCATTACCACCTCAATGGAATACACACACACACACACACATATATGGAATGGAGTAGGGGCAGGAGGAAAGAAGATACAAGAAAATGGAACATTTCAGTCCCTATAGTCAAGCTCATTGCTGCACAACCGAAGAGGAAAGTAAATCCAAGAATTCGCAGAAATTCTGAGCTGAGATCAAAACTGGAACTTGTTTTCCTTCCCCGAAATATTGTTTGACTGAAGGGCATTGTAGTCTTCTACCTTCTGTATGTCCTTTAAAAAAAAAATTTGAACTGTGTAATGGGAACAGGTGCCAGTAATAAAGCCTAGAAACTCTATTTGTCCTGGTAAGAAATTGTCATCTCACTACATAAGCACAGCCTGGTACTGTTGATAAATATAAACAGCATTTTGATAAAGATAAATCATAAAGCAGTTCTTTGGTCTTCTAAAGAGACTGGGTATTGTGGACAGCTGTTTGGCTGCTGGAGCTACACTTAATGAGATTTATGCACAAAATTGTTTGCACATTTGAGTGATATATTTTACAATGGCACTGAAAACAATTGGGTGTTGTGGGATAAGTACCTTTTACAGTATATCAAGGTCAAACCTTTTACTTGATGTACTTAACTAACCATGTAAAATATTACATCAGCAAGCCTATGAGGCACTTAGAGATATATTCATATTTGCATAATGTCCTCTGTAAGTTAGTCTGCGGTCCTTAAGGGTGTTTAGAATAACTGCATGCAAGAATATACTTAATCCAATCTCATTTTAGCTTTTGCTCTTTTAAGATTTCAAAATTAATAAATCCTCCTGATACTCCAAATTACCATGAGCTTTTATAAGCATAACTTTGTAACTTTAACCCATTTATGAACATACCCTACAGGCATATGTACTAATGAATAAGAAATAACATTAGAAGTTTAAAGATGGTCTCTTTATGAAGTAATGTAAGAAAATCCTGTTAGCTGGATCAAGTACAAAAGTGTGATTTCTTAAAAATAGAAAATCCTTCACAAAATTACTTGTAATTACAATAACCAAAGGATAAAAAGTAAGAATAGTTTAAGTATTGTGCATTATTTAACTTGGTAAATGAAATATGTTTTATGTATATGTATGAAGCATGCAAATAGAAATCTGATCTAAAGTGTGCTTCCATGGCTACAGGATTTTAATTTATTTATTTTTCTGTTGTGCTTGATTGCTGTCAAGAATACTGACAGATAAAGGATTTCAAATTACCTTAAACACTCGGTGCTTCTTCAAATGAATTAAGCTCTTCTTCCATTTGCCTGGAAGACATCTGGGAGAGATGGGGAAATCTTCCTGGTCAAAGGTTCTCCCAGCATCCTGCAAGTTCTCCAGGATCCACAAACTAGGCAGCTTCTTTGGAGAATTAAGATGATGATAAAAGCTCATCACAATAAATTGGTTAACAACTGGAATTTCTCTGTCTGCTTGCCATGGGGTTAAAGCAGCAACCACTGTCTAGCCACCATCAGGAGTCTTTAGCAGCAATTGAGTGAAATATCCCAGTGGCCAAACCCTGCAGAAGTAGGGGAAGGGAAGGAGACTCAGTCCTGGACATTGATGCTGGTGGCTCACAGGGGGAAAAAAAAAAAAGAAAAAAAAGTCCACGTGGAAACCACACAAGTGGGAAATAAAGGTTTATTTTGCCCACCATTTATTTAATACATGCAGGAGGAAAAAAAAAAAGCAGAGCATCTCCTGCTTTTTTATTTCCCTCTTCCTGCTTCAAATTCAACATTAACTGTCCCCAAACTATAGGAACCTCCCCTTTTCCAGTTATTACTTATTATGATAATCCATTTTGTTCTGTCCCCAGATCAGCCTTAATCACTATTCTCCCTGCACAAAATAACTAAAAAAGGGATTTTATCTGGTATGAGCAGTCGGTGTGTATCATCAGAGCTGCTTTAGATCAATGGAGCTATGATACTAAGAAAAGCTGAACAGCTGGCCCTGAGACCTTAGTGTTCCCAATAGATTAACTCTGTTGATTTCCTAAGAGTGGCATTTCAGCATATCGAGAATGTATTGCTTTCAGAAGGAGGACAGGTGCAAGTCCCAGACGTCAAAGGAGTCACCCTTTTATTGTAAGGAAGCTGAAGTGTATTGACAGGTCTTACAACGAAAGCCATTTCATTCATCACATGTTGACTTTGGCAAGTTTTTGCCCTGCTCAGTGGAGCAAGAATAAAATAAATTTAAAGCAATGACAACCGAGATTTTGCCAGGTGGGTGTGCTATAGAGATGCTCTACTGCTCTTCCACTGGATGTCACTCTGACATTGAGCCGAATTCTAGACTTTCCGCAGACCAAAGTGGCTTTGTTTGGGGAATAATGCAAGAGCTGGTGGAGAGAAAAGCTAAGTGACTTCTTATTAAAGCAGCTTCAGATATCCAATAACTCTTTGAGAAGTGGGATCGTCCTTTGTCACAGGAATTGATGGGGCAAGACATCACATAAAGAATAATTCTTCAGCCTTAGCAAAACAAGGCTGGAAGGGGATAGATCTGCTCTCTGTAAGTAAATCTGAAGATTTAATGCCTAGAGGGAGAGACTACTGAAGCTAAAGGACAGTAGTGCACATGAGCATAAGAGAGTCTTGATCTTATTTAGACTGGAAATTAGAGGACAGTGTCAGCCTGTAGGATCAGAGGGGTGTGGAGCTGCCTGGCTAAGTGGACTAGCAGGACAGCTCTCCCCCTCCACCCAAGCAAACAAACCCCACCTAGGACTAAAACAGGCCTTGATCTGTTTATGAATGGCACTGTAGCATATCACTGCATTGGCTAGGAGGTGACCTAACGCAGCGACCCAGGAGATCTCCTCTTTCTTACATATCAGCAGCACCTTAGCTACCACTCACCTCTATGATGTACCAAGGCAAAGGATTTCGTACGGAGCCCAGCCCACAGCACAGAATAGCCAGAGATATTTCTGCCTCATGGCATTCTCCTGCCTCCCCTACGCTTGCTCTGTCACATTCACAAGAGGGGACAGTCAAACAGGACTACGAGAGCCAACCTGAACTGGGCAGGTTTTACAGCACCGTAGAAGAAATCAATGGGAACTGTATTTATCTCAGGTCATTAATATTTAGTCTAGACATGGGACTGGAAGTGAAGCAATACATCACATAATGCTACATTCGCTGGAGATGTTACCTGTAGCATCCCAGAAAATTCTTTAATAGAGACAAGCTTGTTTTTCTTTCAAAACCAGAAACTGCATCACATCATCTCCAGCCCTGAACGCTAATACTTTATTACTGACTGTTTGTACGCTGCATGGATGCAGCTAAGCAGGGGCCTGGACAGAGGGTGTAGCTGTGGCACGCTCAGCAGCTCAGACACCTTTTACCTGAGCTGCCATCTGAACACCGAAAGCACACAAGAACCTGGGCAACGATGATCGCTGCCAGCTGGCACTCGTACCTGAAAGCCCTTAACCACTTGGTGAAGCAGGCAGCAGGTGACACACGAAGGCCACCCAGGCAGAGGAAAGCTTCAGCCTACTCTGAAAGCATCTGTCACAACAAGCTGTGCAATGCCCAGCCTTCGGGGCAGGTCACAGGCCTGCAAAGACACCCACTCACTGCATAATAAAGCCGCACAGCCAGCCATGGAGCAAATAGCTCAGTAACACTCCACCACCAAATCCTAAAGAGTAGGGGAAGAAAATGACTGCCTTCTATGAAAAGAATTTTTATCTGATAGGTGTGGACAACTTGCAGAGGTAATTTCAGATCACTTCCCTTGGGAAGCCTCTGAGGTTCTCGCAGGTGATGGTTCAGGTGCTCTCCACACTCCTCATTTGTTCTTCCTCTCCCACATCTATCCAGCAGGCGGGATGATGCGATACCACCAAGCCCGAGCACACAGGGCACTTCAGGCCGCATGTGCTTTTCTTGTGCAAGACTGCACTGGACACTGGTGATGCTTCCCTGCAGCAGAAGCATCTGGATTCCCAAATCTCTGGCCTCTCAGTGGTGCTGCAGTGCATCCGCTCACCTGCTGGTGGTCCCCAACAGCACAAATGGCTAGTGCTCTTATGGCTGCTGCCCTGCACCCTGCTTGCAGAGGAATACCCAGTATGTCTTACCCCTGTTCTCCATCTACCCAGGCAGGCTACTGGAAAGACAACCAGCTAAATTGCTAACCTAGTAATGAAGAGAAACTCCTTCACAATGGAATTCACAACACCTCATTTAAGCAACAGTTAAAAGTCTACTCACCTAGACCATCTCTGTTGTTGTAGTCCACATTATCATCACCAAAAGTCTTCTCCTGCCTTCAGAACCAGCCTTTACCAAAATATGACAACAGCTGAAGAAACGGCAAGAGTTTGGATAAGCCTAAGTAGCTCTCACTAACCAAAGGTAGCTTACATTCCTGTACCAATAATATTTGTGCAAGGGAATAATTTAAAGGAGCACTGTCTCCTAACAACCGAGGAAAAACAAACAAACAAACTACTCCCCCTCCTGTGTGTGATCATGGATTCTCATCCAAGCATTAAGCAGGTCTTGCAAATGCCAGCCAAGATCAGGCATCTTCAGACTGTCACCACTAATATTAGAAAAAGACCAAACTGCAACACAGCAGGGCTTCTTGTTCTCATATGGATGGTTATATCTGGATGTTTACTAAGCCAAAAAAAAAAAAAAAAAAAAAAATTCAAAATGTAGCATTGATACAAATCTTGAGTTCAGACTGTATCTGCAACAAATTTAATAGAAAAGTATGGAAGATATAGAAACAGCTAAATATAGTGAGCATAATGAAATCCAAATTATAGCAATAGACTGCAAATGTTGACAGTGACTGAAGAAAGGCCAGCTAAGCATCTCTGGGAAGGCCACAGTACACGCATTCATCCTAGCAGACAACCAGAAGAAGAAAAAATTGAGCACTTATGAAAAATATAGAGGTCTACAAATTTTTACAAAGAACTACCAGCAAGCCCTTGGCAGGGAGAATGAGGGGAAGCTTTAACAGCAAGCAAAGATTTCTAGTGTCTGCAAAGCCAGGAATAAATATATTTTGTGATACAAAGATTATTCTTTATATCCAACAATATGAATTACTGTCCACAGAATGCACCTATTTGTGAGTGCGTAATAATTTTATGTAAACATTCAAGTGTCAAATGTACAGAGGAAAAGATGTCACTGAACCTTAGTCATATGACAAGTTTGAAGTGACTTTACCACCGTATTACTGAAATTATCAAGGAAAGAAGAGTCTGATGTTCCTAAATTTCTTAAAGGATGAATAATTTAATTTAATTCCCACACTGAATAACAGATTTACTTGTAAATGCTCAGACTTTCATTCTGCACTCAGGGTAAGCACTGTGGCTTTAGGGAAGAAACGCTGTATTTTCTTTTGTATACAACAGTAAGTTTGAGACAACCCTTCAACTGTAAATCTCAATTCCCCTCATTTACTGGGACATCATTGATGCATCCATAACAGCAGAAGGCAGAGATTTGAGAGTCTTGTAAAGGGTTTAGATGCACAAGTCCCATTAGACTCATGGGAACTGTTCCTGTAAATCTTTCAGGCAGCTCTAAAAAAATCTCGGTCTGAATTCCTCCTTTCTCTATTTGCATATTAAAAAAAAAAAAAAATAGGCAAAGCCCTGGAAAACAGAAGCATACAGAGAGGAGACTAAATTATAAGAGGTACTGCTGTTAGCAAAGCAAAATAAGAGAATTAACTTTGCACAGTAGCAAAGCTTAATAAAGGGCACTTAGAAGTGCCATCACATTTGTCCTGCACATGTAGTTGTCACACATGATATCAAGCAAGAAATGTTGCAATGCCATGTGTTACCTGGGAAAGTTAGCTACATACAGTGGTTGGCCAGAGACTAACATGCTTCTGAAAGAGTGCAAGTTACTGAACACTATGAGAAAGGTACGTTTAAATAGCTGAAGAAAGGAAAGAAATCCATCCCATTTCAATTAACTGGAAAGGCTGAATGGAAATATTTACTCCAAAATAGCACTATCAGCTTTAAGTCTGATTCTCCTTTAGGGGACAGAAAGTTTGATAAAAATGCAGCACCCTGGTGCCGATTATGATAAATGCTCATTGAAGACGTACTTTGGTGGCGATAAGGAGCTGCGTGACCTTGTGGAGACCCAGTGCTCAAAGGCACACACTTGCAGTGGCAGCAGCCGCACCTTCATACAGGAGCAGCCCTTCTGCAGAGAAAGCAAATAAAGAAACGAGCTCAGCTCTGACACAAAACATCTTTTAACTCAATTACTGTTTACAAACAGAGCCGTGCTCCTGTCTGGGGAAGCAGAGCCCAGATACTGTCAAACTGGATAAAGAAATGCAAAAGGAAAAGGGGAGGAAAAAAAAGCCTTTGCCCCAGCATCCCTCCTATTCCTAGCCCAGGTCATTCAGAGAAATGCGTCCAATCCCACCAGGAGTTGCAGCGAGGATTGGCCTCCCAAGAGGAGCAGGCAACATAAAAGTCTGGAATGTGCTCTGTTCTACACCCATCACGGCAAGGCATTTGAATATTGGATTTAGTGTTGTGCTTCCATAGATATAAAATTAGGCCGACAGAAGTCTGGATTCAGGCCCTTGCTCCATACTGCTAACTTGTAGAGAGCTGGTAGCCAAAAGCATTTGGAACGGTTGTCTCTCTCCAGATGCTGCCATTCATTTCTGTGGGAACAAGACCACTTACATCTAATTACAGTTTCTGCTCAAATTAACAGGACAGAAATGACAGCAAAAAAACTTCTCTGGACTAACTGGGAGACCTTTCGTCGGCATGGCTTATGAAATGGTTGACTTTAAATTATTTAAAAGTCGGTGTGTTTGAAAGTTCACATTTCAATTGCACAGTTTGTCTCATCAGCATATTAAAGCATCAGCAAAAGGGGGAGAAAAGGGGCAGTTTTAATAAAAAAAGAGCTCTCATTTGTGAAATATTTGTTGAACAACCATGCAGTCAACCACAGAACTCACATTATCATGGCATAAAACATTATATACAGATACATGTTTTCACCAAGTATTGCATATGAACTTAAACATCCACATGCAGTCTTACACATGCATATGTACCTGCATCTCACTTAATTGTGGAAATCACGTCTAATTTCACTTTGTAAAGTGAAGAGCACTTCACTTTACAGTAAAAAGGTAAGAAAGTTACATGGTCTGCAGTTTTCAGGTGAGATCAAGCCATCCGTGTACACCTCCCTCCCTTGCATTACACTCACCACCTGGATCACAGCAGTAGTTCATCAGATGCAGAATATGTCTGTCCTCCTGAGTTCATGGGAATTTTGTTATTGCTTTCAGCTGGACTATGTTACCATCATAGGTGTTGACTGGCATTGTTTAGACTGGTCCAGTCATGAAAAGGATGGAAAAGAGGAAAGTGCTATGAAATACCTTCCCTCTGTCTCATCAGGCAGCAGTCAGAGTGGTTATAGTCTCATAAGGGGTCCCCATGTCCTGCTGGTGAATCAACATCCTATTCAGGTTTCCTCCCAGCTGAACAGAAAATCTGCACATGAAAATCATTCTGTGGTATTACTTATTACTGATGTATTATTATGGTCCAACCTTGGATAGTTGTTTCTTTTAGATCTTCATGTGTGGTAGTTAAAATCATTCATAGTTTTCCAAAAAAGGTGCTTACATCAACATAGATAATAGCTTAATAGATTCAATTCAATTTCTGTCTTTTTTTTTTTTTTAAACATAAGATCATTGGCTAATGGGTTCTTTTGCAGTTCCATACTATCAATGCTACTGTATTCGGATATTACACGGATGTACAGGCACAGCTCTGGTCTAAATATGAAAGGGGGAGTACAAGTGCCGTACGGTGTAGAGAAGCGCACTGTCCTACTTACTGTTTAATCATTTCTAAGCTGCGAGTGAATCTACACCTGATACATGCAGATATATACAAGCAAACACTTACCAGCTCAGAATGAGCAAACTATAAACTTGAAAAGAAAATGAATGGACAAATAACCATGCACAGAAGTTGCTGCTAGATATGGGCCTTCTGTCTGATGTCACAGGTAAGCAAGGGCCAAATATGAGCAATGACTTAATGCTTTGCAGGATAATGGCAACCCATCTCAAGACTTATACCACCGTCAAAAAAATTAAAATGAGTTTGTAGCTGGCTTCCAACACACCAGCTCCTAGATTTTCAAAGCCATTTCTCCTCCAGATTTCACAACTGGGCACAGTTTTAAAGAACCTGGATCTAGGTCCAGCTCCTGACTTGTCACAAGGGGCAAAGCGAAATCTCAGTAACTGTCAGACACCCATTTTGTATGTGCCAGTTGTGAAGGCAGCTGATTATGCAGCAAGAATTTACAGACTGCAAGGCACAAAATTTGACTCTTCCTTCTGTTTTAGCAGCAGAGCCCTTAAGACACAGCAATCAAAGTGAGAGTCCTTTATGAGAAATATTGGACTTTTCCTTGCACTGGGCAGACTTGAGAAACCTTTCAAACCTGAACTGAACTAAAAAAGTGTAGGAAATACACAGTGTGGATCTAGACCAAATTCAGAGGGAAAGCATGAACTAATTTTAACTGTTGCCTTTCTTTAGAACTTAAGGCTCTCCATTTGCTCTTACTTAATTATTCCAAACACACAGACGTGGCGGTTGAGCACATTATGCCTGTTTAATAATGACTTTCAAACAAACACTGTAAAATCTATTAGACGTGCATAGAATTCCTCGCTAAGAGTCCAATCCAGTTTCCACTGAGGTCAGTACTGGGAGCTCAATGGCAGTTGTATTGGACCTTTAAGGTGAGATTTTCAAAAGCTTCCCAGTGACTCATAGTGTGTCTACACAGTTAGTTAAGCTTGCGTCTGAGCCTGATCCTTAACTCTCTAATCATCCGCACAGTTAACCCTCAATGCACTTCTAGCTTGATGCTTGAAGACCTTCAACAAGCATAGGGTAAAGAGAAGAACCAGGGCTTTTGGGGAACTGCAAGGGAACATGCGAGCTGCAGCACTTAACCAGAGCACATGAATATTGCCGCTAGAGCTAAAAGGCCATTTGTGTACTTAAAATTAAGGTATTTTCACCTGTTCTGCAGAATCTAATTTCTAGAATCTTCCAAAATTCCTGCTTTTCACAGAATACGTATCCCCGCTGATCTTCCAGGGAGGTTCAATGGAATAGGGAACCACAGAAGTACATTTGCATTTTTATTATTTTTTTTCCCAGACAAGTTAACATAGTTTTAGTTTCCTGAAATTAAACTAACGCTGGTAGTTGTAAGAGGAAAACAATATCTATGAACCAAGTAAAAGAGAAATGAAACTTTAATCAAACTGCTAAAAAAATCAAAGTTATTTTTAAGAGACTAGCTAAAATTTGACTTTTTTTCCTAGTAGAAAATCATAGTGTTGGAATTTGTATAACAAGGAATCCAGCAACTATCAATTTGTGATCAGCTTGCACTGTCTTAGTCCCTCTCAGAAGAGATTTTCTTTCTAGCCAGATATTAGGGATATTGTCACTTGGTTCCAAGGATAAATTCCTGGAACAACAGCCACTAAGTTGACAGATTTAAAGCTTTATCTAGAGGGAACATGGTAGGGAATGTGCTACAGAACAGATTTTTCATTTGAGACTCATTCCAAGAGCTGCAGAACTACAAGTTTCCAAAATGTAGGACAGACCTCCTCAGGTTATTGCCTTTCAAACAACATATCTGTATAGCCAACAATTAAAAATTCACAAGAACATCTTGTCATACAGCTCAACATTCAACTTGCTTTCCAGTCTCCAAATCTAATCTTACCTTGAGCATTCCTTATCTCAGGAGGAAGGTAGTCTCACAGTTAAGACAGGACTAGGCTGCAAAGCCACAAGCGTTCAAGTCCCAGTCCTGATTCTGAGTTTTGAAGAACTTGTTTAATTCCTCCAATATGCAGTTTACCATCTGTAAAATGGGGATAACAGCACTTACTTCTGGTTATCTGTTCAGTCCTCCAGATCCTGGAGTTATTAGGAAACAGCCTGTTACCATATATATTTACTTTTTGTTTTGTGGAACAGGACATCACATGCCATTGGAAACTTTAAGCAATGTAGCAATATTAATGAAAGCTAATGAAGCAATGAAATAAACTGCCAAGAGATATTGTGGTCTATGCAGCTTTTAAGGCTAGGTTAGACAAAAAGCTTCCCAGAATGTTTTAAACAAAATTGATCCTATCTTGGAAAACACGGTCCAGCTACATCATTGCTTCTCAGTATTGTTCACCACTTAAGAACCCTTTCTTCTCGTGCTCTGGTGTGACACTCCAGGGTCTGAAGGGATTTCACCTCTAACTTAATTGTTCAGTGTACAAACACCAGGAAGGCATCACTGAAGAAGGAAAAAAAAAAAAAAAATTGTGACTCTTACCCCAACTAAAGTCAACCTGTAATTCAACCCAAAGTTGCTGGGCCTGAAAAGTAGCTTCAGAATGAAATTCTCTGGGTAATGTAGGCCAGACGTCGGGACAGATGATCATAGTAGGTTCTGCTAGTCTTGCAAAAAAATGGCTAATCCACTGTGACCAACTGTTAGCCTGGGCTCATGAGCAATTAGTGATTTCTTATTTTATCAACACACGAGCCACGCAAGGAGTAGCTATAGGGAAGCCTTCACAAAATTCTAAGGAGCAAATATTTTCCCAAATATTAGAGACCATTTGGAGATTTTCTGCGTATCAGAAGATGGTACATGTTTTGAACAATACAGTCTGCAAATTGTTCATCCCGTTCCACTAAGCCTACTAAATCATCTGGAGGTGTCCCAGTTAAGCAGAACAACAATCCCTATTAAGTGGCACTCATTGCCACTAAGCACCATTGGACTTACATGATTTCCCTTGTAGATGTCTGGATTAAGTGGTTTTGCCAACTAAGCACCTCCTTTTTCTGATTCAGCGGAGCATACTGAATCGTACGTATTTTACTGCTTTATATATTTCAAATAGCATGAAAACTGGCTGGTTTTGTGGAAATTAAAATGCAGTTTATCTGTTGCACAAGTTTTCAATACACGTGAGCTCCCAATGCATGTGGAATACATTTCATCCCATCTATATATACAGTCCTGCATTATGTATATAGCGGTTTTCAGAGAGCAGCGAACAGCCTTCCCATGCACTTACCCTGGTCTGATAACATTCTTATGAAACAGAAATCATATGCTGAATGTTGGAATAATGTCAGCACATAAAGGAAAGGAAAATAAATAAATAAAGAAAACCCAAATCCAGGCACCTTGAAGCAAAGCTCAGAGAAACTGTATGTCTCAATGGAAAATCCTAAGGCTGGTGAATTTGGCCGCTTTCAGAGCGTAGTTCAGCGAGTAATGCCTCTTTCTTTGGACACTCAAAGCTCTAGAGTCACATCTGTTTGTGCTGCCGTGAGATTGGCACACCGCTCCTGCTGATGAAAGCTGAAGCGATGGTGCCAACCTACAGGGAAAAGCATGGCTTTCAGGATTTTCCTTTCTTTCCTTTTGCTGCAAGTATTCTAATACAGTGCCAAGGCAGCAGAAGAGGTGAGCACACACAAGTTTTCTTTGGAGGACAAGGGGAACGGAAGGAGGAGGGTGTGAGGAGGAGGGGGGAAAGGTGCAGCTTTCAGATGAGATGCCTTGTCATAGATTTCTTTCTTTTTTGATGATAACAGAACAGGTCACCAATGATCTGGACCTCCAAAGGCAACAGAAGGGTTGCCATTAACTTCTACAGAAGCAGCTTTAGTCCCTATGCCTCTGCATGACAAGCGCACGCATCCCCCACCTTTGAATGTGAACGTACCTGATATTCAGAAGGTATTCTTTAAAAACTGCTTCCTTTCCAGGAGAGGCAGAACAAGCCCTCATAGGTTTGCAGACTCTCACATTTGACCCAGTGAAGCATTTAGGCACCGATGAATCATGGGCTGCAAACCCTAACATTCAGGCAACTGGTCCCAAGAGCCCATACAGCTTTGTGGTGCATGCCTAGGTTCCCTCATCAATGGATGGGGAGAGCTAGAGGCCTCCAAGTTTGGCTGACAAGTGTCTTTTGCAGCTCTTGCTTAGAACAGTAACCCTGTCACCTTTCTTCAGCATGGTTCAAATAACTCGCACTTCCATCTTTCTCCATCCTTTCCTCAGAGCAGTCAAGGAACAATATCCACATCTACAGCCGGAGAGATACAGACTAGGTCCAAGATGCTACCTCCACCCAGGATAGCAGGGATGGGCCAGAGACATGCATTTCATGTAGGCTCAGATTAGCAGGAAATGATGCTACATCCCACAGACTGAGTATCAAAATAGGGCTCACCCAGGAACAAACGTGAGACCCAAGGCTCTACTCATCTGACAGAGCAAAGGCTGCAAATTTTTTGAAACCCAGGTTTCTGATATGGTTCCCTAAGCATCAAGTGGAAAGCAGGGCCAGGAAAACAATACACACCATACCTCTTAAAACAGAAGGAAAATAGTACGTGATTCATGAGGCCAGATCTTGAAGGTTTTCAGTGCCTTCAGTGGGGAAGACAGAGACAGAATTTGGGGTTAGAGCAGGACTGAGATTTCAGCTAGCCTCATTCTCATGTCTTGTAAAACACCTGAGAATAATTAAATCTGTTCTTTTTCATTAATTAGCCTTGTGTCTCATTAGAGTATTTCATTGCCATGTCTTTATTTGTATGATTACATCTCCTCCACACCTTTGCTTCCCTTGTTCACCTAATCTTAACATCTCTCTTCTTCCCTTAAAGCTCTTTATTTTAGTGCTTTGATGTTGTATTGGCTTCGCCCACAACCTCTTTTTTTTTTTTTTTTAAAGAAAAACAAAGAAAGAAAATCTATACACAAAACAGAAGAGTCAACTACATCTTGACAAATCAAGGTTTTAAAAAGACAGGAAAAGCAGATTTAAAGATGAAAGCTCATCCTTAACCCAGCTTCTTTTTTCAGAGACCTTAATATGATCTCTTTATGTAACTGTTTGCCAATTAATTCAAAATATAATGCAAGCTGCAATTTCTCAGAGACATGCATTCATTAGGTTTGTGGAGAGTATATAGTTTTCAGATGTTGATTGATTTTTAAATCTCATTGAAATATACAGAGCAAGACTTCTTTTAAAGACATCAATTATCCAAACAACCACTGTTTAAACCTACAAATTCATAAGAAGCGGACGTTTTTCACATGGGTGGAAAACAGAGTTTCCCTAGAAGGCTGAATAACATCATTTAATCTTAGAGCAGTGACAAGCTATGACCTACATATGGAGAAAACAACAGTTCATCATCACAGAGTTTGCCTTTCTCAACACATTACCAAAGCTCAAAAGCAAGGGCCAAGTTTCAGGCTACAAGAAATCAGATTCCCGAGTACACAATACTATATAATTTGCAAAAGTCCTTCCAAGCACTTCTTGAAGTTTGTTATCACTTCCATCCTCTTGAAGATGCCCTTGCATTGTACCTGTGGTATTAGGACACACGGTTTTACAGGGTGACACATATCTAAAACCAGCCCCAATAAAAATAGGTATATGAAAGTTCTTTCCCACCAATTTTGTTTCAGAAATACAGTTTAAACTGAATAGAGATAATTGCAGGGACAGAAGTTTCAAAGACGCTGTTTGAAAGGCCTTTCAGATTTCATATACAAATAGTGCTACTGCCCCAAAGTTGTTCAGCTGATCCTTCATACCATACCTCACTGGCATATTCTGACTTACAAGGAAAGATAAATAAGCCATAAGCTGTGGGATATGGCATTAAGGTTTACTGGTATGTGTTTCAGATACCCAGAGTATTCATTAAAAAGGAAAGGGTTTAATAGAGCTCAACAGATTTAATTTTCAAGGATTCCTGAGTGGAATCAGAAGTCCAAACCCCCATTGCTTTTCAGATCTTTCCACCACTGACTTACTGAAAGTGCTTTGAGAAGTCTCTGCCCTGCTTTGCCTCCAGCTGCAGCATTGTTATTAAGCCATGACACTGCAGCAATACGCTGCAGAGGCAGTCTGTTTGAGATCCCATCTAAAATGGAGTGACTGCCTGAAAAATGACAGATATCTAAATCCTGATGTAAACCAAAGTATTCCCTGCATTTTTCACATGTAAATGGCCTGAAGCATCAAGCAGGACACCATCCTATGGTGTCGCACTTAACATGACCGGATAGGATGATGGCCAGAATCTCTCAGAGATGTATTACAGTACACATCAATTAGCTGCCAGGTGAGCTCTCCTCAGCAAGCTTTGTGTTCATTTCCCTTTCCTGGTATTTGAAAAATTCCTGCCCAGATATTTTTTGTTACATCAATTAAATGTATTAGTGCTACACAGCTGCCATGCGTGTATAGAATACCAAAGCTAAAATAAACTGCTAGTTGAGCATTAACACTCACAGAACTTGGTTGGAAACCATATCAGCTGTGCATGAAAGCAGGCAATCTTCAGCGCCTAGCATGTTCTTCAAATACAACATAATACAGGCCTTATGTTAGAAAGGGTACAATAATACGTATGCAGACAGCACCGAGTATGGTAGGATCAAAGTTCATATGCCACTAGTTCTTAGGTGAAATAGGCCAGGTAGAAAATGAAAAATAAGCTGAGAAGCAGATTGACAGTGGTGGGGTGGGGTGGAATTACAAATAAAAAGCAGAAGGAAAGCATGTTGCTATCAGGTGAAGCGGTCAACTTCTGGCCATCCAGAAGAGAACAGAAGCAGAAGAGAAAGTCTGTTACCAGATGCATGGAAGCCAGGCACGAGACAGAAGTCCTGGACTGTGGCACAGGCACTCTCTCCCCTTGAGCCTGGAGAGGTCCAGAGGTAATCATACATCTTAGCTGCACTCCCTTATAGAAGAGGATCAAATTCCAGGGGGAAAAAATATATATTTTATACACACACACACACACACATATATATATATACATACATATATATACATATATATATAAAAAAATAAAAACTGCAGTTGGGTATGCTCTGACCAAGTCTCCTTGCTCCTTTGGCCACTCTGTTCTTACCCCAGAACCTCAGTGTGGATGGCAAGCAGCTATTCCACAGGCACCCACAACTTGGATCTTATTTCCCAGTAAGAGACCTCTCAGAATTTTTCTCTCCCAACACGTAACCTCTCACCAGCTGGCTCAGAGGACCAGGAAAGGCCGAGTGCTCAGCTGCAACCCTGCAATATGCCTCCCTGGGGGAGAGTGCAAGATGCTGTGGGGGCACAGGACCCAAGCCGCAGCACAGCACTGTGGCCTGTCTCATGCTCCAAGACCCTTCTCTCACAACAGCTACAGATGGCAGCCAAGGTAGGAGAGCAGGACGGAGTGACAGCACTGTGCTGCAAGTGTACAAGATACTGGCTGTCAATTTCTGAGAGCAAGAGCCTCACGTTCAATGCATGAGACCAGAAAGGTAGTGGGGAGGTGCTCTTAACATGGGAACAAACAGAGGCCAGAACAGTGCCTTAAGCCTGGTTCAGAGAGAGCCCAATGGTGTTCCAAAATCTGTTGCCATTAGAAGTTAGGTAAATAGATGTAACAAGTTAACAATATAGATGCATTCCTCAAGAGTCCCAGATAATCAGGATCCTGGTCCTGACTTTTTTGCTCAGACAAAACTACTGAAGAGAGAAATTTCCTTTGCGACAGAGCATGCTGGAAGCATGCCCAGGCCCACCACGGCTCCATCCCAGTAGTTCAGCGTGGAGCCCCCAGTGCTATTCACAATCAAGAGTGAATTCTATAGCCCCCTGCTTTCTCCTGCCCCGCTGGCAGCCAAATTCCAATGCTGGCATTATGCAAATCGAGCTCAGTCCCCCTGTCCCCACTCCCTAGCCCTGTGCAATATTTTATTGAGCTATTGTTTCTCTAAGACAGTACAGAAAACATCACATATTGTCCTCCCCCACTGACAGTCTCAAGCCACAAAGGAAAATATTTCTGCCTTTAGAGATGAGTTTTGCAAGCACACAGCGCGTGCTTATGCCCCATTCACGGTAGCATACTCTCATGACGTATGGTGCACCAAACTACAATCAAGTGCAGCCTATTTTCTCAGCTACTGTTACCCTAGGCACTGTCCCAGCAGTGGGCTCCCCCCTCAGCCAGCTGACAATCAGCTTCTGCAGCATCCAAGGTGCAAAACTATGCACCCAACATCATCCACTAATTGGCCCATTGCAGCTTACACACAGCTGTACTCCCTGCAGACTGGGCTGTGTAACTGGGCGTATATCCTACAGCACCGGGCTCTGCTGGGATCCTCCGCTGACTCAAGGAGCCAGCGTGCACGTCCAAAGCAATTACAGAAGCATGCCTCGTTGAGGCAGTTCACTGGTGTAGCAACATTTTATTTCTCCCACCTGACAAAATAAAAAGCAGGAGAGAATTATTTGTCAACTCAATCCCTGTGTTAATCTAGTTGCAAGTATAATGTGATTTCCCTCCTGCCCCAGTAGTAGGTATTGCAACACCTTACATATGGATCATTTTAATCTAATATAATCTGGCTGGCTAGAAAGAAGGTTTCCCTCCACCACAGCTGCTTGTGATTAATGCTAAATATACATGCCAAGCTTCAATCAGCAAGAATGTGCATCTTAGCTAGCCTGTATTTGGGAAATCAACAGTAAAACCTACAAAATGCAGAAGATACTGCAAAGCTTTACACGCTTAAGTCACACCAGCTTTTTCAAACGCATCCTTTATTTGCCATTTCTAATGTATCATTATCTTTTACGTTTTTTTCTTTAAGCAAAATGGATTTAAAAGCTGCTGATCACAGAAGATAAGTGTCACCTCACCTTTACATGGGTAAATGCTCATTAACTATTTTGTCCTCTCGTTTTACATTCACTTACTGCAAACTCCAGCAAGAAAAGCATTTCTGTTGAAACTAAGATCAAGCATATATGTTATAATAAAAAAACATAAAGCCAATAAATGATAGCTTTTTTCATCATTATTAAATACAAATATGTATTCTTATTTTACTATAATTATCAAACTAGGATTAATATAATCTTGTATATTGCTTCCCTTCACGGTGAATTAAATTATGTAAAAAGTCTCCCACTAGTATTCTTACCCAGCAAGAAACATTTTAATTGTAAATTCGCCTTTTGGAGTCTTTAAATTACACACACAGGCACATTAGAAAAGGCGAGTACTATGGATACTGTGTATCCACTAATCTGTAAATAGACTCCCAGTCCAGAACTCATCTCTGAAATGTGGCATCAATTGCACAGGCTCCCATTTAGTTTTAGTTGCATAAAGCCATACTAGATACGCAAATAACATCAAACTTGCCGGATTAGAAAGGGGCACCTCATACTCTAAATCATGATTCTCAATCATCACCCAGGATTAAGGGATATAGTTTAAAAACCTAAAAGCAAGCACTTCCTTTTAACTTCTGCCTACTGTGCATTTTGGATTAGCGCCCAGAAATAGTATTACTTGAAGCAAGACTGCCTCCCTTCTACCATCTCAGGGAAGTGCATCTTTACCATCTGCTAACCTCTGTCTGGGGGGAGAAAAAAAAAAAAAAAAAAAAAAAAAGTGTCAGCAAAGCATACAATTTAGATTTGAGATCTACTGCTGACTGCGATTATATTTATAACTCGCTTTTCACAGAAAAATGGGGGGTTATTTTTGGCTTAATAAGTGCTTTCTGAACACAGTCACCATTCTTATCACAAAGATGTAAGGCAGTTAAAAACCAAAGCAGCTACCCTATTCTTATATAAAACTGGCAGCCTTCCTGAATCACTGCCTCTCACTTAAAGGGTTTTGAGAGAATTACTTGGAAGGTATTTCATTGTACTCCTAAAAACTGAGCAGCATCCCCTGGATAACTCCACCTGTTCTTCTACACACAAGACAGTAAACAGCCTTCCTATTTTGTCCCCTGCCCCTCCCTCTGCCACTGTTCTATGTTCTCTGGTTGTCTACAAGACAATTCTGCAAAGCTAGAGTCGCCACTTCTGAAGTCTCTCCTTCCCTGTCAAAAAAGTCCTTGCAAGGGGGAGATTGGTCAAGAAAAGCTGGTGTTACATGTGTATGACAGTTCAGTGAACTAAGCTCAGGGTTGGAGCATAAACTGGGAACAGTGGCTGGACAGTGCTCCGCTTTGTCCTTAACTCATCGCTTAATACCTGATTTTCCAGGCAAACAGGTATGTGGTTATCCATATTTGATGTAAAATTCAGGTATTTCTTGAGCATTTAATTGTGCTTAACGACTGTCATGCCAATTTACATACCTGCACACTCAAGTTATATGGAGAGATGGACATAGATAAACACGAGTGAGATCAATGTGGCTAAATGCATGCAGAAAAGAAGGTACAGAAGGAACTGGGTAGAGAAGGCAGCTGTCTACACAAATGAGGACCCGTTCACTTTGTCTGAACGTGTCTCCACCTGTGGCTCTGTGCCACCAGTCTGCCACATACATCCCATCATTCACATCCATCCTGGTGGACGTAGCTAATGCTTGCAGAGCACTAAGGTATGCCACATTATGGCACAAACTCATTAAAGTTATTCAGGCATGTCAAGCCCCTTAAAAAAATGGGATTTAAACATCCAGATACTTTGGTGGATCTAAGTTTCTAAAATGGATGCTGAGGTGTTGAGTCTACTCAGCTTTCCATTGTGGATACTCCAATGTCCTAGGAAGTGATCCTTCACAAGCAAAGTTTTCCTCCTTCATCTGTTCACGAGGGTGCGTCTCTTCTCTCTGTAACATTTCTAAACATATGGGATGTGATGTAGTCAAGTTATAAGGAAGAAAAGGACAAACTAAAAGAGAATAGAGTATCATCACTGCTATCTTATTCTACAAAAATATGATTAAATCAATTTCCACAGATAATCAAAACCTAAATTTTTGCTGTATCTTTATAATTAAGATGCTCACCAGAAACTGGGGGCAAGGGTCATATTCTCTGCTGGTGTAAACTGACTTCATCTGCACTTTCACAATCTAAATGAGTCAGTGATCTTGCCCATAAGGTACAGTTTATGACTGTATACTGATTAAAGAAAATATACACTGGTTCTTTAATCAAGAAAGGGAAAAAACTCAGCTAAGGCTAATCTTATCAACATATAACCTTTTAATCAGATTATTGAAACAACATGTTAATTTATGAAAAGTTCAGCATTCTATTAAATTGCAAACAACGTAGTGAATTGCAACCCAACAGGCTGCTTCATTGAATTCATGCAGCCACTCCTGGCAAAGGCATTCCAAATTTGAACTTAATTAATATTCCTACTCCTGGTTTCCATAGTTTCTTTTTAAACATGAGTACCAGCAGAAACTGGCAGCAACTTTACCCATATTCTCAATAATAACCCCCCTCTGACTGTCAATATGTATGAAAGGAAAAATTTTTTGCATACCCCAAACAGCCTGTCATTTTCCTGTCTTTTGTCAAAAATATGTTGGCAACTTTTTCCCCTTTTTTTTTTTGCTTACACAGCTTAAGATGCTTAACTGTTTCTCTGCTTGGTTTACAAGTAAGGCACCTTCCCTATTTTGTATACTGTAAAAGGAAATTAGTAGCCATGCTCCTACAGCTTCAGATGAGGGCCACACTGCACTTATTTGATCCTGTAACAAATTTCATAGAGATATGGAAAAAAAAAATGCTTCCTGTTAAGAATCAGGAACTTACATGGCTAAAATGCTTGAGAAAGTGTTTCATAATTTCCTCCCTTGTCTAGGAACTTCAAAAATGGCTAGTTTCCTTCTTAAACCAAGGACCTATTCCTCTAAATATGCTTTAAATCAATTCTTCTATTCATATATAACAGGGGACTACCTTTCACTCAAGCAATACCTGAGCTAGCCTGAATACCAGTAACACAGACCAATGAAGTCTCTCTCATTCACCACCTGGACAGAAAGCTGGAGAGAAGCACAGAAAACAGGATTGCACTTGAGCAGGCAGAAAGAAGACAGGTATTGCACTTGATTGCCTGAATTCAATACTGACCCTGCTTTAAAAGTAGGAAGTTGGACCAGATGACTTTCTGAGGTCCCTGTCAACCTGAATTACCCTGTATCTACGATATACCTAGGAATACAAACCGTGAGACCTACACCTGCCATGCAGCTAAGTACAGCCGTAGCCAAAGTGGCCATTTGAAAGTTTAGACTACAGGGGGGAGGAAAAAAAAAGATTAAGCTCACCCATAACAAACTGGCACAGCAAGCCTATGGCGTACTCTTAAGAGGTACAGAAAACATATGGATTCAATGAACCAACTATCAAACATTAAAACATGAAGCGCAACAAGGGTTGGGCTGGACAGGAGCCATATTTCATTCCATCAGTGCTGACATCAATCACAATTTCCAAGATTTTGCGGAAGAAGCCTGCCTTCAGGGTACCAAAGTGCAAAAAAGTGATCTTTCAACCTATCATTCCAAATTCTTTGGTTTTGTTAAGTTGAATCAACTAGGCTGTGTTAGCAGTTGCCTCTTGTGTTGCCAGACGGGGAAGCTCAAAGCCACCTGTGCATCAGGAGGGGACAAGATGACAAGCAACTGCTTGACTGATGAAGATCCTATTCTTGGAATAGTTCCTGTCTATTCTGCCAAATATGCCTTGGCTGAAGAGTGTGTGGTGGCTTGGGAGGAGGGATGAAGAAGGGGAAGGGAGTGCTGAGGAGCAAAACTGTCTCCAGGTAAAGTAGGCCCAAGGCAGAGTCAAAAGAGAAAAGCAAGTCAGATGGAAGCACCCTAGGACAGACTGGACATCTGAGAGGATGTCCAACCAAACCCAGGATTTTCCTCAGAGGGAGATAAATAATTTCTCCTTGATGTGGGTGGTATCCTTCCTTTATCTTCTAGCTTTATGAACTCTCAAAGCCCTAATCTGAGGGAATTAGTTCAAAAAAAATTTAGATCAGGAAGCTCTCCTGCAGCTANAAAAAAAAAAAAGGTTTTGCAATTCACTGTTCATAACATAGAAAAGAGCAAGTATGATGGCTAGAAATCCCATTTCCTGCTGCACAGGGAAAAAATTCTCTAATTCTTCAGCTTCACTGGGAAGCACAGCACCATTTCTATTCCTATTACAACCTGACAAGCATTTGCCAAAAGAAGGATCCAAGAAAACAAGAGGGGAACAGTAGTGAGGACATACGAGGGCAGCTCCTAAACAGAGCCCTGCAGGAAGCAGACAGACACAAGGTGCACCCCAACAGACTGCCAGAGTAGCTCTAAAATACAAAAAAGCCTGAGAAGTCACTCAGACCAGGACCAGCACTGCAGAATTCCACCTATGAAGGAGAGTTATTTGTGTTCATTGTGGAAGAAGAGATCCAGAAAATAAACTTTCAAGGACAATGGAAGAAAGTCTGTTTCTAAGAGGAGACAGTGACGGAACAGACGGGTGGCATCTGTAGATTGTCTAACTTGCATCGTACCTCATTGCACAGTCTTAGACAAATGCACAATCACCAGTCGACCAAACGGTCAGACAGCAGCTGTCACTCAAGCAGGCAGAGCTGGGATCCAAGGGGGAGCAAAATCAGAGGGCCTCTTCCTCTCTGCCAAGGACCAGCAGGTGTGGAAGCAGAGAGATGCCAAGCAGAAGGGAACCAAGCTAGAAGAAAACTCATTTTGTTTGAAGTTAGCCAGTGTCAGATTAAACAAATCAAAGACTTGTTTAGAGTAAAGCAAAGAGGAATAAAGGAAGTGTTTTTCAGATTTCAGTCCAAGCCTTTTGTCCAGTTTAACCTCTTTTCTCATGTTCCTCCATTTGCTCATTTTCTTCATCAGTCACAACAGAACGGCCACTCCAGAAAAAAACTCATCCGTTGGCTTTCAGATCACCAAAGAGACCGAGATCAAAGCAACCTGGGAAGCACAGTTTTCATGCCTGCATCACCATGTACACTAATGTGTCTTTTCACACAGCATTGTCACTGGGAGATAAATCCATAAGAAACGTCGTGCCATAGCAGCCAGAGCTACTGTTCAGCCTTCATAAATACAACTATTGAACACTGAAAGGCAGTGTTTGCCTGCTATTAAATTCTCGGTTCTCTAGTCTATCAGCAGACTTTCAAGTGAAAGAAAACCAGCTCTAGATTCTTCCATTTTCAAGAGGAAAATGAAATCCAGTGGGCCAGGCAATCTGAAAGGAATGAATTCATTACAGACAGTCTTCATGGATCAAAATAACAAGTATCAGTAGGCTTTCTTGGCCTCTTCAAGTAATTGAAGCAACCTTACCCCTTAGGCATCTCATCTGAGCTGATCTAAACAAGTTTCTTGCTGCCTGTATAACTGATGAAGCAGCTGAGACCTGGCTGATATTGCTGTTGATTTCTGCCCTCACAACATGACTGAACAGTTGAATAATTTTCTGCCTTCTCTTTTTAAGATAGGCCCCTAACGTTTCTAAATGGACCATTTTTACATTAAACAAAACACAAAACTGCCAACCTTCCTGTATGTTACCTCATACGGTGGGTCTGAATCGAGAACACCAACATGGATAGAATTACAAGTTGCACAAAGAATAGCTTGAGTTTTCTCAACATGTGTGGTATATTAAATGGGAAACAAACTACATTTTGGATTATATCACTACTGTATAAGGCATTCTCCCTCTGGTGGTCTGATCTGAGGGTACATTCTGAAGCATTGTCCTAGAGGGAAACTGACAGCTCTTTCCCACCCTTCCCCTTCCCCGTTCACACAACCTGCAACATTACTCTTACAGGATTGTTATTTATCAAGACCAAATAAAGTAAATTCTTTTAAAGCAGAGTGCCTCTGTGGTGTAAAGACTTCAAAGGGATCTTTGCCCATCTTTGTAGGGACTACCACCTACTGCACCTAGGATTTGTGTCTTTTTGTCCCCCAAGAGCCACTTTCACCTACTTTTCCATTTTCAGAAACAAGGCATTTGTTGTTGCTAACAGAAACACCACCTTAGCACCTAACCCACCAACAAATTAAGTGCTATCAGCTAAACATGCTCCACTGTCTTCTCCAAGTTACACACCAGTCATGGTAGGTTTTAATTTGATTAGCGATTGGACTAAAAGCAGCTAAATAAAAATTATAATGCCCAAGAGCCACTTAGACTTGTTCAGACACTTTAAATACCAAATCCCTTCAGCAATATAACATTATCTTTACAGACAAAACTCAGTTTAAAAGTACAAATCTAATTGATCTCAAGTGCATTGGAATTACTATATTTAGGCATTGGATTAATGTACTACAGAAAGCCTCATGCTATGTAAGCAACAAAACTAATTGTGAAGAGACAAACGTATGTAACTAACATGCTTATGGACTTGCAAAAATTTGTATTTTCATTAAAGCTGGCAAAGTTACAGCTGCTCACACCAGCAGAGAATTTTGCATAGTGCCCTATATTTTGAGTGAACATAAGCTGACTATTTCTGGTCTCCTTCAGAAGGCCTGGACTTCACGCCCTGCCTCAAAATTACTATTTAGGCTTTCACCATTGCAGGGGAGGGAAAAAAACAAAAAAAGGTAAATTAAAAAAGAGCAAGTTATTGCTCAACAGCTAAGAAAGACTTTCTTTTCTTTAGCCTCAACTGGGGGTTCAGTGTATGCAGGCATTTATGGCAGATGCTTAGACACCACAGAAGGATCCCTCATCCCCTTTAAAGAAGAATAAACAAGTTACCTAGACAAGAGGACAGAGCAATCCACTCCACAGCCACTTCTGGTTGAATGTATATATCAGCATGTACTTTAAAAAAGACACAAAAATAGAGAGTAACTAATCTGATTGAACATCAACTTGTGTCTGGCTGGACAGGGAAGTCATTTTAGTGTCTTCAGACAGATGTATAGATTCTGGCTGCTTTGAACTCTGTTGTTGCATACATCTCCCAGTTGCCCACCTGCAGACAGACATCCCTGGGAGGGAAAAGTAACTAAGTCCATTTTTTCCTGAATATGACACCTTCCACAGGTCTGCACGTCACTAGAACACATCTCAGATCAAAGCCACTGTCAAGAAACACTTGCAGACATCACAATTCAAGATATTCCTCTAAAACTTAGTGGCTCAACCCACGCTACGCTTTCTGCTCAACATTGGATTTGCCAGTGATAACAAGAAGAACCAGAGAGCATTCTCTCCTCTTGCTCCTCCTTCATAAAAGGAGACACATTCACCGGCTAAACAGACCATCTTTACCCTCAAAGGCTTCCAGAAAAATGCATTAAGAGGGAGAACAACAGTTTACAAACAACAGTTTACATGGCAGAAGATAAAAACAGGTCCTAAAAAAAGATAATTCAGGAAAATCTCCACAGGGAACCCACTTATCAAGCACCTAAAATGAGATTGTATCCCAGTATTAATACAGACGATTGAGCCTTGGAGGTCTCATTTCAAGACATTTCCTACCAGGCTGGGCAGAGCAGAAGTGAAGTGATTTGGATCAAAAATTCCGTAACAGGAGCAAAAATCTTTCTAGCTTGAAGGGTGTTTGTTTGTTTGTTGTTCTTTTTTTTAAATGAGAAATTAAAAACACAGAGGGAAACAAAGTTAAGTTAAATCTAGCCCAGCTTTGCACATTTTAACAATTCACTCTGCTGTCTGTAGAACACAGCAATATAAATATTGCTATCTCTGTTAAAATGAATTATTGACAATTTTAATACATGTTGCACAGTACATATTAATATAGAAAAATACATGTTATCAGCAGTGTAATGTTGACTATGTACTAATCCATTCCACCTGCTCAAATATTAGTGCAAATAATTATATATTTGTAATGCATCATTGCTGTCTAGCTTGAATCTCTGCCTCCAGAATAAATGTCTCTTCTCTGAAGTTGTTTGCTATTATGAGTAAAATGTTATATATTCATACTCAAATTGACTTTGGGTGGATAAGTAAAATAAGCAACCTTCAAAAATCCACTTGTCTAAGACTTAGCTAGTTATTTTAATGAATTGTTTACAGTAAAATAAATGTTATAAAAAACGTTTTGAACACAAATTCACGTTAGCTGGCTTCTCTACAACACCCAAATATCCACTTGTCAAAACAGTGCAGAGTTCAAAATGACTGTCTTCACCTCAGTTGATGCTGCCAGTTGAACTGTAACTGTCTTTCACAAGGAGTTACTCACCTTGCTTTGGACCTGTTACTGTGCAGTTTACCTATGAAGCAGTTTTGGGGACATCTCTCCACAGCTTCGCCTCTTTTTTCAAACAGGGAGGTGGCCTTGAGGAGGCTGGACACTTGGTAGAACAGCAGCCCCCATCCCCAGCAGACTGATGATCAAACTGGGAAAAGCAGACATACAACTAAGACAGGAAAGAACAGACTGCAAGTGCTCGTTCATGACATTGGCTAGAAATGAAGCTGGGACAGGGCCAAGAAGGACAAGGGCAGCCCTGAGAACAAATGACGTGAGGTTAAGGTGAACAAATTGCAAGGAAAGACTGTGGTGCAAACAGCCAGTCCACAGAGAAGTGGCGAGCAGAAACAGCCCGGATTTAGAGAGTCCCATTGTGCACCTAAACAGACCAATGTCTTTTAGTCTGTTCTCTCCTCTATCCCTGCTAAATCCAGGTTTGAGAAAAACAAAACAGCATGATGGAGCTTTCTGCAACAGCCAGTGCTGCCACGATTCCTGTTGGCCTTAAAGCACCAGGATCCCAAAATACCTTTTTTTTTTTTTCCTTCACACTCTGGTTCCAGCAGCCTTATGAGACCATTCCAGTTTTCAGTGAAAGAAAATGCCAGCTTTCAAAGAATATCACGTACTAAGAGATGAACTGAACAATACAGCACTTACAGCTAAGTGTCTCATGAGATAGTTACACAGCTTATTCTCTAAAATTACCTTACTGGGGCGGAACAATTCTGGCCCTGCAAGGATGACAAAGTGTAGTTTGGAGCTACTGAACCATTTTGGACAGCCTATGAAGGACAAGCAAAAATCTCTTCTGTAGCACAAAGGTGACACAAAGGCCTCACGCCACTCTACATCAAGGCTACACAACAAGGGGAGGACCAGGGCAGGCAGGGAATGTGTGTGCTGACCCTTCACAGCAGGGGTGAGTTACTCAGCTATGACAAGGACAGGCTTTAGCATGGTGAGCGTAGGAACTGTCACAGCTTGCGACTTGGACACTTTTGCAGCCTCTGTTCCAAGGTCTCCTTGATTCTTAGAGGGGAAATAGCATGCACAGATAAGCAGGATTTAGGACCTCTCAAAGGAAGTCTAAAATTGATTTTCATCTGAATTCACTATGAAGAACTTACTAAAAACATGACATTTTGACCCTCAAGTATGATTTTTTTTCATTTTGGTTTATTAAGCCATTCTTAAAAATACTATTCAGACACGGCTCAACTTTAAATCTCTTACCTAATGGGCACTGAAGATGAGCTACACAACACCTTTTCCCCATGGCTAGTCCCTTATATGAAACATCTCATATAAGGCACCATAAAGCCAAGTCATAGGGGAGAGCATGTCGAAAACAGAGAGCTGCAGAGGTGAAGGAATATGGGGAAGGTAGCAAGATAAAGGGGAAGGGAGGCAAACTCCTCCACCAGGCAGGCTACAAGTTGCTGAAGAACCGCTAGATAGCATGTAGAGGTCTCTTAGAAGTCATGCTGCAAAGTTAAAAGGGCTCGCTCTCTGGTAATGTTGCAACAGAGGGGAAGGGACTGCAGTCCTGAGAGATCTGGAAAGGAAAATAGGACACAGAGAAGTAAAGCTAATAGAATAAAAGTAGAAACCAGGGCTTCCACATAGACTAAAGGCTGTATTGACACAGGATAAGCAGTGCCCCATACAAGTGAAAAGAAGACAGGCAAACACAGCTGCTTCTCCACTCAAAGATAAGCAGAAGACATAGAATAGAAATCTCCTGCCACCAAAAGAAATTAGGAGAGAGGAGGAAAAAAGAAAAGAAAAGACAAGCTAAGCAGAGAACATGACTGGGCAGGCAATCTCACTCCCTCTGCTCCTTTGAACAGATGTAGAAACNAAAAAAAAAAAAAAAAAACACATGCCAGCCTGTCCACTTGATGTCCAGAGAGAAAATACTCCAATGTAGATAGCAAGACATAAATCTACCTCTGCTTACAAGAGGTGGGAGTGGGGGAAATACTGCCTTGAATCCAGTATCTAGCAGAATAAGAGAACAGGCAAGGCACTCCTACCTTTCAGTTGTCCTCTAGGAGGGTAGCTTTTGGTGTGGAAGGCTGGTTTATCCTCCCTACCACTCTTGAGACAGGAAGCACAGAGAAGAGCTGCTACCTGCATCTAAAATCAGACGAGCAATCACCGTTATCTGCTTCCTTCATAGAGAAAGAATTATCAGCTCAGCCTTAACTGGTTTTCCTGTCCATGACCAGTTTAACTCAAGTGCTAATCCAAACTGGGATAGTTACTGCAATGAAAAAGAGCACTGCTCCTATTTGGAATTTTTGACATCTAAAACTGAGCACACTAGATTTACTATCATGCATGCATTGGCTTAAGAATTTTGGAACTAAGGGTTTCTGAAAAGCAGGCTAATCCATACCAGGACCCACAAAGGGAACCCAATGGGCCTCTCCCTTCTCAGGGCACATCATAAGATGCAGCGTTCTTGCCACACGTTTGCCACATTTCCTACAGAAATGGAGCAAATGATTCAGACAACACTCAGTCACAACACCCCAGCACTAGCTAGATAGGGGAGGATTGCTCCTTGGGCAACAGAAATTGTATGTTATCTGTGGCGGTCACACACTGAAGCAACCGGTCATTTGAAGTGACTTAGCAAAAGCTGAGGGGAAAAAAAGAAAACAAAATCCAACCCAAGTTCTCTTATTGATTGCAAGACAAATTGACCTGCTCCCTGTCAATACTGTGCAGTTCTCAAGTCAAGCAGTCACTTACCATTATCCAGATCGCTGTCATCTTGAAAGAAATTTTAAAAAAGGCTCAGCTCTGGCAATTTTTCCTTCCTTCCAATCAGACTGCACATTGCTGAAGCATTTCTACTCACAGCAGAAATAAGCAGAGCTCACATTCACAGCATTACTACCTATCCTTCAGAGCCTTTTCCTGTCGAATCCAATGGTTTCAAGATGAACGAGCAGCTCCAAGGCAAAGTATTTTAGCCAGTCCCCCTCCTCTAGAGGCTCACTTCATTTCAGGATAGAGATGTAGCTGTAAAGAGATTTTAATTCCAATCCTGCTTATTCTCCTGGGTTGATGTGTATGCCAGGTTTCAATTAATCACTTTAACCTCCTTCTTCCACGTGCTATGCTACTTCATTCAAAACTGCTTTTTTTTTTCCCCTGTATCCTTTTAATTCATGTCTTCACTTCTTACTCTCTCTTTCTAAATATCTGGATCTTCTTTTTCCAAGCACTTCCATTTCCCAGTTTAATTTTTATTTGCGCTGAGTATTCTTACAGAACACCAACTCCTCCTTGCATTCTGTATGTGAACATCATACAACACCAAATAATGTTACTAAATTATAGGACTTCTAAAAACACAGCTTATTTTCCAGCCTACAACAGTTTACTGCAAAGCCATTTTCACCAATTGTAGACAACATAATTACACACACATTCACACACCTCCTCTCAGGCATCCATTTGGCTGCCAGCCTGTTAAATGCCAGTGCTTTAGGAGTGAACATTAGAAAGGCAATACTTTACTTCATTACATGAACATTAAAATGCATATTTGTATTTTGGATAGTATTTTATTGTATTCAGAAACCACTGGAAATATTTTCCCAAATTATATGCTGTAATAGCTCTAAACTTAAAAATGTGTGAAAATTATAGTCCCCTGCCCCATCCCAATCCCAGCTGCATTGCAAAATAAACTTACTGACAACTCAGTTTTCTCTAGAAATAGAAACTCTTTGAACGTATGCCTGGGGAGGTTTTTCAAGAAAAGGGGAAAGGGAAAGCCCACACCAGTGATAAATTTGGTCAGTAAAGTTACTTTTATTCCTTTTTTTTTTTTTTTTTTTTTAAATAGAAGGGTGTTTTTTTTTTTTTTAAACAATTAAGTATAAAGGTATTTGAAGAACGTAGAAATGAAATGAAAAAAGTATCTGGAGGAAATTCTTTTTTATTGAGGAAGAGTTTACATATCTATGTTTTAAGTATTCACCTACTTTTTGCCGCCTCCTGTTAACAGGCATAATGAAAATATTGCACTGAGCATATGCATGGGAAACATACCTAATAAAGCAAGAAATATGGTAAATACATTTCATACAGCCTTAAAATAATTCAAAGCAATCATACAACAAATTCTGAAGCACTTCTGTGATCTGCAATCTTAAGATGATGTTCACTGTTCTGAAGTGTTTATTACAAATTGACACTTTTTGTAGAAAGATTTTGTATTGGTTAATAAAACCACAGCCTTAAAATTGTTGGCTTTCAGTTACAGAGGTAACAGAGAGGTATCATCTGAATTCACATCAGAGCTTTTGAAAAAAAATAAAAAAAATGGCAGCAGTACAAGCATGTGCCTCCTCCAGTGTCCAAAACCCTTTGTGGCTTTGCCTTGGCCATGGAATAGAGCTATGCAGCTCAACAAAGCAGCCAGTCTCCCCAGATATTTTGAGAAAATCTGGCATCCATTCTCTTGTTTACCAATATAATTGGTAAAAAGAAGCAGAAGAACCTCAACTAACGAAGAGAAGTTCCACACAAGTCTGTCAATATTGACTACACCTGGGAAGTCATTAACAAAAGAAGAAAATTTTATTTGACTGACCAATAAAGTAAATTTATAGAAATGCTGCTCTAACGATGGGAGAGAAAGAAGTTTTCATAATATATGCTGAGGCCACCGTAGAAATAAAACGAAGTGTTACAGATTATCTGTTCAGGGATGATGCAAGTCAGACTGAAGACGCAAACCACAGCGGTTCCAACCTGTTTTCCACACGAGCTCATTCTGAACAAAGGTCTGTTCACAACAATTTTCAACTGCTTGTGGAAAAGCTACCCCAGTGTTTCAAACATCACCGCTGCTTCAATTCACTACATGCACACCACGGGTCTATCTCAGAAGCACCTTCAATAAATGCTGGAGCATAACTGGCACAAAAGTAGTCTGTCTCCAATATTAAAATTATGAGCAGAACACTTGATATTGCTCAGGCACTGAGGATCAATTATCTTCAGCACAAGAAATTTTACCTTTAGGTTTTTGCTAGAGCCACTGTCCATTCCTCCCACATATAAATGAACAATTGGGCTACATTTTACCCCTTCACTTGTTATAATCTGAATTTATTTACATACAAAACAATAGACAGAAAAAAGTTGTATTAACCCAACCATGTGCACCTTCACCTTGTAACAAGAATGCCTTTGACAAGGCAGCTGCATTTACTTTAGAAGCATATATAAAATTCAGTATGCCAATATCAAACAAACAAACAAGAATGTCATACAATTCCAATATCTTCCAGTGGGCCTTTGACTATGAGGTCAAAAAAAAGAAAAGAAAAAAAAAAAAGCACAAAACCAAAGAACAAGTAAAAAAAAAAATCTTTTCACCACTTTAGTTCTGTTTAGAATGCTACACAATGAATAAATTACATCCTTCTGGGATAGTGTTCCTTTTACTTCAACATCTCAAATAAATTCCAAACTAATTAATTAGAGCAAGAAATTACATTGAGCAGGATAACGTTTTAAATGAAAGAAATGACTTAGAAACACCAATCAAAGATAATTTGATTATGATTAGCTGTGCTGAAGTCTAAGTCATTAAAATTGATGAAGAATGTTTTTACACTGGTCTATTCTATGTAATCCATTACCTACGCTATGCTCTGTAGTTCAAGTCTAACAAATGGTATCTGATAATTCGATATTGAAGACTAAAATACTTTCCATGTACCACTTGCTTTCCCACACCAACATTCCCAATTAAAAAAAAACAAACAATAGCAAGTAGTTTCGCAAAAATTCATCACTGGGAGATCTTCAGTTTACATGAGTTATTCAGATTTTTTTATCTGCTCACATTCTACATATTCATGTCTAAACATGGCTGTTCTTTTATTCTGAACAGTCATTATCCCACAAAAGCTGCAACCATGGTTTGGTAAGAAATCATTCCCCGTGCTTTCTAACTGAGGCCTGCCCAAAGGTACAATATTTCATTCCGTGCTCTCAGCTAAAGTGACGAGCAAGACGAGCAGACCTATAATCAACACGCAGCTGAACAAAGGAGTGAAGGATGTTCTTGTCCAGATTAGCAAGTTGTTCTCCTGAGCAAACTTGCTTTAAATTATCCGGGGCTACAACCAGAAGATTGCAAAGTGCATGCAAAGTATCAAAGAGTTGTAACACCAGCGCAATCTGTGGTTAAGAGAAAAAAAGAAAGGAGATAGGTATTAAGAGTAAAAATTGCTTTAAGTCTTACAAGACAACATAAAGGTGACATTGTCAAGATTTTTATGCCACAGAATACAGCAAACGCACTGTAGAATTACACAGGTATTTGCTGTTGATTAGAATAGCATTTGATGAAGCATGGAATGAATACAGAAAACAATTAAAAATAACTATCTTAGCCTGCAGTTTCTCACTGTATGTAAGACAAGATACACATACAATTCCACACTGCGATTTAAAAATATATTGATCTGCTTTCAAATACACAAACTGAAGGCTAGACACTCGCGATTTGTTTCCTTGTGAAACAGCCACAAGGTACCACTGACAAAATTAAGAAAGGAATGGGAAGTTTTAAGACTATTTCTTGGAATACTCATTGATACTAACAAATGTGAAATAAAAACAAACAAACAAACCAAACAAAAAAAAAAACAAAGAAATAAAACCCTAGCTTTTATTTCAATGCAAAATGATATATAGAACACATAATGTAAACACTAAGTACTTCCTCAACATACACACATAGCCTGCAAGCAACAAAATGGTATCACCAGACTGTTCTTTAGGACATGATAAAGAACTACCGGTATAGCAAGATTATATATAACATCAGCATGTGAAATGCTGATGTTCAAACAGAAACAGCCGATTTTTATGAAGACTTCCTATGAAGATTTCTTGGGAAAAATAGTATCTAACCAGCATGGCTGTATATCACCAATATACACATAGCTTACCTTGAAGTCTTTGGCACACTTCCTATATTCAGCCACATCACAAATAGCTAACATGCCTCCCATGCAACTGTAGGAATATTGCTGTAGGTGTTCATAGATGAGTCGATGAAAACGAACTCCAAGCTCCATCAAAACTGTGTCCACATTCTTACCATCCATAGAATTCCTGATCTTTTCCACCTGCTTTCTAACATAGCCACAGACTTTAACACAAGCCTTTAAAAAAAGAAAACAAAAAATTTCTAGAAACCTGTTCTCATAACATGGCTTCTACATCATACACTGAACATCAGTTACTAAGTTCTTTAAACTTCCTGAAGCACATCATTATTTGTTTTCCAATCAACAATTCAAACTGTTTTTCATTTGCCAGAAAGGCAAAAATGCAAGTAGAAAGACAGATGCAAGACAATATTCTACTAAGTTAGACTTCATATCAGTTCAGAATAGAGCAGTTCAGTTTGTGCTTTTAATTTAAGCAATGACTGACCAAGGGGGGAAAACAAGGCGATTACAAACCTCGTCAGCAGTAATTATAAGCCAAAATTAACAGCCATCTTCACTCTTCCCCAAAAGTACCAGACTCTACATCCTACTGCTCCACTTTTCCCATTTCCACCTGGCTTCAGGTGTTCAGGCAGTCCTCTTACTTCTTCCCATTAATGATAATTTGTTCTCTACACCTCTCTGCATTTCCCTAACAACAGGCTAATGTAACCCAGCCCTACAGCTGCATTTCAGCAGCCTGGAGGCTGGGATTTGGACAGAGTCAGTGGCAGAGAACATTTTACAGGCATAATTGGTCTTGCCATACCCATTGTGTTTTCCTATGTTTCTGACATCCTAAGGGGAAAAAGCGCCCAGCAGCTAGAGAGTATCTGATAATTGGCTTTAAGCTATGAGTTTCAGAAAATAGTTATCAGCTAAAAACCTTGTTTCAAATCTGGGCCTCTTGGGAGGGGAAAGAACGTGACAGTTTGTCCAAGCACCTACTGATTTCTGTCTGACACTACATACAAAACTCCTAATTTTCCTCTTCAGCTTGGGGAAGACAGTCCACAACAGAGTTTGCAGTTGCTTAGTACAAACTGGAATTGCTAAGTAAATTAATCAAATACAAATGTTGTCAAATGTGTATTCGTTAAACATCATCTTGCACCCGATATCACTCAAGTGCATTTGGAGCTATACTGATGAGTTGGAACTTAGTTTACTTACATTAGTATATTGAATCAAAACATTGTTCTCATCTTCTGGTTTAAAATCTGTCTTCTTTTGCTCTGCAGCCAAGATGTGCTTCATCTGTCCAATCATACAATTCAGTGTCCTTTAAAGTTACAAATACATTTTGGGTTTTGAAGGGAACATTTTCATTTCCTTGATTTTCATATTTACATATACCGAAGTGCTTCTATACAAACGTATGCAGCATAAAACAACAAGGAAAAAAACCTCACTACCTAATGTTTGAGTAATCTATAGGATATATACTAAAAGCAAACGTACTTTAATCTGTGATTCTATGATTTCTCTTGTTCTCAAAAACCCGATAGAGTTTTACAGCGTCATTTGTTCCTCCCCCTCCAGATTTATCTTTTTGGAACATTATCTAAGGCCAAGGCACTGGTTTATTTTTAAGCACAACCCGAAGGTCAAACAGCAAAGCAGCTGAGAGAGGCTGCATAGCTGTCCCAGTGCCTACCTTTGTCAGGAACCTCCTCCTGTCTCTCCCCAGTGCCCCCTTTCTTCCCTTCACCTTCCCCCCAAACTTCTCCCCTTTCTCCCACCTCCCCCAGAAAATACAGGCAAGGCCATTACAGGCCTTCAGGATTCAAATTCCATGGGGTGAAGAGGAGAAGAACACGTACGTCCAAAGAGGGACTAAACTGATCCTTTAAAACTCATACTTTTCTGTGTGTCGAGTAAATCACTTTTACAGAGGTAGACTACTGTTGTGAATGCCACTCCAGAAGCTGCTGTAGGACTTGTTCAGATTGGGTAGCGTTTAACCATCAACACTTAGAAATTTGCTTTTATTTTTTAAACTAGATCGTTTCTTTAAGCAAGATAATCAGTTCTTAACAGTATCAGTGGTACCACAAAGCAGCATGTAGGCAGGCACGTAAACACATCTTACACATAACATTCATCTGAAAACTAATTTCTTGTTTATATGTGCCAAAGCATAAATGTTTTTGAAGACTCCATCCGCAAACCTTTGAATGTACTGTTTTCCAACAGGGATTTGTTCTCCTAAGTCTTACTACAACTTTTAAGAGATCAGTTATTTTACACCAACAGTTACAAACTATTCTAATAAACTATTCTAACCAATTCCTGCCTAGATCTAACCATATGGCCTCAATGTTTCAAGTATTTCAAGCTTTGTATCTAAGCCTCTAAGGTAAACTTCCAGCAGAAGCCACTCAAATCTCGATTGTTACACATTTCACCTCCACCTTTCTTTCTGCACCTACAGAAAATGCCTTTACAAAATAACTCCGAGCTCTCTGCAAATATTTGTATCAAATCTCTTCCTCATCTCTGCAGAGAGTATCCTGTAGGACACAAATGCAATGCCTGCTTTTCCTGTGCAATGCTGTTCTCATCCCTCTCCAATATGGAGTGATTCTTACAAAAACTTCAATGATAATTTCCAGAGTATCCCTCATTTCCCACAGGAAGGTTTACTTCCATTACTGCAGAGAGAAAACAGCAATGTAAAGCTTAGGTAACTTGTTCTAGGCTGAATAATACCACCCTTGAAATATGGGAACACTACATGCTTCCTGGAGCAAAGTAGGGCAGTCGCACAACAGTTCGGTTTCCTAACATCGAGCGTGTTATTTTCCCCTGCTGCAGAACAGCTATGATTTTCATTTACAGTTTTTATGGCTATTCCCTCATTTTTATATGAAGAAGTGGAAAAAAGATTAAATGAGTCACAACCTCAAAGCATGTCAATGTCAGTACCAAAATTATTCCAGGTCTACAAGACTTCTATGACTAGGTCTAATCCATAGCACTGCACAGATTCAAACAAAGCCATCTAACCTATTTTTGTCAAACTTTGCTCCTTATGGAAATTCTGCAATCCTTTAACCTATTTCAATCATCATTCCTCCTNAAAAAAAAAAAAAGGTAATGTGAGACAATAAGGTAAAACTGAATTACCGCATTCCCTCAATATAACCAAAATACATTACTAACATCTTTCCAGAGGAAAAGTATAGGGTCAGAAATCTGCCATGGAAAATACACCCTCTAAACAAACAAAATCTAAATTTCCTATGCAGAATAAATGTAGAAGAATCAATTTTGTATTCAGAAAATTCATCCTAAAAGGGAAACCTTATAATGCATCACAAAAGAGTTTTAAAAGAATCAGTGATTAACAGAAAGTTGAAATGTCTACTTGCCTGTCAATGCCCATATCCAGCTTCACTTCCATCTGTTCTATGATATCCTTTTTCTTCTGAAGGCATTCAGATAATTTAGGAGAAGAACTGCAACAGCATAAAGGGTTGTGTGTGAGAGAGAGGGTTAAAATAACAAAACAAATTTGTTTGCTGGGGCTGTTAATTACAACAGGAATGTGTGAAGATTTACCATCCCATCAGACAAGGACTAGTTTAGATGGAGTTGGCTGGCTTCAGAACACCACATCAGTAGCCTCAATAGTCACCTGACCCTAAGCAGGACTTGCAGAGTGCTGATGGGCAGTACTGCAGTACACTTCAGGCAGCATTGTGCCTTCTGAACACGGTGCTTCTCTGCTGCTGCCAGCTCCTGCCACACCAGCAAGCAAACCCAGCTTTTCACAGAACACCTGTGTGCTCTCCCTTGAGCATACCCAACCAGTGGCTCCTAACAACGTGCAGCTTTCACGTAGCTCATGTGTGGCTCCATGGCATGGCAAGCTTCTTCCTCTGTGGAGGCTGATGTGGCTCCCAACAATATTTGCAGCCCTGATATTGCCAGCTCACCCCAAGATGCAACCAAAAACCCCGCTAGTCCAGGCCTGCAATATAGCAGCAAGGTCTCTGCAGAGCAACTTGTCTCTTCTTCACATCAATACTCCTGCAGCTCCCCTCGGTTACCCAAGATACTGATCAGTGTAACTTCCCTTCCTCCCCCTCCCATTACAGTATTTTATCTTCCCGCAACATCAAGCTGAACCACTCCAAGAATAAACTCCTCTTAACAGAGATGAAGAATGAAAAAAAATTGCTTTGTTCACCAAAAATGACCATTCACAAAGGAAATGATAATCAAAATAAAGGTACCTGATTAATGGCATTAGATGATCATTGAACTGCTTATCAAATAAATGGAAAATAGTATTGGCCTGGTGGACAACGTCCAAGAAATAAAGATTTGCGTTCTTTGAATCAGAAGAGGGAATGCCTAAAGCAAAGAAGGTTTCATTAGGATTTTAACAATATGCAGTTCTTTAATTAGCATGATGATATTTTAAGTATGCAGAATTTTTCCACGAGTGCTTAAATCACAGGCTTACAGTTTGAAAAAACTACCATGGTGCCATATATAGAATACTTCTCATAACTATATCAGGTAAGCATTGAAATACCTTGCTTTTAAAGTTTCTGAAAGCAAAATGAAACAATCAATTTCTTCAAAATATGAGTTTTATGCTTTCACTCAGGAAAGACTGGTTCTCATTGTCAAGATTTTAACTTTTTAATACAAGCAGTTTTCTTACTTATTGTCACTTTTTAAAACACACAGCTATATAAACATGTTGGGAGTTCTTATAAAGTGTGAAACACTAAGCCTTTATATAAAAATATTCTTCTGCTACGGCACAGAGAACAATTAACAGAGGTAGTGAGTGCTGATGTCCTCATTTCTGACACAAACGTTTTTGAAGACAGTAGCATGTTTCCATCTGTGCACCAATTCTCCAGGTGGAAGTAACGCTTTAGAAGGCATTAAATGCTGACTCCCAAACACACAAAATAAATTTCATTTAACCAATACATTTTGAACAAAGCCAATCAATAAGGCACAGCAAAGACCTGTAAAGATGATCTGCACATGAAGGCCAATGAGATGAAGTGTTCAGAAGATATTATACTCACCAGCAAGGCCTGTTTCTAATGCATAATCGATGTGTTCAGTACATAAGAACTCTACAAGCATAGAAAAGATTCTGAAAGCATTCTTCGGTAAGTCAGATGGATCAGAGAGCTTTAAAGAAAAAGAATTTTTTTTTTATCCTAAAGGTCAGTTCTACATACTTTTGAAAGTTCATCTGATATTGATAAGCTTAAAATATAACAAGTATTTCAGAATAACTGGAATTTTATTCTAAATTAAAAGTATCCATACAGGTAACTACTCGGGAGCAGCATTTAGTATCAACAAACTCTTCAGCATTAACAGTTAAAATGAAGCTAATATGCCACAGGATGCTATGGAAAACAAAAATATATACAAGTTCTAATTGTAATAATAAGAAGAAATCAAGGAAGATTAAGTTCTTAGAACACAAGCATCCAGATGTAATCTCAGTAATCAACTAAACCACATCCTGCTGGATGCTGGGACAAGGTACCTGGAAAAGATGACTCTATACATGCCCTGCCTTTTTTTCCTCTTTTCCTAAGCTTCTGCCACTGGCCCCAGTTAGAGACGGGACGCTGGGTTAGACGGACCTTCAGTTTCAGCCAGTGCAGCTGTTCTTCCATCACTGTCACAGTACCTCTAAAAAATAATCCAGACTGAACCTCAGCTACATTTATCACAGTTCAGCTGGAGTCAGAGCATGAAATTTTTATTAAGTGAAGTAATGCTCACATATACACCCAGCATCTGTACCTTCATGAACTGTAAGCAACACAGGATTTTGGACAGCAACCTGCCAGTAAATCCATTTTCTGAAGAAGAAATGTGACAGGGCTTTTGCACATAAGAAATAAGGCTTTGGTTTCAAAGGAATTAAATGAAGATTTGTGAAGCTGGAATTAAGATTACTATTGCAATTCAAGTTAATTTACATAAGAGCACTCCCGAAGATTTCCCCTGTATGCGTAAAAACAAACCAAACAAACAAAAAAAGACCACCCTGTTACAGAAATTTCCAAGCACAGGAATGTTTCAATATATGGTTATGTTCAGAACTGTCAACTTATTTTTCATCAGTTGGGACACACAGCGTACCTGTATGCATCTGTCATGTAACAAATATTACATTAAGCAAGTGAGGGACTTATTTAACTTCTTTGCGTAGTGAGCTGCACCCATCACAATTTTAGCAGCGTGTATGATGACACAGAATTTTCTATGTGCCTGTAATTCTGAAAAACTCCTTATTTGCCAAGATCCATTTTGCACTGGTTCATGCTCCCCGCCCCCCTGCAACACATACAGTTGGTTTTAGACCAAGTATGAAAAAAATCTGATCCTAACAGGAAGAAAAAAAAAAAAAGTGTGAACAATTACAAAAAGTTGGTATCATGAATTTAACAAGTTTCTAGCAACTACCATACTGAGAAAAAAGATGCTCTACACCTGTGTGTCTTGCTGTCACTGACTTCCACCACTAAAAATGTCATCATGCTGTATCTATATTTTCTTATATCTTTACCCCCTCTCAGAATCTAAAATATTAATGCTTCTGAATATCTAAAATGTTAAAAGCTCTTCTACGCTGAGCTAATTTAGAATGCTAGAGGCATAAAATAGTTAGAAGTGTGTTTAGCTAATAAAATATCCCGATTATTGATTTAAGCCTGCAATTAAATTTAAAGGGTTTTCATTTACACTAAAGTACCAAACAAGTAAGTGACAGGCAGTAAAACCAGTGAAAACAAGTAAAACAAAAATTAAAACAGTTTTTTGTGTTAGTCTTCAGCGTTTTTAAAGAACAGTAGAGAGTTACCAAGGTAAACAATCCTAAAGATTATTCCACTCAGTTTTTTTATTGGTGATATGGGTGATTGGTCTCTTATGCTAGAAGAAATGGCATTTGACACAAAAGAACAACTGTTGAACTATTCTCTGTATTTTTAAAACAGGAAAAAAATATTACACTAACTGCTTCCCAGTTCTTAGGTCTAGTTTATTAAGAAAAAAAACAACAACAAAAGCAATGTTAAGACAAATAGGTTTAGCCCTCCCCACTTCTTCCAAAAATAGACAGTATTAAAAAACACAAGAGAGTAGATTCACATTTAAAAAGCAAACCCATAGCCCCCGCCACAACCCCGATTCAGTGAAAAATACAAAAGAGAATTTGTTTAATAGGCTAAAGTTCTTCCTACCAAACTGAAAACTGAACCTCAAGATTTAATTTCATACACAAAATTATAGCACTAATGGAGATTACAGGAAGCAAACTTACCCTGTGACATCTTTCAAAAGCTTGTTTAGTTTCTTGCAGAAGGTTAACGACCACTTCTTGTGAGAGAAAAGTTTCTCCATGGGTGTCTATACTCGGCCCCAACGGCAAGTTTGTACGTTGCCTTATTCTCTCTTTGAGGTCTTGAATACTAGAACAAAGACATACCAAAAGATTTTGCTGGATGGAGATTTAATGTTCACATTCAACAACGATTTAGGATATTTTAGTTGTTAACGTACAAGAACAGAACCCAAGACACAGTTTAGGATATGCAAGCATTAAGACAGTCTTACAAGCTTAAAAAGATTGCTAGTAAGTGCAAAACAACCACCTCTTGAACCCACAGTCAACTGTATTCTACCATGGCACATTTGTACCATGGAAGCAGCTATTCCCCCACAGGGGAATAAAAATAATTTCAATTAAATCCTCTGGGATGTATGCTCCGTGGACAAAGTTTAGCCTCTATACATTCTGTCACATTTTACTTTCAAAACACTAATGAGAGCTTTCTATCTCATCCACACCCACAAGTCCTCTCATCCTCATTCCTATCTATGCAGTCCTGACTTAGTCAAGCATGCTCGAACGCGTTTCCATGCATAAAGCAACCCATAAAGTCAGACATTACAATCAATTTAATTTTCCCCAAGAAAATTAAATTTTCATCTTTGTTTTTTAATTCATTTAATTACTTTATTGTTGCTGTTCTCTCCAAATCACTTTTCATGCCTGACACACTGACCCCAGTAACTCTTTGAAAGGTGCAGTAGTCTCATCACCTCTGTTTTAATTCTTCCTTTCCCACGTCTCACTACTCCTTTATTAGTTTCTCTACCTTGAGGATAATGAAGTCTTGTTTTACCTTTCTCTAAGTCCATTGCATCTTCTGCGCTCATTAAGAGCTTTCTCACTGACATTGCTATGGTCTTTTCCCCTTCCTAGGTCTTGGGAGGGGACCACAAGACCTGGGCAGGTGAAAAAAAATGTATGCTTTTAGATACACACATACACATGCGTTAGGTACCTTAATTTTGCTTCAGTCCTTTTGTGGATCTGGATCCTAAGTTGAAACATAGGTTTAACTGGTATTTTTCATTTTCCATGAGTATATAAACACCATGCATAACCTTTCACATGTTTCAAGAGCAATACTCTTTTTAAGGGAAATTAACATAAAATGATAGCAAAATATAAAAAGCTGTAGGTCACTTTAGAAGCCTGCTGTTTTGCAGTTGATCACTGTACATCTAGCATAGCAAATACTATGTTTCTCCCCTTACCACCTCCCTTCCACTTCAGAAGCAGGAAACTTCATAGAAAAAAAAAAAAAAAAAAACTTACCCTCCAGTGCCAATAGACCTCTTCTGGTGGTTTTTGGAATCATAATAGCGTTGCAGAATCATAGCGCTCCTACTTTTCAAATAACCAATTTCCACCTCAATGTAATTCTCCAAGTAAGAAATGAAAATGGATTTGATAAGCTTAGACAAGAAAGTCTGCTTATCAGTACCCAAGTTAAATTCCATCAATTTGCTTGAAAGATTAGTAGTTCTTTATGCAAAAGAAACAAAGAAGGGGAGAGGAGGAGAAGGTTGAATTTGTATGAATTACAGCATTATATGTTTGTAAAGTACATGGCACAACAGAATCCTGATCGTGATTAGGACTTCTAGCAGCTTTATATTTAAGTTAAGAACTTCGCATAATTCATGTTTGATTATATACAGTACAATTGCAATCCAAGTGAGATGCAGAGCACTGGTTTTTGCTCAGGTTTAAAATTACACTCAAAGATCACTATACAAAGTATTTCCCATGAAAAATAATAATGGCTATTTAAAATTTTCTTTAAGAATGTGATCATTGGAAAGGTTAACGGCCGTTAGATTTTTATTGTTTTTTTTGAGAAGTTTACTTTTTTGTCATCTCTTCCTACATCTTGATGATAAATCATTCTATTACAAGGGGATATCCACAACAATAATTTCATCATCAATGTGTAAATACCTTGTATACAGATCATAGAGATTCTTAAGATACTGTTCTGCATCTGATTTCCTGTGTTCTTCTAGCTGGTCCTTAACATAACTCTGTAAAATTGAGGTACATCTGTTAGAAGAATAGACACCAAACCTCAGCTCATATTCACTACTTGTTAAGTTATATATAGTTTACTTCAAAGCACACAGCTTAAGAAATTGCTATATTCTTTGGTTTTAAGTCTCTGATTTATAGACCTTGCATCATCTACAGATAGTTAAATGCAACTTTTTGAAGAAAATTATTTAATATTACAAAGCAGTAGTGTGCGAAACAAATACAAAAGACGAATTGCTTTGAAAACATGCTTGACCAAACACAAGATTCCCTCTCTTTAAGAATCAAAACCACTAGAAGCCTAAAGGCACTTTTGCAGTTGACAGTAAGCAAAAGAGATGCTTATATATTTGCTTACCTTAATACATACATAAAGCACATACAAGCTTTGAGCCTTCCTGTAATTGAATATTTGGCCAAAAATATTATTTACCATAAGATACCAAGTCAAAACTGATGCACAAATTTGGGAATGAAATACAAACTCAATCCCTACACTATATTATTGTCAATAAGGGGAATAATGCCGACAGGGAAATTGCTTTTTGCAAGGAATAGGAGTGTTGTTAACTATTCACTCTTTAAGGGAGTGTATTTGCAGGACGGATAACAATGTTTTCAACTACTCCAAACATTCATATAAATATTGTATTAGCTGCAGGAATATATCCCCAGCATAAGTTATTTTTCCTTATTAAATGCTAACCTCACACATGAAACCCAATTCCAAGTATGAACAGATTAAAGATATTATTAAACGTGAAACTTACTTTCCTGACGTATTCTGGGTAAGTGGCATACAGAAAAAAAGTCAAATGTGTGTGACATCTTATGAATTAGCTAATGAATGCACTGATTCCCTTGTAATTTTACATACTGAATTTGAGTATTTTCCTTTGCACTGTACTCGCACTACAAGTAGCTTTATTTGAAATAGGCCCGACTATCTGTATGAAATGTTATAGGGCAATCAGCTGTGATTCTACATCTTTATACACATTTATGAATATTGTAAATTCTCAGTAATTTTTATCACTAGATAAAACACTTATGGATGAAAAGCTTCCTCAAAAACTGTAACAGGTTAAAATTCGAAATACCTGAAGTTTCACTTCAAAGATATTTTGAATGAGTTTGGCTAGCACAGTCTCTGGATTGCTGAAGACTTCTCCAACTTGCTTATTCACTCGTTGGCAGAGAATGGCTGCATCTTCAAACACATCATTCCTCAGGAATGCACCCTAGGGTTTCAGAAGCAAATTTCATAATATTTACAACCACTTATAGGACTAAATAAATCAACACCCAAAGAGATGCATGTAAAACAGAAAATGTATTACCTCTTGACACTGTTTTATGTACACATCAACACAATGAGAATAGCCCTATGGAAAGAGCAAAACAACTTAATGTTAAAGCAGGTTCTCCATGTTTTTAATATAGAATGAAATTAAGGGAATACAACTCCTGTGAAAAAGTTGCTGCAAAAAAAATACATTCATCGGAAGTACAGACTGTTTCAAATCCATTTTTGTCACAAATCTAGCATAACTTCACTTATCATCACTCTCCATGGATATACACCATAGGTTTTAACACTCCTCAGGCATGAATGTCAGCTCACACACATTCAAGAAAAGATTATCTCAGAATGGTCTCTATCGACACTGCTTCTGATTCCCCATCATCTGCCTCCTTTATTCCCCTGCATTTGATTTCAGATGGAACACCTCAGTATTTTTAAAGGTATACATGTTATCTGATATGGTCATTGCACCTGTGCAAATATGTTCACTTAAAAGAGGCATTTATTGTATCCTGATTTTTTTTTTTTTGNNGGGGGGGGGGGGGTTGTTTGTTTTTTAAATTAAGACCCACAGCTTTTACCTTAAAATGAAGCAAGACTGCTGCTACTTCTCTCATTCTGGAGATTTCACCTCTCCGCTGTGCACTGGTAAACTCTTGAATTAGCTGGCACTCTAAATCATGGTATTTACCTGGAAAGGAATGGAGAACACAAGGAAAAAAAAAATAAAATAAAAAAATATATCAAGCTATGTAATAAAAACACTGACAAAAATGGTAATACTGACAGTATTGCATATTTCTTTAATCAGCTTTAACAGCTCATATATAGGAATATGGATCGAATTGGATAGATAACTTACTTGCTATCTTTGATTTTACTTCAGAAAACCTGTTAACATCAAAAAATACCATGATTAAATTCAAATCCACATCACGAGAGAAATCAGACATCTTAGAGTGCCTGTTATTCGTGATCTATTTTAAAATGAAAATATGTAACACAAAGATGACAGAAAAGTTACATGCTTCATATCCATAAAAACCTACAAGCATCTAATCCAAATCTAATTAAGTCAGCACAGCAAAATTATCCCATTAAAAGTCTGTTAAGCAGTTTAGGATGTGTATGTAAAGATGATCCTACAACATGAGTACGTGAACACAAATTCAAGAATAGAAGAGAGAGAAATAAGCATATGATCCATCTCAAAAGCTACAAGAATCACTGAGTGAAGTAAAGCCCCCACCCATCTCGTCCATCCCCTGCCCCTCTCTCCCCCCCAAGAAAGAGAAGCATCAGAAAATTACAGCTGTGAAGTTGTTGTGGTGGTTTTGTTTGTTTTAAAGAGACGTTCAGATAGAATTTTACCTGTCAAAAGGCAGTTCCTGTGCAATCAAATGCAGTTTCTGAATAATATCAGCTGCCTCTTTAATCTGTTACAAATAAAAACACGACAGACAATTACTAAAGAAGGTCTGATTGTGAGCTATTCCTTTCTTCCATCTCCACTGTTCAGCTTTCATACATGTAGTTTCTATTTCTAAAGTTAGTTGATATACCTGTGGAACTGATCATCTCCTTAAAGTATGCACTGTTACGATGCTTAAGGTTTTTTTAATATACAATTATATAAGTCAAAACATTATAAAAATTCTTTTGCTATATGTTCATATGGGGCACATCTCTACAGGTGTTTAAGCTGCCCAGACAAATAGCTCATCACCGCACCAGGCCAACATGGCTTGCAGACCAGAGTTTCTGAGCTAATCACCCCTGAGTAACGTGGCAGAGCAATCCCATGTCAATTTGCACCCTTCTATTTTGTAATAAAATACACAACCATAACACACAGCTGGCTGAATTGCAACATGAACTACAATGAATTAGGATGAAAGTCATACCAACTTGCACCCAACCACAAGAGCTCTCGGTTGAACTCAGAAGTGAATTGGCTAGCAACCCTTTTAGACACCCCAGGAAAAGCACCACTGAATCCTTTAACTTGAAGAATGGACAGGATAGCTGCATCCAGAAAAGCCATGACAATGCTTGGCGTGGAGAGGGGAGGAAGGGGAAAAAGGGATCAAAGCAGAGCACAGCTGGAGTACCTAACATTCTCCCAAGAAAGGAGAAACGGAGGCTGTACTAGAAATTAAAAACTGTGAGGTCTAAAGCAAAAATTAAGATGAAATTTAATTTATCATGCATCTACAAATATGAATAGTCTCAAGGATACAAAAGCGAGCAAATAAAGTTAGGGCAGCACGCACATTTCTGCTCTGTCCTGAACAGCAAGGCCTTTTACCATTTATCTTTCAATGATCAATCAGCATGGGAGTGCATCTACGTAGTGCTTGGTGACTGTTTCACTAGGCTAAGGAGAACTACAGAAAAGTCCAACTGCTACTTTTGAAAATGTGACGAAAACAACTGGTTGCAACTGAATTGCAAAGAATCTAGCAGATAATGTTGAATGGTTCAAACCACAGCTCTGTGACAGCTGTAGAGATTTTGTTATTCGGTCTTGGTGACTGGAAGGCACCTCAAAGGGAGTGATGAAAACTAAGTACCACATCCAGGCAAAGCCTTTAGATAAGTTGACAAAATAGAACACAAGGAGAACATGCAATTTATCTTGTTTTTCCTGTTGGTCATGTTCCAGGGAATGGGGGAGAGAGAGAGAGAGAGAGAGAGATGGAAGTAATGAAATCCTATTCCCCTACCACTTATGAGCACTTTGGGATTCAAACTTTTCAAGAATAGAACAAGACACACAGGCAAGGAAACAGAGCACAGTCATCACATGAAGTCGGTTGTTCAGCAAAAATAGGGGCTCTAATAAGGCGTCATCATTCTGTTTATTAAGAGCAGCTTATGTTTTGAACTGTCAGCTTACAATAGCCTCTTAAATTAAAAGGAGCCACGCTCCTCAAATAAATCCAGTGAAACAGCAGTTATTTCTATTAGCTTAAAGCAACCTTAATACCTAATGAACAATTCTGTTCAATACTGGTGTCATTAGCATAGTCTATATACTAGCAGTTATTCACCAGCATTACCAAAAAAAGTTAAAAAAAAAAAAAAAGAGGAAACCAACACCCAACAAATAGAACATTTTCTGTCTTCTTTTCACACAATAACTGTTAACTAACTTAGATTTTTATTGAATTCACAGCCTTTTCTTATGCACAACAGAATCCATGACAAATCAATTCTCCATGGTTTCTGCTTAGATCCAGACATATTTCATTTTTAATTGAATCATGCTTCTGTAAACTATTAAATCAAAATAAATATGGATTCTGTAAAACACAACTTAAAGGCCATAACGTATCTGGAAAAAAAAATGTGGACAAAGAATAGCAAAAGAAAATTTTAACAAAATATTTTTATGAGCAAGTTAAAAGGCATAATGGAATGATGTTGAGTACAGAACATTAATGAAAAAGAGGGTGTAAGAATAATAGTGAACATTAAACACAACAATGCTATTGCATGACAAACAAGTGAGCTGCTACATCATTTTGTAATTAAATTGTTTTAACTGGAGCGATTTGCTCACTTTAAGACACTTCAGTGCAGAAGAGGGACTGGTTAGCTGGCAGTGCAAAGCAAATAATAACTCGGGGGATGAAGACACACAACACATAGCTGAGGACAAGACAGCAAAAAAAGCCATCACAGAGACAAAAAGCTGGAAATTGCTCAGTACAGCTAGGAGAAAGTAATGTGGGAAACGACAACTTGGATGTAGAGAAAACAAAGGAGGTAAGAATCCAACAGATTTTAAGAACTGACGCTACTGATAAAAACACAAATTCCTGAGAAAATAACTGCATCGCAACTCCCTTCTTGCCTCTCCTTTCTCAGTATCCCTTGCCTGCGAGGTCTTAAGAGGAAAAACTCACACTTGTGAGGGATGGCATAGTACATGAAATCCCAACATCCTCCAAAACACAATCTAAAACCACATCAGTTAGAAGATCAGAAGACACTGACAAAGTATTAATGATTTACATTTAAAAATATTTGCTACTATGTCATGCTTTAGAGATACTTCTAGTTCAAAGACATATTAAGATGTCATACCACACATCTAGGCAGGTTCTTTTATAAACACTATTTCTACTTGCTATTTAAATTTGGAGGCAAAAAGTTACAAAGCAGTACTAACCCACCTGGGCTGAAAATAATCTGTGTAAGATAACTTATATCCAGAAAATCTCATTTGTGTTCCTACACACTTCCTTTGCAGACTGACATAAGACTTCTGGCCTTTACTACATTTGTCTTCCTCCAGATTTGCTGAATGTCTTTGGGGTGTACAAAGATTAATTTGTTTACCAATTTCCAGGCTTACCACATTCATCTACCACAGATTTTTTCAGTCACAGATTTTTTCAGTCTTTCTAACAGAAAGTATTACAAAACTAAGTTTCGAATAAAAGTTTAATTCTTTATGAAACTCTTCAGCAGACAATACAATTTTCTTCAACTTACGCTTTGTTATTTACCACACTGTCTTAAATAATTTTGAAATGCATGTTTTATTTCTACTTACGAAAAAAAGAAGACGACCTTGAAAAGGCTATCTACACAAGAACTTTTGTTATGCTGGAACCTCTCTGTTTTCCTTGGAAGTCAGAAAAGTTTTTTTGCACTCCCTCTCTGACTAGGGCAAACTATCAAATGGAAATTACCATATAAGCACAGACCATGATTCAAAAGTCACTACGCAATTGACTTCTTGGGAATAAATTTATGAAATTATTAGTTTTCCAACTCCCCGAGAGATACTTTCAGCTCAGTAGTGAGGGGATGACATTAACCTATTCTTAGATGCATTTCAAGAAAAGACATTTTTTGCTGAATGTGCAAGCCAAGTTTTTGCTGTTCCCATGTACCGCAGTTTTTCCTGACTACGGTCATACCATTGCACTCAATTTAAGCAGAGCTGGAATATTGTTCAGCACACACTTGGGGTGGGGGGATGGAAAAAAAAACAAGAAAAAAAAAAACTACAACTTTACTTATCTTTCACACTGCATGGGGAAACGTACTACGTGTCCTCTTGCTTACAGCCGGACACTATTCCTTCAATTTATTTCTATTAGTCAGACCATTCAGATTATATTTGTGTCATGAACACACTTTGAAGCATAAGAAAAACAAAATGCTTTAACATTTCTTTGAAGTTTTCCTGCCTGGTTCCTCTAAATTCAGAGGGTGGAGACATAACCACAGGACTATACAAAGCCCAAAGGCATGCTGTGACAAAAAGGTATCCAAGGCCAGTGGACTGACCCAACAGAGTAAAGTCTCACAAAGAAGTTGTATTCAGAAACGTTCTGCATTACAGGGTGGATCTGAGGCAAGGGGTTCAAAGAAAAGGCAGATATTGTATGCGCTCTGAAGTTGCCTCCCCAGCATTTCTCAAATCTCTGATAATTTCATAAAATGAAAAATGCCAACATTGCCACATTAAGCATCACTGAATACAAGTGCTTTATCAGCAATCTGCAGCCTAGTGTTGTTAATTTACATTTCAGAACAATGAAACTTTAACAAGTCAGTCACTCACTGGTTTGTGACCATGGTAAGTCATGGTAGCAGCTTGTAATTAGGGCAGTACTGCTTATTGCTTTGAACTGCTTTCATCCCGCTGACAGCTCTTACCTTTTCAGAGTTTGTAAAAACATCAGACTTCAGCTCTCCATCCAGAAACTCATTAAAGTATTTCATCAGCTTCTGAGCCTCCACAGCCCGTTGCCGTGGCGTGTTTACCCCCTCCAGCTGGTCACCAAGGTGACAGACCTTCGTTGCTACATAGCTGATGTGCTCATCCAGCTCTTGGAAGTGTTGGAAGGCAACCTGGGAGAGCACGCACACCGACACAATTCCCGTCATTTCCATTCACCGTCCTTCAGGAAGCACTAGGTTTACATCAGTGAGAAGCACGGGGAATCCAGGCATCCGCTTTCCAGGTGCCACATCTCAGAACTGCAGAATTACTCAGAACCACTAATTAAGTGCAAACAACTGCTTAAAGCTTAGTGCTTCCATTAAACTATCGTGAAGACTCGCTACTTCTGGAACTACTAACACTCATTAATGGAACATGCAGATAAGCACCCTCTGACAGGGGAAATTGTTTTCCATCCAACCCTCTATTTTTACCTCAAACAGGAGCATGCTGTACCAAGAAATGGTAATGGAGCATGTGATGCTTTTAAAATTTGCAAAGCTTAGCGCTGACTATACGCTTTAGATTTTACCTGGTTGCTCTTCTGCAGCTCTTGTACTTTCTTGGCAAATTCCTTTGCTTCCTTCTGGCATTGCTGTTCTAGTTTCTCCACCTTTCTCTGAATCCTTTCATCCATTACCTGTAATTCTTGGATATGATTTACAAATTCCTCCAATAATCTGATTTAAAATACAACATAGTAAAGCAGACTTTAGTTTGAAAGACATTGTCTTACACAGAGAGCTTTAAAAAAAAAATCAAAAAACCTCACAAGGTTGACATAATCACGCCTAACTTCAGAATGCTATTTTGTTTTAGACTACACCATCCTAGTTGTGTAGAACTCTATGCCTGCATAAAAGCTTTGTGGCCATGTAAATGATAGATGAGGGTGGAGGAAATAGTTAAACACCGATTGCTCAAGAACCTAGCTCTTTCACTAGTACAAGAATCCCTACAGCCCCATCTTCCTTAAATAAATCTTAGCAGGGCAAAGAAAGCTTAGGCCACTACATCCCTTCAATGTAAGGGCTATAGCAGTAAAATGCTTTCTACTGTACTGTAGATTTTATAATAAACTTGTAAAGCAGTGTCCCATTAATAGGCAATGAATACAATCATATAATCTAATAATGTTGTTTTGGTTATAAACATATTGCTTCCTGACTAGAAGTCACAACTTATTAAAGAGACCTTGATTGTGGCAGATACTTATGACTTCTTTCCTCAATTTCCTGTTTGCAAAAACCCAAAAGGTAAGCATGTTACATTAGATTCCACAGAAAACTATGAGGAATAGACTGGAGTTTAAAAAAGTATCTCAAAAATAAAGTGTTAATGTTATTAAGTGATACAAAGTATACTTTCAAACAAAAGCATAGAGAATTACAGAAAGCTTCTATTCACTTTAACAAGCTGATTCAGTTCAGATGGGGTTTGTTTTTTTTAAGCAGGTATTGTGCCAATTCATCACTTAGTCAGCAATAGAATTCAATATATAGTGAGAGACGAAAATACTCAAGTAGAAGAGGTAGCTGCTGGTCAGGTTTCTCAGAACAAAAATAAAGAGTTCAACACCCTTTCTACAACAAACAACAGAAAGCATCACTTTCTAAAAACAGAAAAGAAAAAAAAAAGCATACAACGAAAGGTTTCTGTTTCTTTTTGGTATTACTTTCACCTCCCCTTCTCCCCATACTAGAAGATCCCACAAGAAAACTATTTACTGTTGCAGGAGTCTCCCACTTGTCCTGATATATATGAAAGTACATCACAGAAGTTAACACAAGCAAACCAAAACAAATAAAGAAGAGAGGTTAAATTGAGTCAATATTAGTACCAGTCACTAACTATGCTGAAGTATACACCAGGCACAACTGTGGAGAAAGAGCTAAAGGAAGCAGCACTGCATTTTTCCAGGCTTCTTCCTGCTTAACTCACATGTAAAGCTCTGCATAGGATACTGGCCCCAGATTCAGTGTTAACAGTTCAGCATCTTGCTAGGAACTCCAGCAACATGCACCCTTCTCCAAAGAGCCAGACTGCTCAAGAATGAAGGTCCTTTGACCATGCTAATGAAGTTTTTCACATCTGTTTTGAATAACAACAGTTTGTCTACAACACTAGTAATTCCTAAACTTCTTAATCCTTCTAGTTTAGGTTACTACAAACAAGCTCAATCTGGAACAAGACTGTGTGAATGAGAAGTCACTAAGCTACAGCACTTTAAATTTATTCACCATCATAATGTAAATCAACATTCAGGTAGCTAAACTTCTTGTTGAGCCTCCTAGCTTGAAAACATTCCAGAAGAATAACAGGAAGAAGGTCAAGCTCACCTCCCAAGTTATACCATTTGAAAAATGAAAACACTTACGTTAACTGCAGCTCTAGAAAGAATACCAGTACAGGTACAAAAGCTAAAATATAGCACTATTTGAAACGATCACTCTTTTGAAAACAAAAGAAGATCCAGAAGTGCAGAATACAGAAGCTTACATGTTGAAAACTGCTGTATAAAATCATGCATCTGAGCTCGTACCCGATGCTGGCCCAGAAACCAGAGAGCTGTTTGCTTGACTTAGGGTAAGGTTTCTCAACATAGCCAAGGCAGCTCACCACAAGCATGAGGAGAAGGTCCTGCTCTGCTTACTCCTTCCCCACTTCCTCTGTCCTGGTCTTGCTCCTTTCCTCACCCGCATTCCTCCTTGCCATCAGCTCACACACAGTCTTCTTCCTTTTGCACCTGCTCCCAGGCTGTTGTAGTCCCCCCATATTGCTAACTCAGCTAGAAAAGAAATTGACTTTTTTTGTCAGGTTAGTTTTCTGACATTTTAGTAAACTGGATTAGCTCATCCTGACATCACACGCCAAGAGCTGGCTCAAGATAAGCTATCACAGCATGCAGCTAAGTGCAAGAAAAAGGGGCACAAGTCCACCTCCATTCAGCAGGAGCAAGCTGTTCATTTGGTTCAGACTACAGCGCACACATGCGGTTCAAAACAATCTAAGCCAACATCACCGTGTTCCTGCCTTTCTTCCCACCCTACCTGCTTGTTTGTGCCTTTTATTTGCACCAGCACTGTAAACTACAAGAAGTCAGTTTAGGGAGCTAAACTAGCAAGAAACTCACTAAATTGACTATCATAGCAATGAAGCCTAATATTATGTTTTAATCCAGAAACTTTAGTGCTTCAGAACATTCATGTCTGACAAGGACAAAAACCATCAACCCTCCTTTATTCCAAAGGTCTAAATAAGAAAGTGACTTTCCCTACTCTTGTTACTAAATAATTGATTCCGAATAATTGGCTTATGGTCACAAATTCTACCAATTCTCCCAGATGAATATTTCATTGGGTACACACCAATGCCACATACAGGTTTTTTGTTTTGTGTGTAATAAAACAGTACAATTAGAGATGCATTCACTTTGACCATTATGCAATTTTATTTTACCTTTTTGGATCAAAGGCTTCTCCACCTCTGGAACCTCCTCCAGGTGTCCTCCATGCCAGGCGTTCAATGTATTCATCTGCCACAAAAGGCTCCTAGCCACAGAATAAAAACTCTTTACAACATGCCACAGCAGGTTGTTCCTTAAGCAGCTGCTTACGCATCATTTTGAAAGCATTTACAAGCTTTACTATAATCGAGAGCAAGTACAGCATTGACAATTACCCCATCACCTCTTATGTTTACCTATTTAATGGAGAACACTGTTCTTAGTATGGTGGGTTTGAACATCTAGTCTAGCAATTGCCAGACTCCTAGAAAATGTTTTGCTAGTAGTCTGTGAAGAGCTGGCTCTACATTACCCATCTTTATTTCCAGGTGAGCTTATGGATTGCCATTGCAAAGCATCTGCCACACGCAGCAGCCACAATGATGAGATTTCACATCACCAGGCTCTGCTGTGACCCACCAGCTTTCAGCTGTGCAGCATATCAGATCTGTCTGAAGAACTGATCTGTCTAAAAAACTACGTTGCAAAGTAAGTTTTCTTTCTAGTTGCTCAATTCTCTGATTCAGTTCACAACATCATCACAAGCAAAACTGACCAAGGCGCTGCCCTGTGGCGTTAACTGTGCCAGATTGCCACTGAACACTGTGCGACATCCAACCGCAGCTGCAGAAACAACACCGATAAAGGGGAAAATAAACAAAGGAAGCATAAAAACAGATAATTGACTTTACTTTCCAAGAAGGAAAAGCAGGGCACGAATGATGCTAAAAGCACAAGGTTACACAAGTTTGTCCCATAGTATTTGTCAGACCTTCCTCAAAAATACCGCACAACAGTGAAGAGTTAAGATTTTCCCACATGACAATGTTTTCTGAAGGCAGAGACCTTGTTATAAAACCAAGAGCTCATATTCTAGTTGACCTAATACTTAAATCAGCTCAAACATTTCTTCACATAGTTAATATTAAGTACCCAAAACAAAGTGTAATGACACCTATACTATTAAAAAAAAAAAAAAATTATTATTTATCCTTTCAGATTCATTGGTAATCTAGACATACTGCTTTGGTGCTAACATTAGCATATCTTAGCTTGGTAAACGAGGTATTCTCACAGCCCCCAGGACTCCATGGCAGGCTTTTACAATACATGCAGCAATGGTTCTGCAACTGTGAAACACAACCCAACACAGAGCCAGGAGTGGCTCTGGCTGATAGTGGTACTTGCCACGACTCGACTACGGTAATGAAACACACAAATACATCGCTGCTTTTGATAAAGCTTGGAACAGCCAGACAGAAGTACTGGGGAGAGAAAAACGGTATTTTAATAACTAAAAGCAAAGGTTGGAAAGCAAATACTGCCAGTCATTGCTCACATTTACAAAGTCACTTTAGTGTTTCTCCAAAAATACAGTATGCCCTATCCAGTCAAGCCCAGCTATTAAACAGAAATATAAAAGCTTTTAAAATACTTTTGCAACTTGTGGAATCCTGCTAGACAGGGCAGAAACTTCAACAGATCACCCAGTAACTCCTCTTTCGAAGACTGACTGGAGTAACTGTTTTGCTCAGCCAACTTGGTTAAGCTTCAAAAGTAACTGAACGATACCACAGACAAACAATTTCTCCACAAGTCACTCACCTCTTCATCCCAGTTCTTCCTGTTACACAATGTTGTTTCCTTTATGTGAATCCTTTTCATCAAAAATTATAATGCTATGTTTTCATACTAAGTATAAACTCTCTCCTTATGTCATCTTTACATCTAAGTGTTTGGGAATGTTTTTGCAACTTTAATTATAGGTGAAATGAGCCATTCGATACAGTAACATTCCCTTCAGGGGAGTCCTCCAGTTTCATAATTACCTTATGGCTCTTCTCAGCACTTTTCCTTTATATGAAAATCACAACCACAACCTTTCCTCTGAAGATCCCGTAATTCAGCTGGAGTACTGCTCTAGTTACAAGGACACCAATGCCAAGCACAATTCTACGGAAGAATCCTATATAAAGGGTGCACTTTTTAGTGAAGCTGTGTGTATATATGTATGGACACACATATATATGTATATATATACACGCACACACTCTCTATATAATACACATATATAGTGATGCTGTGTGTATATATATACATATAGTATAGTGCATATATACACACAGCATATATATACTATATATATATACACACTATGTATATATACACAATATATGTGTGTGTGTGTGTGTGTGTGTGTGTGTACCTACACACACCCCTTTCATCTCCTACCTTTCTCCCTTCCTTCAGATGTTCACACTAAAAGATAATTGCCCTCCACACACACATAATGAAATTTTTTTGGGGGGGGATAAAACAACATTTACAGAGCTTTTCTGCAAGCCAGAGTATCAAAGTCTGATCTAAGAAAATTTGATATACATACCCTAGAACCTCAACATATAATTATGCCAACTCCTCTCCAGCCATTATGCCTCTGTGCTCCCCTAAATCTCCCTTGACTATATGTGTACACAGAGCACCTGCAGCTCCCTCCCCTGCATCCCAAATGCCAGCAACAAACAACACGGTCAGCTCCTAACTGTGCCGTGCCGCCAACCAACCACAAGGCCAAACCGAAGCGGCAGCAGCGTGGTCCCCTCCGCCGTCCTTCCCGTGGTGCGGGCACTCACGTGCGTCCCGCTCCTCCGCAATGCTCCTCCTGTCTCCCAGTCTGCCTCTCTCCTTCTGCAGCACCTGCCAGTCTGCATAAATTGCAAGCCTGCATTGTGTTTTAACAATTTGGCACATCAACAAAGAGCATTAATTAGTTTGGTTAAACCTTAATGATGGCAGGATCACTACCATACGCAAGTGTAGTAACATTTTTAAAGGGGCATTAACCTGGAACATCTGTGTCTCAAGAACACTTACATAGGAGACCTGTCTTTAAGCTTCTTTTAGTCTTTGTCATATAAACCCTGTTCTGTGTTACTTAAGAAATAGTAACCATAAAGGATATTATGGTGTGCAGCATACTGAACAACAGAGAAAAAAAATGAGCTTTTTCTTCTGAATTTTCACAAAGGGTACGCTAAAAATAATCTCTTTGATTTATAAAGAATAAATGAAGCTTGGGAGTGTCATTTTAAGACATGATTTCATGATTTCAAATGTTCCCACTGCAAATCCAAAATGTTTTAGTTTTGTTTGTTTGAACCACCTTGATTATACAGTTTTTAATGCTACCTTGATAATATGGTCACCTATAGTCATCTGACAGCCTAATTCCTATTTTAATTTCCCTTACACTTCTGCAGAAATTGCCGAAAACCAGCTTTTACAAATGTCATTTGCAAGTTCTTTGCCTGTTATCTGATGAGCCTCAACAGTCAATTTCTTCGCAGCTTTGAACTTCAGTCTAGCTCTAGATGAATTAACGTGATCCTATCCACTCAGCCAATACTACTGATTTAATAAGAGATATGCCTGAAGTGGATGATAACCTGGTTTGATCTGGTCGGTATAAATAAAACTAAACTGTACCTAGCCATGTTAAAATCCAGTTTAGAAATAATCATTGTTAAATTACATTTTGAATTATACACAGTAGAATGAGTCCACGTTGTGTCCACTTTCAGCACAGATCCTTTTACACAATTTTATATATCTATATTGACAATTACTTTCAAACATGCTTTCATGCAAACATTGAAGCCAAATACTACCCTCAGTATTCAGCTAAGGGTTACTCCCATAATAAGCAAGTGTCTTCAGGTTCTAACCTTCATGGCCGTCACCTCAAACTAGCGTACTAGGCAACATTAATTTAGTGAATGTCAATATAGCCTCTCTGGCCCTTGTAGTGAAAGAGACGCGAGAGCAGGAGAGAAAGAAATCTTGGTTTCCATATTAGAAAACAACATTTCAAACCCTATCTCTAGGCAAAATTCTTGCCTACTTTGCAATTTAATCTTTATTGCTATTGCAAAATGGAACAAATTGTTGCACGATCCAAAACTGCCAAAACATACAGTTTTCTTTCCACATACACGTTATCTCACGTTCAACATCCCACAAAGAACAGAACCACGTAGTCATCATGTTGAGAAATCAGAGTCCTAGAGAAGAGTCTGTTATGGAGGTGTAGAGAAGGTATGAAGCCTGGCATCTACCTACCTAAAACACACTACATTATTCTTGCTGTTTTTTTAAACCAGGCAAGTAAAAAGACATGAGTCATAACACTCATGGGTCAGAATAGTGATTCATAAATACAAGCGAGCACAATGCATTTACATAAGCCACATATGCAGGATCCTACAGTGAAACATGAAGACCTCTACTGAAGGCTGGGGAAAGCATGTCCCAGTGTTAACACACCAAATGAACAACAGGCTCTTGGAGTGACTCAACAAGCAAATACGGGATACCTGGTAACGATACCTCACCCCCATGCACTAGCAACGGGGACAAACACTGTTAACCACAGGTCACCTCCTGAGAGGCTGTGGTCCAGGCCAGAAGAGAAGAACTTGCCAGACTCTTGTTGAATTTCCTGCTCTGCCTGCATGCGGCCTTGGGCAAGCTATTTGGCTTCTTGTGCTTCAGTTCCACAGCAGCTAAAGGAAGGGCAAAGGTATCTCCCTACTTCACAAAAGGCAGAAGTTGCACTCAGGTACTATGGTGCTAGGGTCAACCAGACGAGTCCTTTCAGGAGAAGACAAGCTACGTTATTTGCCTGGCAGGTCCCACGGCCCAGCTGGAAGAGGCCAGCCCCAGCGGCTGCCTCACAGACCCCGGGGCCGCAGGGGAAGGGGGCCCAGGCATAAGGGGCTCTGCAAGCCCTCGCCTGGGATAAGCGGAGGGACTACACCCCTCGCAGGCCATCACCCCAACTTTCTCTTCCCCCCTCGTTTCCTCACCCTGCTCACATTTCCCCGTTTCCTCACATTTCGCTACCACACGCACGCCCTCACCCCGGGCAGGAGGCCCCACTTCCCTCCCCGGGGCCTCGCCGCCCGGGCCGGGGCTCGCCCGGCCGCACCCCGCGGGGCGGCAGCGGGGAGGCCGCCGCATCCCCCTCACAGACCC